>CM028343.1:60983778-61095608 GCA_016618105.1 Dendrobium huoshanense
TTAGTGGTATGTGCTAAGGGTTCTGTTGTTCCCTTTCAGTTGGGTGGTGGTTTACGGATAAGGCTCATTACAATTTAGTTTTTTTCTTTTTGTGGCTTGGCTTGGTCCTATTTTTGTTGGTGGGTTTTGACACCCACGTGGAGTGGGCTCCTAATTTGTTTATGGTGTTTTGCTTTGTTCTATCCCTCACTTCTTAGGAGGCTTTATTCTATGGTTTTATTATTATTGGTTTGGGATTCTATTGGTTTGGTAATTGTTCTATTTCTTATTCTTTTGCTTGGAGAATGTGGTATATCTGCTATTTGGTGGATAATAATTTGGAGATTGGTAATATACGTTTCAACTCAATTAGAACCTATTTTGTTGATATCTATTAGGATTGGTTTTCTAGTTTCTGCTTTTATTTTTGTTATATTTATCCTGTTATTTAGATTTTTTTGCTGAATTTTATTTATATAGGTGCTTATAGTGAAATCACTTTGGAAGGGAAGATGTAAAAGGTTGCTATTTTTTGGGTTTCTCCTTATTTTTGGATGATTGTTCTTGTGCACCGTAGAGTGTATTTATGGTTTATTGTAATTTTTTTTAATAGAGATCCTGAGCTCTTAGGTTTAATTTGTTTTCTTTTTGTAGCTCGGTCAAGCAGTAGTTAGCTTGAGGAATCTTTAAGGACCATAAAATGTTTTCAAGAATTAATGTGTAGGCCCCTTTGTGGGTTTCCCCAAAAAAATTCTTTTAGGATGATCCAAAATTATCCTGTACGATTTGGTCAAAAAAATTAATTTTCTATATCTTCCTTTACTCACTCCCTTGAGTGTATATGTGCAGAGTTACTTAGCTTCATGATACACCATATTACAATTGACTCAAGAAAAGGTAGAACATCCATTTAAATTAAAATTACAGAATTGACTCAGTCCTAGACTAGCCGATCTTGAGCTGCTTGAGAGTGAGCTTGTATACCTAAAATGTTTGTATTTAACAGAGAAATTAGATATGAATTAAAAATTAATTATTAGGAGATATCATAGTAAATAAAAATAACAATATTTTTATCATCAAAATCATAAATTTGAGCCCATATCTGCAACAATCTCCCCATTGTTTATGATGGCAAATATTGTTGTTAAAAGCTCTCAAAGATGCTTTGCTATTCCCTAAACTCCCCCTTACTAAGATAATTCTTTGAAAAATAGGGGAGGTGACAAAAGAAAATACATTTTTTATGCAAAATAAAAAAAAATAACATAAATAAAACAACTAAGTAGGAATATATAAATAAGCACTAAGTAAAAAAAACTTTTACAGGCACACAAGCTTTTATAAACATATCTACTCCCCCTTCTGTCATCACAAAAAGGAAGAACTAGAAAACACTAGAAAGAAAAAAGCATAGTACAAGAGAAAAACTAAATAAAAATAAGTAAAAACACAACAAAAGATGATAAAAATAATAAAAAGAGCAAAAATAACAGTTTTTTTTTTAAATCAATCATCATTCAATAAATGACAAAGTTACCTAAATTTTAGATTTAAAAATAGTAAGAAATGAATTAACAACACCAAAATAAAAAAAATGGTAGATCAACCAATCTTGTTAACCCCAGCTCGGACTTCTTACAGGGTAAAAATTCTTTTGAAAACAACAACTAACTCAAAAAAGAATTCAAATAAGAAAAGTGATATGTTCAAAACTTTATTTCAGAAAAAAAATCTAATAGAATAATATAGCAAAGTAATTAATCAATATCATAGGTTTCAAAAATTAAGTGTTTGAAGATATCAAGTGACGAATGAATTCTTTTAAGAGTTAAAGATTTGAAAGAGAAGGAATCTTATTTCTTTGTGGGCTCATTTTATGCTTCTTGTCAGTTGTTTGGAGGACTTTGTGCAAATTTTACTTTTTGAAACATTTTGTGTATCTTTCAATTATTTGGCGATCATTATGAATCCTTTTTAGTTTTCTTTTGGGCTCATTTTATGCCTCTTGTCATTTTTCCAAGCTAGCTCCATTTTGAAACCTGTAAAAACTCTCAGTAGTGAGAATAACTTCCCGATATAAGAGAAGAAAAAGCTCACTCTCTAATATAAGGAAGAATAAATAAAAAATAAGAATCATATTCATAAGATAAATGTAACAAGCTGATCAAGTAAATTTGAAAGTGATTTAATGACATTGAACATTATTCATATAAGATAGATTACTGTAAGAAGATAAAAAAATCTCAATTTTAAAGACCAACTTTTAATTTGAAATAGATTTTTGCTTCAAAGAGAAGGTTACACTGCTAAAGGAGTTAAAGGAAGAGAAATAATTAATGATGTTTCTTCCTTTGACTAGTTTAGGGAAGTCAATTATTGTTTACAAATTAAAAAAAAAATTAAGGAAAAAATGTCATTCTAGTATTGACCATTGATTAAAAAAATTGAAGGGAAAAATAACATAAAAATAAAAAATAAAAAATAGAAGCACACAAACAGAAAACAAAACATGCAAACAAAAATAAAAGAAAGATTAAAAAATTGAAAGTAACGATCAAGAATTAATATATATAAGACCTAATCTAGTTCTTATGATACTAAAACTTTCAAAGGATAGTGGTTAAGTAATGATATCAGCAAGTTGGATTTGAGTGGCTACGTAGTGTAGCTCTGTCTCCTTTAGTAACATGGTCCAGAATAAAGTGAAGCCTTATGTCAATGTGTTTGGTTCTAGAGTGTTGGATTGGGTTCTTTGAAATGCATATGGCATTAGTGTTATCATAGAGGATTGAAATTGTGCTAAAAGATAAACCTAAATTCAAAATTTTTTTGCTTTCAGGAGAGTACTTGTGCCACCTAACTTTCTAAGGCAATATACAAAGCTTCAACAGTGAACAGGATAACTAAGTTCTATTTTCTACTAAACCCGGAGACTATAGACTATCCTATAAATTAACATGTTCAAGATGTACTCTTTTTATCCACCCTACACCCTACAAGTTTGAATCAGAATATCCTATAATCTTAAAAGAAGTGTTATACCTTGGATACGAAAATTCATATGTTTTGTTTTCCTAAGAGATATCTAAGTAAGTCAGGTGGGACTCTTTTGGATCAGCTTGAAATCTAGCACAATGATAAACACTAAATATTATATCAGGTATACTAGCTATTAAATTAAGGGGAGATCCAATTATTCCTCTGTATTTCTTTTGATCAACTAATTTTCCATTTGAGTCTTTATCTAATTGAACACCATGGCTCATGGGAGTGTTTATTAGCTTGGGTATATCCATTTTATATTTCTTCATGATGTCCTTAACATATTTTGATTGATTAAGAAAAGTTCCTTCATATATTTTCCTTATGTTATACCCCAAAAAGTAGGGTAATTCTCCCATCATACTCATCTCAAATTTATTACTCATTATTTTAGAAAAATCGTCACATAAATTTTTATCAGAAGATCCAAAAAGTATATCATTAATATAGATCTGGATAATGAGTAATTCATCTCCTACTCTCCTTAAAAAAAGTGTGGTATCTATGCTCCCCTTAACAAACTCTTTTTTATGCCCTCTTTCTCCATTTCTTTTTATTCTTTGCTATCAATTACTTTCTAATGCATTGAATGAAAAGAAGAATATAATTGGAGTTAAAATACATGCAAGATTCCTAGAATCTTTAACTTACTTTATGCAAATGACTTTGTAATTTTTTTAGAGGCTAATATTAAGATGGGGAAGGAGATTAAAAATATCTAAATAGATTATAGTTGGACGGGACAAAAGATCAGCTAACAAAAATCAAAACTTCTTTTTGCTAAATCAGTAAAGAAAAGGAAAAAAATGTTGGTTTCTCGCTTTATGGGATTACCAAAAGTTAAGGATTTGAAATTTTGGGAGTGAAGATGGTTTTAAGAAGACTTCAAGTTTATGAATTTAGTTTCATTCTTCAAAAGTCAATGGATAAACTTAATGCTTTGGGGAATAAGTTTATTTCATTGTAAGGAAAGTTGGTTTTGGTTAAAGCAGTAATTTTATCTCTTCCCATTTTCCATTGTACTCATTTTCTTGTTCCAAAAAGCATTCTTTCAGAGCTGGACAGACTGTGTAGAGACTTCATTTGGCATAAAAATAGTGGGAAAAATGGTTTGCACTATGTAAAGTGGGATGTTTTTTATCTTCCATATAATTTGGGTGGTAGAGTTCTTCATTCTTATGAAGATATGATGGGTCGTTTAAGAACTAAACTGGCTTGGAATCTTCTTAGTGGTTCATCCTTTTTTCTTTACAAAATTCTAGAAGCTAAGTATGGATTTTGTAATTGAAATTCTTAAACTAATAAAGGTTCTTCTGTGGTTTGGAAAATTATGTGTAGTTGAGCTAAAGCCATTGCTTTGGTGATCATGTGGAAAGTAAAAGATGGTAAAAGCATTAACATTCTTAATGATGTATGGATACTGGATAAATGCATCAACAAATGGCTTACTTTTATTTAGTTCAATTGCTGGAAGATATGTATGTGGAGAAGCTTATTACACATGGTAGCTGAAATGAACAGATTTTAAACATCTATTTTGGTGAAGAATTAGTAAAGCTTATCACTCAAATTTAGATTTTTCCAAACATACCAAAAGATTAGCTGGAGTTTATTAAAATGCATGCAGGCAAGAGAATTTATTCTATGATTACAAATGTTAATATATCAAAAAACTCATTGATGAACATAACATATTGGAAGTGGATTAAGAAGTTAAAGCTCATCTCGAAAATTGAAAACTTCTAGCGGAGAATTTACCATGGAGCAGTTTCGACTTTTGAATTTCTATCAAAAAGAAGACTGACATATACTGATATTTGTCCAAGGGGATGTTTAGAGACTGAATATATTATTCATTTGATGGATACTTGTCAGAAACTGAGTAAGATAATTCAAATTTTTAATGAATGGGGATTCAATATTCCAGTTTTTCAATCATTACGTAGTTATTGTAATTGGATGGAAGCGAATGCTGGGATAAATCTGTTGGCTGCCAAAATCTACTGCATTATTATTTACCTCAATTGGAAATCTAGAGGAAAATATGTTTATGATGGGAAAGAAGAATCAACCTCTTTTATAATAGCTCAAGCAATTGCTTTAGCTTCATTTACTAGAAGAGATTATCCTTAATCGGGCAACTAGGGTGCTAACCCGCTGCATAGGCTATTTTTAAATAATTGGCACTTTCCTCCACCCAATTGGCTAAAATTTAATGTTGATGCTTCTTTATTTCAGTCATATGAAGCTACTATTAGAGGGGTATTCAGAGATTGCAAAGGAATATTTCTTATGGCTTTTGGTTTTACGGGTTTGCATTGGGATATATCTTAGTTAGATTTATTGGTAATAAAAGCTTTGAAGATTTTTTGCAAGATTGGATGATAGATTTTGAAGGTATTATTATTGAAGGTTGTTGCAGATTTGGTTTCATGAATTATGGTTTTGATGATAGCAAACAATATGACTGCCTTTTTCTACTAACATTTCAGGGCCAAGAGATCAGACGACAAATGGAGCCAGCTCAAGATTGGGTAGAGTAGGTCTGAGTCAGTCTATATTTTTTCTTTTTCCCTTTCTTGAGTCAATTATAATATTGTGAAATATCTGATACAAAGTAACCCTACACACACACACTTGAGTGAATTATAATTTCTATTTTTACTCACATCGTCCTGGACGATATTTATATTGTCCTAGACGATATGAGTAAAAATAGAAACCCTAATCAGGTTTCTTAATTAAGGTAGCAGTCATTAGCTAATCGACTTGGACGATACATGTATAGGCCAGTACTATAGGCTCCAAATAGAAAGAAATAGCCGCCATGATCAATTTAAGTATTCAATATTTTTGAAAATCGGCCAGTACGATCATGGATCGGCCTGAACGATATGACACAATTATGCCTAATTTGATCTGACAATCAAGGAAGTAATAAAGGATGATTGATATGATCACATCATCCTGGACAATCACAGGATCAGCCATGATGATCTATTCAAAAACCCTTAGTAGCTCCTGGACGTTAAATATCGGCTAGCACAAATTCCAGGCAATATTCTGGCAGATCTGGATCGGACAGCTCGAATTTCGGGCGATGCTCTGGACAATTATCCTCTAATTTGAACTGATCATTCAGGACGATGATGAGATCGTCCTGGACAATCAAGCCAATTTTCAATCGTCCAGTTAATTTTCAGAGCGATGTTCTGGCCGATCATCTGTGATTTGAACTGTTCCTACAAGACGATAGGATAATCGTCCTGGATGGTCGGAAACTTGCATTTATTGAGCTCCTTTGAAGCTCTTCTAATTAAGAGCTATTGTTCAACATTTTTTATCATCCTTGGCTGCTGTCTTGACCTGAGAAAACCTAAAGGAGAGAGAGTGAGGGAGAGAGATAGAGAGGATATTATAAGGGGGGACTTGTGAGGGAGTTCACAAGGGTTGCTCCAAGCATTGTTCCACTTCTTCTTCCACTAGAGTCTCTTTCCCTTGGAAGGGTTGGGAGAGGTAAGCTTCAGCGTATGATCGAGGTTCTCTGCCTGCTTCAAGAGGAAGCAAAAGGAGTGGGGTTCTCTGCCTTGTCGGGGGTGGCAAAAAGGAGTTTTTTTGTAAGGGATTCTCCGCCTAGCTGTGGGGGATAAATGAGAGTCACTTTGGTAGTGCAATACTCGGAGGACGCCTCTAGGGAGTGGACGTAGGCCAAGTTGACCGAACCACTATAAACTCTTGTGTTCTTTTTTCTGCTTCCGCACTCTAATTTTCCGCACTTGTTTCTCTGTGGTGACTTTGGTTTGTGACATTTGTTCTTTTGCTTAAAGAATTTTTTAATACCAATTCACCCCCCCCCCCCCCCCCCCCCTCTCGGTTAGCCTCGGGCTAGTTCTTAAGGGCCTAACATCCCTAATAAACTTTCAAAGGTGATAATGCAAATATCATCAAATTCATTCAAAATTTGAAGATGCATATAATAAAAGCAGCTATTTCTATTAGTGGTGAAGAAATGAATTTCCTTAAGAGATTTAAACATGTTATTTTTTACATGTGTAAAAAGAGAGTATAATAAGTTCACAAATGAATGTACTAATATTGCTCATGGTAATAATTTCATTTTGGAAAATCTTTCTTTAGATCTCATTCCTTCTACTTTTATTAGTTTGGTTAAAAAGGAATGTGATCCTTTTATTAGATTGTAATCTCTTTGTTTTATTTTTTTAATAAAATTGCATTAGCATTCTCTTAAAAAAAAAACAAACAAACTCCCTTTCTAGTATGAATGTGCTAAGCCTATCATACCATTCCCTAGGTGTCTGTTTTAATCCATACAAAGCCTTTTTTAATTTGAAAACATGATTTGAAAATTAAGAATTCTCAAAGCTTGGGGTTTTCTCTACAAACACATCTTCTTTTATTACCCCATTTAAAAAATCACTCTTGTCATCCATTTGAAAAAGCATAAATCCCTTATAACAGGCAAATGCTAGTAGCACTGTATTGACTTCTAATCGAGCTACAGGGGTAAAAGTTTTCTCAAAATCAAACCCTTCTATTTGGTTGTACCCCTTAGCCACTAATCTTACCTTATTCCTAACTACCACATAAGAATCATTCATTTTATTCTTAAAGATCCATTTGATTCCTACTATACTCTAGTCCTTAGGTCATTCTACTAGCTCCTAGACATCATTCCTAATAAATTGGTATAGTTTCTCTTACGTGGCTAGGATCTAGAATTCATCAGAAAAGGCTTGCTTGATGTTGGTGGGTTTAATCATTGAAATAAATGCATAGTGGTTTACTTCTTTTCCAAGTCCATGTCAAGTTCTAACACCTTTAGAAAGATCAATTCTTTAGGATGACTCAAAGAATATCTTCGATCATTCTCTAGGCAAAATGTATTGTGGTTCTATCCTTTCCTCCAGATTTATAGTTTCTACTCCTTTAATCTCACCTACTTCATCTTCTTCCTTAACCCTAGACATCTCAGAATTAAATTCATCAAACACTACATAGATAGTCTCCACCGTGACTAATGTCCTCTTATTAAACACTTTATAAGATTTCCCTACACCTGAATAGCCTAAGAACACTAAAATTGCTATATGCATCTTCTCAAAAAAAAAAAAAAAAAAAAAGAATAGCCTAAGAACACTCCATCATTATTTAGAGTGAAAACCTTACATCCAAAGATATGGAGGTGAGAAAGGTTGGGTGTCCTACCTTTAATGATCTTATAGGGTGTCTTATTTAGTTTGGATCTAACATTTACACTATTTAACACATAACTGGTTGTGTTCATCCCTTCTACCCAAATATATTTTAGAAGTGAATACTCAACAAGCATGGCTCTAGTCATTTCCACTAAGGTCTTGAGCGGTCTTAGGAGCTAAGAAGTCATGACTATCCCTTGCTTCTCATAGTATGTTTCAAATCACTCATTTTCAAACTCACCACCATGGTCACTATGGATGGTCAAGATTTCACAACCTAGTTTTTTCTGAATCCAAGTGGAGAATGACTTAAATTCATGGAATGACTCACTTTTATGTGATAATGATCTAGTCCAAGTAAACCTAGAGTAGTCATCGAGTATTACAAGCCCAAAGACCTTTCTCCCTATGCTTGTAGTGCTAATGTGTCCAAATAAATCCATGTGAAGGATTTCTAAACATTTAGAGGTGCTAATGACCTTAACGGAATGGAAAGAGTATTTGACTTATTTCCCTAATTGATTGGCATCATATAGGTGATCCTTAGTGAATCCAAATTTGGGGATCCCTCTTATTAAGTCTTTTTGGGTTACTTTTCTAAATGTTTTCATGCTTGCATGAAATAATCTCCTATTCAACAACCAAGACTCATAAGCAAAAAATTTTAGGCAAAGTGTGTTATTATAATTAACAGAATTTAAATCTAGTATGTAAACATTATTCAATCTTTTTCCATGAAGCAAAATTTTTTCTTTTAGGCTTATGAAATTTAATTATGTAGCCTTTGTCACACAACTGACTTATGCTTAGAAAATTTTATTTTAAGCCATCAACAAGTAAAACATTTTCAATAAAAAGGTTCATAGAGTTTTTAATTATACATGCGCCCCCCACTTTCCTGGTGGTGTTATCTCCAAGAGTGACCTTGCCTCCAACCCTGGCCTTAGGGAAATGAATTAATTAACATCTCCAGTCATATGGCATGAGCATCTACTATCCATGTACCACATGATCTTATAAGGTCTTGTGTGAGAGCAATCCTACAAAATCATCAGATATTAGATTTGGGAATCTAAAAAGGTTTAGGCCCCATCTTATGGAAAGAAGAATTAAAAGCATACATTCTATACTGTAAATTTTTAACTTGAGTTATCCATGCTAAATGTATTCTATAGTGAACGGTGCATGTGTGGGAGATATGCCATAACATGCCACATGAAAAACATCTAAGACCACGAAAAGGGTTTACTAATTACTCGGGTTATAGTGCCTTTTCTTAGGTTTTAATGATGCATGTTGATCTAATGGATTATGAATCTCAAGCATTATGGGTGTTTTTTTTCTTTGAAAGCAGTTAATTTAACTTCTAAAACCTTATTTTCATTTTTATGAATTAAAATTTCTATTTTCAAAGCATGCTCCCTACTATCTAAATCAATTGTAACAGTATCAAACTTTATATGCAAATTCTAGCTCAAAAATAAACTTTTTAAGGAATCATGCTTATTTATTAAATCAAGATGCTTTACATTCAATGAGTCAAATTCATCCAACAATGTCATATGATTGATAACAAGAGTAGAATGATCTTTAATCAAAACTTCATGCTGAATTTCCAATTTCAGGCTAGCATGTAATTTTTTAAGCTTCTTATAAGATGAATGAATTTTCTCAAAAACTTTAAGAAATTGATCATTTGTTAATTCACATACTCTTCTTGGTCAGAGTGACCAAGATGACCATCTGGCATCAACATACAAGTTTTTTTATCTCCTCTTTAGTTTCAATTTTAGATGGGTCAGATGCAAAATCTGTCTAGAAAGACTTTTAGGTTCTTAGCTTGCCCTTCTTGAAGTTGGGTTTCTCCTCACCATTCTCCTTTCTTGGGCGAGCCTTAAATGTAGGGAACTCAGATTTTAGATGTCCTAGCTTCCTGCATTCAAAGCAAATCACATCAGAAGAACATTAAGAATTCTTGTTATTCTTACCTTTGTTCCATTTCTAATGGTGCTTTTACTTCTTTCTCAAAAGCTTTTAAATTTCCTTGTAATTAAGGCAATATAATCATTCTCAGAACATGAAGTATCACTGTCAAAATCATTAGCTTTTAAGACTACAAATTGTCCTTCTTTTTCTCCCCTTGAGTCAAGTTATTTTTGTTCACTCCTTGCTCCTAAGCAATGAGTGGTCCAAGTAAATTATTTATAGAATTACTATTCAAATCCTTGGATTCAATTATTGAAGTAATCTTAGCATCGAAGGAAGAAGGCAAACATCTCAAAATTTAGTTAACTTTCTCATAGTTTGTTATCTATCTTCCTAAGGCATGTAGGGAAGTGACTATTTGTATAAACCTAGTATACATTTTAGATATTAACTCACTAGGTTTCCTGCAAAAAAGTTCATAGTTATAAAGTAAAATATTTAACCTAGATTGCTTAACTTCACTTGTTCCTTCATAAGTAGTTCATATTCTATCCCAAATTTCTTTACCAATTGCACATGTTGAAACACACATGAAATATTTAGATTTTAGTGCACCAAAAAAATAGTTTAAACATTTTGTATTAAGTTGTGCTAGATTTTTGTCATCAAAAGTCCATTCAAAAAAAGGAAGTTTAGTTTTTTTCCAATAACTTCATGTGTTGGTGCAAAAAAACATTCTTTTACAAGCATCCACATAAGATAATCTATAAATTGCAAAAGATGGATGTACAAGTTTTCCAAAAAATCAAACTATATATTATCAAATAAGGGTTTACTTTTGAAGGAGCAAAGTGAGCAGAGAGAGCAGTTTTGATGGAGGTTCAGCGATCGGTGGTTCTCCGTCAGCCTTGTATGGCCGACGGAGGTTCATGGTATGTCCTTGTTATTCTTGATAGAGAGATGAATTGGTTGAGCGGAGAAGAGTGGAGATCATTCTCGACGCTCTGGACGATTTTCTTGGATCGTTATGATGTTGGTGTATTTGCGATTTTTTGGAGTCTATTAGATCTCCATTTTCCTGAGGGCCATATAATGTCAGAAAGAAGATCGATTCTAATGGATCTTTTGCGATCGGCGAAGCTTCATTGGACTTGTATGGCTGTTGATTTTCATTGGTATGTCTTTATTTTTCTTAAAGGAAAGAAGAACAATATGAGAGATGAAGAGCGGAGAAAGATCTTGGCGCTCTTGTTTGTTTTTATCGATTTGTATTTGATTTTGTCAGAACAATTTCTAAGATGAGTGGTTTTTGGTTTTTTGTCGATATTGGTAGAAATAATCTTGAAAATTTTGAGAAATGTGAATAGCGAAGGTTCTTTGATAAGGATTTTGATCAAGTCTATTTCTGCGCCCGTTTTCTTGATAATTTTTGGTGAAAATTCTAATGCAATATTGGAAGAGATTGATTGTTCAGTCTTTGTTTCGAATTGTCCTAGTGGAATTGATGGGGAAATTTTCTTGATTATGAATGTTAAATGGAGCTCGGGAATGCCTGGATTTATGGATTTTCCTTATTCGATAAATAGATCTAATGAATTTGGATCAATGGTTTTTGCTTTATTGGCTGGAAAGTCAAAATTTCGTGCCCGTGGTTCTATCAGTTTGAAGAAGAAGTTGGTTTATGTTTTTAATGACAAAGTGATTATTTGGTTACTTGTTTTTCAGTTTCTCCTTGAAGATCAATCCTTTTTGGTTAAAGATTTGAAGGATTTGAAGTTTTATTGTTTTCCTCTTTTTCAATGTGAAGAGAGTGATGAAGATTATCAGTTTGGTTGTCCTTGGCATTGATGAAGCCGGGTATTGGCTTCTTGAGGTAATTGTTGGTATTATGGATTTACATTGGAAGATTACTGGTATCGTTCTTTCCAATATGATGGATGTGGGGGAGATTTTTAGTCTGCATGACTTTGCTTATGAAGAGGTTGACTCTTGGACTATTGAGGAGATAGTTGCTGTGTTTGCTTTCTTGATACTGATTGGTTTGTTCTTGGTGGTTGTTGTTGGTTATGTTGTAGCAACATCAGAAGTTTCTATTCTTGATTGGAGCTTGTTGGACCCTAAGATAGATGGGGTTGTTGTTGTTGGTTATGTTTGCTTTTCTTAAATCTTTTTATTTTTTTGCTTGTTTTGCTATTAAGTTCCTTTTTCCTTCTTAAAACCATTATGATGTAGCTTTCATTTTCCATCTTATGGGAAAGTTGGGGTACTAACCAACCTTTTAGGTTGTTCTTTTACTTGGTATCCCCATCACCCCAATGGATCTAAAATGGAACTTAGTGAATCGCATATCCATTATGGTAGTTTTAATGGGTTGCTTTTGCTTTCTAGTTTGTATTAGGTTTTTCTTATTTTAATGCAATTTGCATTTATTCAAAAAAAAAAGGGTGGTCAAGTAATGAAAAACCCTTCCGCCATTTTATGATTACCAAATTTATCCATGGATCTTTAATTAAAAGTTTCTAAAAGTTGCTATTTGAATCCCGCTCTGATACCACTTGAAAGTTTATTAGGGTTGTTAAGCCCATATGAACTAGCCCGAAGATAACCAAGAGGGGGGGGGGGGGGGGGGGGGTGAATTGGTGCTTTAAAAAATTTAACTTAAATAACAAATAAAATATTTTTGAGATTTTTGATATTTTAAAACAAACTACTTTTATCCCAAGGCAGAAGCAGAACAATTCCACAAAAGAAAAATTATGATGTTTTAACCACACAAATAATCAAGAGTAAATAATGAAAAAATTAAGTATAGAAATTAAAACTAAAAGAACACACTAGATTTTAATTGTGGTTTCGTCAATCTGACCTACATCCACTCCCAGGATCCTCCCCTCCAAGTATTACACTAAAATTATAATGTCTCACATTTATCTCCCATATCAAGGTTGTGTCGCCCTAACTGAATCTTTTCATAAACCCTAGTGAAGCAGAGAACTTAGACTCCTTTTACTTCCTCCTAAACTAGGCATAATGTCACGACCCAACCCGACCGGAACGAATCCCTTCACATCGGGCCGCGACGGAATTGAAATCTAGGATCTAGCTTTGGAATTTGCTTCAGACTTTCTTCAAAATATCAAACATATAGAAAACACAGAGCTACTATAAAACATCAAATATACATAATAGTTCATCTATATTTTCTTGTTTCATCAAATAATCATGTGCAATACAGTGCATGGCTATAGATAGAAAGAATAGAATAGAAAAGCCATGACTGTACAAAAATCTAAAGTACAAAAAACCTAATTATAGATCAGACACTAAACGGCTAGTCCAATACTTCATTCCCTTTCCCAGAACCTGAAAAACCATACAGATAATAAGGATGATCTAACAGCTCAGCAAGACTACACTAGCCAATCAAAATCTCCAGAAACACACATCAAAAAATACATCAGAATAGTAGCTGTACAGAATTCAGATAATCATGCAGAAATTATATAAGCAGACAAAATATAGATACTTGATCAAATAGAAATCAAACCACAAATAGAATTCATTTCATATAACAGAATATTCATAACATAATTCACAAAACAGATAGAATCTTACAAATCATATTTCAAATCAGATAAAATCACATTTCACAGATCAGATACCACATATCAGATTCCCGAATCCCGACAGAATCTCAACGGATTCTGGCCCTTTATGCCTCCCTTTCCTGACACAAATAAAATCTCAATGGATTCTGTACCCTTTTTCCTCCCTTCCCACTTATAACACCCTTCTGATATCATACAAACACATCAAAGCATCAAATTCAAAAAATCAGATTTCTTCAGAAAAATTGTCAGCAGCATAACGGTAGTATACGGAAATTCCACAGAATTCACAATTTAAAAAATTTACCAAATTACAACATATAACATAAAACATTATTTCAAGGCATTCATTATACTGATAAAACATTTTTCAACATTTAGATAATTCGTAATTATCTTAAAACACCACAGAATTCAAAATAACCAACGAAAATCTTCCAAAAAATACTCAAAATATGTAAAAACATCGTCTAAGAAATATACCAAAAATTACACGGTAAAATATTCACCAGTGCGAAATAATACCAAATTTTGGCTAACGGAACTAAAATTTGAAACAGAAAAGTCATCAAAATCCACATTTCTGAAAAATTGAAAAAGGCGGAATGTGCCTTACCTCGAGTCGGTCAACTTTTCCAACTACGGCGACGAACAAAAATTGACCGTACTCACCCTAAAATCCTTTTTCTTCCTCTTTCCTTCATTTTTGTCTCTCCTGGGCTTTCTCTTTCTTCAGAAATATTTCAATCCAATATATACAAATTTAGATCGTCCCGGATGAATCCTATTCATCCCAAGACGATTTGCCATCTGGACAAATTTCATCCATATGAAGTGTATTCGTTCCTGGACGACTTTCTATCTGGATAAATTTTGTATGGACGAAACAAATTTTGTCCTGGGATGAACCTCCCAGTTCACAGATCCTGTACTGATCATCCTAGGACGATCCCACTTCATCCTGGACGATCCTGGAAAGAAAAACTAAAAACTGGCTTTCACAATCTCCCCACCTTCAGAACAATGTCGTCCTCGACATTTCCAAAATAAAACTGAGTTAGAACAGATGCGGATATAACTGTCTCATATCCGACTCATTCTCCCAAGTAGCATCTCTTGCTGATCTATGCTTCCACTGAACCTTAACCATCAAAATTTGTTTACTTCTCATATACGCATATCATAAGCCAAAATCTTTTCAGGCTCTTCCTTGTACTGAAGATTCTCCTGAATTTCTACCTCATCAGCATAAAGTTTCTTTTTAGAATCAGATATCCACTTTCTCAAAGAGGATACATGAAACACATTATGTATATCAGACAACTGATCAGATAATAATAATCTATAAGCAGAATTTCCAGTCCTTTCGATGATTTGAAAAGGTACAACATACCTTGGACAGATCTTACTCACTCTTCCAAATCTACTGATGCCTTTCATTGGATTGACTTTGCCAAACATAAAGTCACCAACCTGAAAGTTAATAAATATGTGCTTCTAATTGTAATACTTCTGTTGCGTGTCTTGTGCAGCTTTCAATCTTTTATTAATCAGAGTGATTTTTATAACAGTTTCATCCACAAAAGTTGAACCCATTTTGTGTCTATCTCACACCTCAGTCAGAGTCAAAGGAGTTCTACACTTTCTGCCAGGTAGGGCTTCGTAAGGCGCCATACCAATACTGGACTGATAACTGTTATTATAAACAAATTCTATCAAAGGGATGTGATCTTCCAAACTGCCTCCAAAATCCAGAACACATAAACTCAGAAGATCTTCCAGTACCTGAATAGTCCTTTTAGACTGTCCATTAGTCTGCGGATGAAAAGAAGTACTGAAATACAATTTCATACCCAATCCTTGCTGAATATCCTTCTAAAGTCTGGAAGTAAACCGTCCATCTCGATCAGATACAATCACTTTTGGCACACCACGTAATCTGATAATTTCTTTAACATATAGCTGAGCTAACGTATCCATCATATCCGTTTGTCTGATTGGAAGAAAATGTGCAGACTTCATCAATCGATCAACAATCCCCCAAATAGCATCATGCCCTTATCTTGATCGAAGAAAACCCATAGCAAAATCCATCGTTACCTCCTCCCACTTCCACTTAGGGATAGGTAATTACTGTAAAAGACCTCCTGGTTGCTGATACTCTATCTTCACTAACTGTCAGGCTTCGCATTTTGAAACAATTTTACTATGTCCTTTTTCATTCTAGGCCACCAAAATAAACTTTTCATATCTCCGTACATCTTACCACTTCTTGGATGAATAATATAGCCTGAATGGTGAGATTCATGCAGAATCTCTTTCCTCAGATCTCCAAATTTAGGAATCAAAAGTATATTCTAACAGAAAATAATACCATAATCAAAAAGTCATAGTTCAGGTTTCTTACCATATTCAATCAGACCAATCAACTTCGAATATTCAACATCTGACTTTTAAGCTTCATGAATCCTCTCTTCCAAAGAAGACTGAATGTTCATCTAAGTCAAAACACCAAAATCAGAACCAGTAGAGGAAATCACCTCTAACTGTAATCTTTCTATATCTCATATCAGATACTCATCAGAAGTGAGCTGAATACATGATAATATAGAGGATTTCTTGCTCAGAGCCTCTACTACAACATTAGCCTTTCTAGGCTGATACTGAATCGTCAGATCATAATCCTTGATCAACTCAAGCCATCTTCTTTACCTCAAATTCAGATCCTTTTGAGTGAATATGTACTTCAAACTCTTATAATCTGTGAATATCTCACACCTGACACCATATAATTAATGATGCCAAATCTTCAAAATAAGTACAACAGCAGCCAATTCCAAATCATGTGTATGGTAATTTTTTTTCATGTGGTTTCAACTGTCTTGAGGCATAAACTATTATCTGACCATGCTGCATTAGAACACAATCCAAACCTTTCAGTGAAGCATCATTGAAAACCTGAAACCTTCCTTTCTAGATGGAAGTGATAACACTGGAGCAGAAGTCAAAAAATTCTTTAATATCTAAAATTTAGCTTCATACTCTGGTGTCCAGACAAAAGTTACTGACTTCTGAGTCAGTCTCGTCAGAGGAGAAGAAATCTGAGAAAATCACTTCACAAACTTTCTATAATATCCGGCCAAACCTAAGAAACTACGTATCTCAAACACTGTAGTAGGTCTCGGCTAATTAACAACTGCTTGAACTTTCTGGAGATCAAAAGAAATACCTTCATCGCTCACCACATGCCTTAGAAAAGAAATGCTCTTCAGCCAGAATTCGCACTTGGAGAATTTAGCATACAAGTGGTGCTGCCTCAAAGTCCTCAACACCCTTCTCAAATGGCTGGCATGATCTTTCTCAGAAGCATAATATATAAGAATATCATCTATAAAGATGATCACGAACAGATCCGGATACTCCTTGAACACTCTGTTCATCAGATCCATAAAAACAATCGGTGCGTTGGTTACCCCAAATGGCATAACCAAAAACTCGTAGTGTCCATACCGAGTACGGAAAGCTATTTTCAACACATCAGCTTCCTTCACCTTCACCTGATAGTATTCAAATCTCAAATCAATCTTTGAGAATATAGAAGATTTAGCAAGCAGATCAAATAAGTCATCAATCCGTGGCAACAGATACTTATTCCTTATTTTGACTTTATTCAAATCTCTGTAATCAACACACATACGCATTGTCCGGTCCTTCTTCTTCAGAAATAGAACAGATGCTCCCCAAGGAGAAACACTAGGATGAATAAATCCTCTATCCACTAACTCCTAGAGTTGAATTTTTAACTCTGCAAGTTCCCTCGGTGCCATCCTGTATAGAGCTTTAGATATTGGAGTTGTACCCAGAAAAATATCAATACAGAACTCAATATCTCTATCCAGAGATAATCCAACAAACTCCTCAAGAAATACATCTAAAAAGTCTTGCACATCCAGGATATCAGAAATAGAACCCGCATCTATATTCATATCCCGTACTGAAGCAAAAAACACCATACAACCCTTCTTCCACATTCTTCTAACTTCCAACACCGAAATCAAACAGGATAAAACACCTCTTAACCCTTGGAATACACACCTTTCACCATCCATAAACAATCAAATTATTCCCAACCGGCAAAAAAATATAAAACAAAATAGGCAATGTCACAGAATCCAAAAGCAAATCATCAAAACAACGCTCGAAAATAAACGAGTGACTTGCTCCAGAATCAAACAAAACATGACAGGGGTGTTCAGAAATATAAATCATACATGTTACCACATTCAGAGCATCTCAAGCTTCTTGCTGATTCAAACTACACACGTGAATGAACTGGAACTAGAGCTACAGAACTACTAGGCTCCCTCTGATTACCACTAGGTGGTCTCCTCGCTACAGGACCCGAACCACCAGCTCTACCAGATAATCCTTCAGAGATAGTATATGGGGGAACTATCCTCAGCCTTCCTGTTGGTTTAAGAAAGCTCTCAGATCTGGACTCAGATTGTCGATCAAGTCCAGCTTGTGGACACTCTGCTATCCGATGTCCTGGATGATCACATCTTAAACACTGACCAGTCATCCTATAACACTAGCCAAAATGTCATCGTCCATAAGTTTGGCACACAGGTGCCCCACTAATTGAACCAAAACTTGTCACACTGCCACTACCAAAAATTGTAGTGGATTCTGACTGTCCACTCCTCCTAGAGTCTCCAAAAATAAATCTCTTCTTCTTCCTAGAAAAACCACTGTCATATGTATCACCACTAAACCTCTTCCTACTAGTAGTCCACCACTGCTGAGTAGCCATCAGATCATTCTCTATCAGTCAAGCCATCTCAACAAGCTCAGAGAAATCAGAAATTTGAAATGGTACCAGGGGTTGCCTCAGACTATCACGTAGTCCCCTAAGAAATCTATAGCACTTCTCAACAGAAGTACTCACCAACTGTGGAGCATATCTGACCAAAGTAGTAAACTCTTCCTCGTACTACATAATCGTCCTGCTCCCCTGAACCAAGCTCAGAAAAGTCTCCTACATTTGTTTCCTTGTATAAGGGGGTACAAACCAAGATCGAAATACCTCAAAAAATTCATCCCAAGTAATCAAAGAGTTCAGTTTACCTTAGAATTTCTCCTCCTGCTGGCCCATCCACTAGCGCTCTGCCTCGCCATCCAACAGAAAAACTGCTAATGGTACCTTCCTATCTGGAGGACATTGCATACCATTAAAGGTCTTTTCCAACCTCCTCAACCAATCCTCAGCTGCTCTGGGCTCAACAGTACCCTCAAACCTCGAAGGCTTCATTCTTAAAAACATTTGTAGATGTCTATCTACATCTTCAGATGGAAAAGCAGATACTCTATTCTGTGTCTCGGTCATCATATGAGCAACCAACATAGCAAACTATGAAACTATACTAGAACCAACCACTGGGGTGTACTGTTCATAAGAGCTGCCTGACAAGCACTATACCCATCAGTCATATCTGGGTCTGGCAGATCCATATTTAAATAAAATGTAACTATACACATGCATATAGAACAGCAATAATAAAAATCAAAGCAAACCAGAACTACCCCAACAGACTTACAGATCAATTCATATAACTCTGTCTTACAATCCAAATTCCAAAAATATTGTTCTGATACCACTTAGAATTGTCACGACCAACCCAACCGGAATGAATCTCTTCGTGTCGGGCTGCGACAGAATTGAAATCTAGGATGTAGCTTTGAAATTTGCTTCAGACTTTCTTCCAAATATCAAACTTACAGAAAATACAAAGCTACTATAAAAATCAAATATGCATAGCAGTTCATCTATATTTTCTTCTTTCATCAAATAATCATGTACAATACATTGCATGGCTATAGATAAAAAGAACATAATAGAAAAGCCATGACTGTACAATAATTAAAAGTACAAAATACCTAATTATAGATCAGACACTGAACGGCTAGTCTAAGACTTCCTTCCCTTTTCTAGAACCTAAAAACCACACGGATAACAAGAATGAGCTAACAGCTCAGCAAGACTACACTAGCCAATCAAAATATCCAGAAACACACATATGAAAATACATCAGAATAATAGCCGTACAGAATTCAGATAATCATACAAAAATTGTATAAGCAGATAGAATACATGTTGCAAATCTATTTTTCATAGCTTATGTTTTGATGATTGACAAACAATTCTTTTCTTGGATAGCTTGTTGCTTCTAACTTTTCAGGAATCGACGATCGGACAATCAAAAAGGAGCCAAGTTCAGGAATGCGTAGGTTTAGGGTTGAGTCAGTCTGTACTTTTGTTTTTTACCTTTTTCCTCTTGTAATAGTCAAAAAGACTGATACTTTGTAACCCTTCACACACACACTTGAGAGAATTAGAAATTCTGTTTTTACTCATATCGGCCAGGCCGATATATTTGATCGGCCTGGACGATCAGCTTAAAACAGAAAGTCTAATTAAGGATTCTTGATTAAGGCAGCCAACGTTAACCGATCGTCCTGGACGATACGTGTATCGGCCAGGACGATAAGCTCAAAACAGAAAGAAGTAGCCGCCATAGACAAGTATGGTATAGCATATCTTTAAATTATCGGCCAGGACGATCCTCGTATCGGCCTGGATGATATTAACAAATTATGCCATAATTGTTCAGGAAATCAAGGAAGTAATTAAGGATGATTGATACGATCATATCGTCCTGGACGATCGCAGGATCGGCCCGGACGATCTAGTCAAAAACCTTAAGTTACTTCAGGACGATCAATATCGGCCAGCCCATATTCAGGGCTATTGTCAGGACGATTTTCGTCTGATTTGAACTGATCGGCCAGGACGATCGTGAGATCGGCCTGGACGATCAAGCTAATTTTCAATCGTCCAATCTTGCATCCAGGGCTATGCTCTGGCCGATCTTCATTGATTTGTACTGATCGGCCAGGCCGATGTCCAGATCGGCCTGGACGATAAAGTCGGCAACTTGTAATTAATGAGCTCCTTTTAAGCTCTTCTATTTAAAGAGCTCTTGTTCAACGTTTTTAAAGACCTTTGGCTGCTGCCTTGACCTGAGAAGACCTTGAGGAGAGAAAGAGAGAGAGAAGAGAGAGAGAGGATCTTGTGAGGGGGAGCTTGTGAAGGGTTTCACAAGGGTTGCTTCAAGGATCTCTCTGCGTCGTCTTCGTCTAGAGTTTCTCGTCCGTGGAAGGGTCGGTAGAGGTAAGGAGTTGTGCTTTTGGTTCTGGTTCTCTGCCAGCTTCAGGAGGAAGCAAAAGGAGATAGGTTCTCTGCCTTGCCGGGGTGGCAAAAAGGAGATTCTTGTGAGGGTTTCTCCACCTAGCCGTGGGGGCTAAAGGAGAGTCACTTTTTGTTTAGTGAAATACTTGGAGGGTGCCTCCAAGGAGTGGACGTAGGTCGAGTCGACCGAACCACTATAAATCTCTGTGTTTCTTTTCTTGCTTCCGCACGTTTAATTCCGCATTATTTTCGTGGTGTGATTTGGTTTATGTAACTTTATTTCTTTGTTTAAAAACAAAGTTTTTAAAATACCAATTCACCCCCCCCTCTTGGTTAGTTTGGGACTAAGTTCATAGGGCTTAACATCGCCATCGAACTTTCAAGTGGTATCAGAGCCTGTTTCGAAAATTAAAGTTTAAAAACTTTTTGAATTTGATCCATGTCTAACTTTGGGAATCGCAACACTACGGAAGGGTATTCTATTACCCGACCTCCTCTGTTCGATAACCTACCTTTTGATTTCTGGAAAAACTCGCATGTCAACTTTTTTACAATCTACTGATTATCGCATGTGGATGCTTATTCAAGAAGGTTATTCTCCACCTTCTCGTGAAATTAACGGTTTTAAAACTGAAGTTGCTTTTACCGAATGGACTTTTGATGAACGAGATTTAGCCCAATTGAATGCGAAATGTTTGAATTGCTTTTTCTGTGCTCTAAAATCTGAGGACTACATGCGTGTTTCAACTTGCAAAACTGGTAAAGAAATTTGGGATAAATTGTGCATTACTTATGAAGGCACTAATGAAGTTAAACAATCCCGTTTAAACATTCTCTTGCATGACTACGAACTTTTTCGTATGAAACCTCATGAATCAATTTCTGACATGTACACTAGGTTTACTCAGATTGCTACCTCATTGCATGCACTAGGAAAAGAACTTTCGAACTATGAAAAAGTTAACAAGATTTTGAGATGCTTGCCTTCATCCTATGATGCAAAAATTACTGCAATTACTGAATCTAAAGATTTAAACACCTATTCTATTGATAACTTGCTTGGCTCACTCATTGCTTACGAGCAAGGGGTGAATCAAAGAAATCTTGATGCAGGTGAGAAGAAAAAGGAGAAAACCATTGCATTGAAGGCACACAAATCGGATTCTGAATCTTCCGGGTCTGAAAGCGATGGAGTTGCCTTCATCACAAGGCAATTCAAAAGCTTTCTAAGGAAGAAACAAAAGCATCATCAAAGTTGGAGAAAAGGTAAGGATCATAAACATACTAAAGGATCTTCTGATGTTGTTTGTTTTGAATGCAGAAAACTGGGACATGTAAGAGCCGATTGTCCTACACTTCAAGATCATTCAAGCAAGGAAAAGGAAAAAGGTGAGGAAAAAGCTAAGTCTAGGAAGGAGAATAAGAAAATCCAAAGAGGCTTCTGGGCAGAATCAGGTACTGATTCCTCTGAGACTGAACCAGAGGAAGAAACTACAAACTTGTGTTTCATGGGAGAAAACCAAAGTGATGAGGAAGAGGTATGTAGACAAACCTATGATGAATTATTTGAAATTTGTGAAAAAATCCATGCATCATATAGGAAATTAAAGAAAACTCATGCTAGCCTAAAATTAGAACATTCAAATCTACAAAAAGAGCATGAAGTTTTTCTCAAAGATCATGCAACGATTGATTCAAATCACATGGCTCTCCTTGATGAATTTGATGAATTAAACAAGAAGCATTTGGAATTAATTGATAAAAGAAATGCTTTAAAAGCTTCACACACCTCACTTAATGATGATCTTAAGAAATCTAAAGAGATTGAGAAAAATTTGAGGATTGAGAATGATGCATTGAAAAGAACTAACTTGAGAATTCAAAATGATTTGGAAACATGTAAGAAAGCTAGGATGACACCAACTTTTAATCAAAGGCCAAAACCTAGGAAGAGGCATCTTTACTCAAATCATTTAAGAAAACCTTTTCCTGGAATCCAATGTTTTTCTTGTGGCATGTTAGGACACATCTCACACACTTGCACAGTTCACCGCAGTACACATTGGGTATGGAAACCTAAGATGCATGATTCAATACATACCACATCTGCATTGCACTCTACATTTCCTAAGAAGGAGCCCAAATCTGTTTGGGTTCCTAAAACTGACTGTTGTTGAGTCTTGCAGGAGTGCTCTCACCAAAGACCTCGTGGGAGCATAGGATAACTGAACATAAGGAGGCTTGCAGCTCAATTGCTAAAATCCGCTGTTTTATCACTTGCTTAATATCTTTTTTTGTGTGACTTTTATTTTTAGTTTTTGTGTTCATTTTTTTTTTGTTGTCTTTAGTTTGCTTACGTTTTTTTTTACTTTTGTCCTTATCTTTTGGCATTCCATATGATGAAACTTCTCAAGCTTTTAAATATTAGAGTTTTTCTTTTGATAGGGTTTAGCTTTTCTAAATTGGTTAAAGAGAGTAAACTGGTGATGTTTTTCCCTCTTCTGACTTTGTTTAGTGGCATGATTTTTTCTTTTATAAAACAAAAAGTCTAAACTCAGTTTAACCAATGACTTTTTAAGATATCTTTCTAATCTTGCTACATTAAATCATCTTATGCATAATAGTCAAAATTCTTTGATATCATTCAAACTTTTGAAATCTTACCATTGCAGTCATCACGTGATTTTGATTTTATGTTGTGGATTGTTCTTCCCTATGTTAGAGAGAGAGCCCCTATTCTCTAATATTTGGAGGATATACTCACAACTAAGTATTTTTTTTAAGGGTATATTAAAGAGTTATTAGCTTGCAAGAGATAAAAAGGAAAGAGGCCAATGAAGCCAAATTGAAAAAGAAAACTATATACACAAAAGTGTATCAAAAATCAAAAGATGCTCAAAGAGACAATAAAAGTAAAAAGAGGCATAAAATTAGCCCACTAATTGCAAGCTATCATCTCTTTGGTAAAACTCTTAAAACTTAGAAAACTCATTGATTATGTGATACGTTCAAAGATTTGATTTCAAATTCCATGATTGAGAAAAACTATTTTGTTTTATTATTTATAAGATATTTTAGTTGTTAACAAGTCTTGATTGATCTCTTAAATCCTCTTGTGTTATTCCATGTTAGGACTCTGTTGTTTTTAAAAGATTTTTTGTACCCTGAAGAATGTCTGATCTAGGGTTAATGGAATCAGTTTTTTCTACCTTCCTCTAATTGGATTTTGTTAAACCTCTTGATCTCCTAAAAACTTCAAAAATTTAAATTCAAGAAAAGAATTCTCATATGATGCCTTCATAAAACAAAAAAAATATAGAAAAATTAAAATCCAAAAATATTCGGTGTTTGTTTTATTTTTTTTTTTTGTGTGTCTTTTACTGTCTTTTCTTTTGTTTTATTTTTGAGGGTCTTGATCATCACCATTCCTTTCTTGATTTCAATTTCAAGTCACATCGGCCTGGCCGATATTTATATCGTCCTGGCCGATAGGACAAATTCTTTCCAAAATCCATCTGCTGACCTTTTTCTGTGCTTAATGAAAATCATCGTCCTGGACGATACAGTATCGTCCTGGACGATTTGATCAAAACTCATGATGATAGTCCTGGCCGATAGTTTATTTGTCTGGCTGATGCATTCTATGTGCATTGTCCTGGCCGATACACTGGACCGTCCCGGACGATCCACGTGTCAGTACGTTTTTATCTTTAAATTCGGCCCCGGACGATCCATTATTGGACCATCGGCCGGGCCGATCCACTGTTCGTCCTGGACGATACACGTGGCATGCATTTAAAACATTTTAACTTCGGCCGGTACGATCAATTATTGTGCATCGTCCGGGACGATACACCTAATCGGCCCGGACGATCTACTTTTTCAACGGTCGTCCGGACTGACTCCTCGGGCCGATAGCCTGTGTCTAATCGGCCTGGCCGATATCTGATCGGCCCGGACGATTGGACCGCCTTTTTGACCAATCGGCCTGTACGTAATAATTGACACATATCGGCCTAGACGATTCCGCGATCGGCCAGGATGATATGGACGATTCTTTAAATATAGGCCGATCCAGCCATGTTTTCTCACACCTCATCCTTTCTCCTTTGTTTTTCTGCTTAAAGTTCTCTCATATGGCTGGTGGGAAGCGCGTCCGTCAGACCTCTGGAAGTTCCTCGAGGGCAAGGGTTGACCCTCGTTTCCGGGAAGCAGAAGATGAAGCTGCTTATCATCGCTATAAGGAATGTGGAATTACTGTTTCAAGAATTATCAATCCGGCCCATATTTCCTACCCGGTAATGGATCTCTTCGCACACACTTCCCTTTGTTTCATTCTGTCCCTGGTTTTTCCTTTCAATTCTGAGTTCCTGTTAGAATTCTTTGCAAACCTCCGCATAAACCCTACCTTCACAGCCCTGTCCTCCTATGTGAATCGACGCCCTATCGAAATCACATATCAGGACTGTGTTGAACTTTTACAGCTATCCACCACCGGAGATAAGCTGCACCTTATTGCCCTTGACCCTGATTTTGATTGGTCCACGGCAAACCACTTTCTTCGCCAGACCAATGCCCGTTACCATGTTGGAGAGACTAGCTCTTTAGTCAGAGATGCTAGGACAATCCAACATGTCCTTCGCACCTCTGTCATTCCCAAAGCCGGTGACCGTGTCCACATTACCCCTCTACTTTCCCTCACTACCTTCTACATCATGGCACATAGGGAATTTAACACTGCAGATCTATTTTTTCATTACATTGATCATCTCACAACAATTCGCGACCCAGGCCACAGAAGAAAGCCAAATCTAGCCTTAGGACATATCATAGCCTATGTTCTTGAAACCAAATACCAAATTCAATATCCCAATCCACCAAATTACCCAACTCTCTTCTACTCAAACAACTCATTCAGCACCCTTCACAGTACTCGTCTCCACCCGGATGAACCACGGGAGGCTAGAGAGGAGGAGGCTCCCGCTCCAGCTCCCTTTCCTGACCCAAACCCTCTCCAACAATATTCACCGGTAGATCAGTTGATTGCGAGATTTGATCGTTGGGAGACCAGATTTGATGCATATGTTGCTGCCCAAGAGCAGCAACACTCTGAGGACATCGCCCGCTACGAGCATCACCGCGCTGAGGACTTAGCTCGTTTTGACAGTTTTCTCACTCACCAGCAGCAGCAGCATGACCAGGACATCGCCTGGTTCAATGCTCAGTTTACTACTCTTGCCAGTTACTTTCAGCAGCCACCTCCACCTCCTCCATCTGATGATCAGGATCCCTCGTTCTTTTAGTTTGTGCTTTATTATTTCTTGTCTTTTTATAGTAGTCTTTCGTGATGTTTGTTGTTCTTTTTTACTGTTTTTTGGACTCTCTTTTTGTGATGACAAAAAGGGGGAGTAGGATAGGATGTGGTAAGAAAAAGTTGATGTTGTAACCTTATTTTTTAATGAATCTGTTTTATTTTGATTTTCCTACTTGTGTTTTGTCATCATCAAAAAGGGGGAGATTGTTGCAAATCTATTTTTCATAGCTTATGTTTTGATGATTGACAAACAATTCTTTTCTTGGATAGCTTGTTGCTTCTAACTTTTCAGGAATCGACGATCGGACAATCAAAAAGGAGCCAAGTTCAGGAATGCGTAGGTTTAGGGTTGAGTCAGTCTGTACTTTTGTTTTTTACCTTTTTCCTCTTGTAATAGTCAAAAAGACTGATACTTTGTAACCCTTCACACACACACTTGAGAGAATTAGAAATTCTATTTTTACTCATATCGGCCAGGCCGATATATTTGATCGGCCTGGACGATCAGCTTAAAACAGAAAGTCTAATTAAGGATTCTTGATTAAGGCAGCCAACGTTAACCGATCGTCCTGGACGATACGTGTATCGGCCAGGACGATAAGCTCAAAACAGAAAGAAGTAGCCGCCATAGACAAGTATGGTATATCATATCTTTAAATTATCGGCCAGGACGATCCTCGTATCGGCCTGGACGATATTAACAAATTATGCCATAATTGTTCAGGAAATCAAGGAAGTAATTAAGGATGATTGATACGATCATATCGTCCTGGACGATCGCAGGATCGGCCCGGACGATCTAGTCAAAAACCTTAAGTTACTTCAGGACGATCAATATCGGCCAGCCCATATTCAGGGCTATTGTCAGGACGATTTTCGTCTGATTTGAACTGATCGGCCAGGACGATCGTGAGATCGGCCTGGACGATCAAGCTAATTTTCAATCGTCCAATCTTGCATCCAGGGCTATGCTCTGGCCGATCTTCATTGATTTGTACTGATCGGCCAGGCCGATGTCCAGATCGGCCTGGACGATAAAGTCGGCAACTTGCAATTAATGAGCTCCTTTTAAGCTCTTCTATTTAAAGAGCTCTTGTTCAACGTTTTTAAAGACCTTTGGCTGCTGCCTTGACCTGAGAAGACCTTGAGGAGAGAAAGAGAGAGAGAAGAGAGAGAGAGAGGATCTTGTGAGGGGGAGCTTGTGAAGGGTTTCACAAGGGTTGCTTCAAGGATCTCTCTGCGTCATCTTCGTCTAGAGTTTCTCGTCTGTGGAAGGGTCGGTAGAGGTAAGGAGTTGTGCTTTTGGTTCTGGTTCTCTGCCAGCTTCAGGAGGAAGCAAAAGGAGATAGGTTCTCTGCCTTGCCGGGGTGGCAAAAAGGAGATTCTTGTGAGGGTTTCTCCACCTAGCCGTGGGGGCTAAAGGAGAGTCACTTTTTGTTTAGTGCAATACTTGGAGGGTGCCTCCAAGGAGTGGACGTAGGTCGAGTCGACCGAACCACTATAAATCTCTGTGTTTCTTTTCTTGCTTCCGCACGTTTAATTCCGCATTATTTTCGTGGTGTGATTTGGTTTATGTAACTTTATTTCTTTGTTTAAAAACGAAGTTTTTAAAATACCAATTCACCCCCCCTCTTGGTTAGTTTGGGACTAAGTTCATAGGGCTTAACATCCCCATCGAACTTTCAATACATATACTTGATCAAACAGAAATCAAACCACAAATGGAATTCATTTCATATAACAGAATATTCAAGTCAGATTTCACAGAACAGATAGAATCGTACAAATCAGATTTCAAATCAGATAAAATCATATTTTATATATCAGATAACATATATCAGATTCCCGGACCCTGATAGAATCTCAACGGATTCTGGCCCCTTATGCCTCCCTTCCCTGACACAAATAGAATCTTAATGGATTATGACCCCTTATGCCTCCCTTCCCTGACCCTGACAACAGAATCATAAAGGATTCTGGCCCCTTATACCTCTCTTTGTGCTTACAGCACCATAACAGATCAGATATACATAATTTTTTGAACAAAACTTATTTTCAGATTCCCGGACCTAGCCAACAGAATCACCAAGGATTCCGGCCCCTTATAACTCCCTTCTGATATCATACAAACACATCAAAGCATCAAATTCATAAAATTAGATTTCATCAAAAAAATTGTCAGTGGCATAACGGTAGTATATGGAAATTCCACAGAATTCATAATTTAAAAAATTTACCAAATTACCACAGATAGCATAAAACATCATTTCAAGGCTTTCATTGTACTGATGAAATATTTTTCAACATCCATATAATTTGTAATTTGCTTAAAACACCACATAATTCAAAATAACTAGATAAAATCTTCTAGAAAATACTCAAAACCTGTAAAAATATCGTCTCAGAAATATACCAAACGTTACACGGTAAAATATTCACTAGTGCAAAATAATACAAGATTTTTGCTAACAGAAATGAAATTTGAAACAAAAAAGTCATCAAAATCTACATTTCTGAAAATTGAGAAAGGTGAAATATGCCTTACCTCGAGTCGGTCTACTTTTCCAACTACGTCGACGGACGAAAACGGACCGAAGTCTCCCAAAAATCACTTTTCTTCCTTTTTCCTTCATTTTTCTCTCTCCTAAGCTTTCTCACTCTTCAAAAATATCTCAATTCAATATATACAAATTCAGATCATCCAACTTTATTTTGTTTCCTTTTGAAGAAGGTAGAGAACCATGATGTAGTATTAATGAAGACCTCCATAAAGCCACCAAGGTGCCAAGGAAGATGATTAGAGATGATAACTTGAATCCTTGCTTGGAGTAACCTTTGTAAACACCTCCAAACTCCCCTTAGAATGATTTTATCTCTCTCTCTCTCTCTCTCCCCCAAGCTCTCATTCTCCTTCTCTAAGCTCTCTCAGAGGTCAGGATAATAGCAAAAGCCTATATCATCAGCAATTAAGAGATCTTAAATAAAAGGCCTTAAAAATCATAATTTTCAACCTGCCTTTAAAGATCATGCATGATTATCGATAAATCATCCTATTTAACTATTCAAATTTATCCCTTTTAGCCAAGATGATTTGGATTTCCTATATGATTAGAACATAAAGTTTATACTGATTGTCCAAGATGACACAGACATCATCTAGTATGATTAGTTCAAAATCAGACATTATCATCTAGCAAACCGTTCAGGCCATCTAGAAGATAAATTAGGATGTTATGTAGAAATATAAATGATCTTCCAGGATGATATTGTGACCGGCCTATCTGATTAGTTCAAAATTAGATACTATCATCTAGAGATAGTTTAGGAAATCCAAGAGATTTAGGAGAAAACTAAGGTTTTTCTTATAGATCGTCCAGTACCATTCTGAGATCATCCAAATGGTTTGAACAATATATATAACCTTAATTACTTTGCTAATCACCTAATAAATTTTGGCATAATTGGTATAAATCTTGCAGGATGATCAGGCTCATCCTGTATGATTAGTGAAAATTTAAAAGTTTTAAAATCTTGTCTGAATAAGTTTGATGACAAGTTTTTGTGATTTAAGTATATCATCTAAGACAATGGGAGTATCTTTCAGAATGATTTTCTTACTCAAGTTTATATGACCCAGATGCCCTAATTAGGGTTGAGAGCTAAAAATATAATTTAGGATGATCCTTAATCATCATGTATGATTTGGTAAGAAAAAATAATTTTCTATTTCTCCCTTTACTCACTCTCTTGTGTGTGTGTGTGTGCAAGGTTACTTAGCTTCAAGATTCACTATATTATGATTGATTCAAGAAAGATAGATTATGTAATTAAATTAAAATTACAGACTTGTTTTAGTCCTAGTCTATCCAATCTTGAGCTAGCTTGAGAGTGAGCTTGTGGACCTGAAATATTAGTATTCAACAGAGAAAATAGATATGCAATGAACTTTAATTATTAGGTTATAACATAGTAAATAAAAGTAATTATGTTTTTATCATCTAAATCATAAGACTTGAGCCTAGATCTGCACCATTAAGATTTTGTTTAATTCTAAATTACACTCCACTATAACACCCACCATCAGCTGCTTAAACAAGAACCAACTAAACACTAATAATAGTATCTAGTACTTCCCTAGGCTCTTTTAGGTTTGAATCTAAGAGAGATCTAAAGAAGCACTATAAAAAGTACTAAAATTATACAAGTTACTAAACTCTCCTATAATTATTACACAATAACTATTTATAGGAAACATAATGTAGATTCTGCTGCTCGGGCAATAGTTCTAAATAAAGCCTCCTCTCTCAAACCAATTGTCAAGTGGAAGATTGTTAATGGGGAAAATATTAATGTCATGAATGACATTTGGTTACTTGACAAATGCTTCAACAAATGGCCTATGCTAGCTGACTGTAATGGACTAGAAAATCTGATGATGCAAAACATCATCACTGAAGATGAAAACTGGAATATTCTTAAGCTCTCACGGTTTTTTAACAGCAGCATGATTGATCTTATAATACACCACTGTGTTATAAATGAAGGGGAAGATGATATCATGGAGTTGTTCTACCAACTTTATGGTAAATCCATTTCTTCATTAGCTTATTCTGAAAGTATTAAGTTTCAGAATTTTTATGATGATGCTGGTTTTGCTAAGTGGCTGTGGAAACTAAAGCTTTAGCCTAGAGTTGAGCTTTTTTTGGTGGAGACTTAGTAGGTTTGCTATCCCTACTAATGAATTCTTAAATTTTAGAAAACTTAGAAACTGTGATAAATGTGCTTGTGGATGTCCTGAAGTGGATAATGGGTCTTATATTGTAGTCCACTGTAAATTTCTTATTGAAATTGTTAATATGCTGAGATCTTGGGGGTTCTGTATTCCAGTCTTTTGTTCGCTTGATGACTGCCTTCATCAGCTCCGTAACCTCACCAGCTCCAGTGTGAATATTGTCAAGATTTATTATACAATAGTTTTCATTTCCTTGAATTATAGGAATGATGTTAAGCATGGTAAAAATAGTATGCCTGTTTCGGTGGCAGCTGCTTTCACTCTGTTCTCTTCTACCAGTAAAAATCCATTGCTAGTCAACTGGGATGCTTCCCTCTATCATGACTTCGAAACTTCTTGGCATCCCCCACCTCTAGATTGGATTAAAATAAATGTGGACGCATCTTTACTAGACTCAAATCTAGCCAGTGTTGGAGGTGTTGCTCGGGATTATAAGGGTAGACTGTTACTCGCCTTTGGAAAACAAAGACTTCATTGGGACATCAATCAACTTGAGCTTGAAGCTATTTTTTTGTTAAGAGACTTCATCAAAGAGTGGATGCTTGATTACAAAGGGCTAATAATTGAAGGAGATAACTATAATGTCATCAAGTTTCTAGATGATTCAGTGACGAATTCCGAGAACAACCGGATTTCTGAGAAGATTTCTTTCCTCCACAACTTCAATAAGGTCATCTTTAATCATACCTATAGGAATTGCAATAAAGTTGCAGATTTATGTGCTTTTATTACTTTAAAGAATAGTTTTTATTTTAACTCCCTTATTTCCTCTGATTTTCCTTCTTCTTTATAACTTTTATTAAAGAAGAACTATGAGAGTTGCATTTAGCTTATAATAGTTTCCTTTTTTTTCCGTTAATGCAATTTCTGCAATTGTCAAAAAAAAAAAAGGAAACATAATGTAGGAAACTAGCACTGTAGTGACAAGAAGGTTGGAACCAGTGCACTCAACAAATGTACTAACAAGGAGTAGATTGATGGTCACAAAAAATCTCTCCTACCTCACTTAAAGGCCTTACGGCTCCTATTTAGATTAGGTTACCTAATCTTCCTCTACAATGTTGGGATGATATCAACATCTATAGAATTGCATCTATGGTTGGAAAGCCATACTTGATTGATGATAATATGTTTCAATGGGGAAACAGAGATTTCATAAGGGTTTGTGTCCATATTAAGCTGGATACTAAACTGCCCTTAGGTGTCTAGGTGGAAGGTAGCTCTAGGAAGTTCTATCAGAAGATAGAATACAAAAGAATTCTTGACTTTTATTTCAAATGTGGATTGATTAGTCACAATAAGAATGATTTTAGAGAGAATGATTTTGAATCCAAGCTTCATCCGATTACTCAAGAGAAGATTTACAATTCATAAATCCCAGCTATAGTGGAGGGTAATCAGAATAAGGGTATTGGAGCCACCAATAGTGATGTAACAAGTTATGGTCCATGGTTGGTTGTAAACCGTGGAAGAAAGAAGTCTAAAAATTTAAGTTACAAAAAGATTAATTAATGACTTCAGGAAACTATTGTTTGGAGGAAAGCAGAAGTAAAGATTTAAAATGTAAAAGAGACCACTTTAGATAACAATGTTGAACCGGTTCAAAACTTTGGTTTTGACACTATTGATGTCATCTCCTCTCAGGCTGAGCTTACTACCTCTTATCAGGAGATCAAAACTGATGTGGGAAATAACTACAACATTCCTATTAATGACAACAAATTTAATGCACTTATTGATATGACTAAAGAAGGAGAAATCATTCAGAATAATTTAAAGGATGTGGTGATTGATAAAGAGACTTATACAAATGGAAGTTCGTATATCTTTCTTTTGAATGGGGATATTGAAATGTGAAGTAAGGAAGTTGGGTCCAATCAAGTTAAAAAGAAGAAATCAAAACAATTAAAGGATCTTGGGCCTATTAGTTCAAACACGAGGAGTAGAAGATTAGAGATGAAGATGAAAGGTACAATGGGAGTTTCTTCCCCTCTCTTACATTAATGTCTTTTATAGCATTCTGGAACTATAGAGAGGCCAGGAAGAAAGGTGCTTCTCTATACCTTAAAGAGTTTGTTAAATTGCTTTGTGTTTTCTTTTTGGGTTTGGTATAAACCAAATTATCTTCTATTGATATAAAAGAAGTTAAATTGTTGATTGGTGATGGTTGGGAATATTTTATTATGCCTTTAGATGGGTTATCAAGAGGTATTATTATTTTATGGAATTCTTATTTGGCTAATTTTTCAACTATTGTTTCTACTTTTCAATGTGTTATTGGCGATCTAGTATTTGCCAACAAAGGAACAAGGAGGATTGCTTCTATGTATGGAAATAAAGACATGTATAAAAGGAGGGAACTTTGGGAGATGTTGGAATTGCATTCTAGAGTTGATAATCTTATGGTGGTGGGAGGGGATTTCAATTGTCTGACTTCAAAGGAGCATAAGAAAGGAGAGAAGAGATTTTTGTTTTCCCAAGGGCCTAAGGCAATGAGGGTTTTTTTTCTAATAATGATTATCATGAGGTAGGGTTTATAGGTCCCTGGTTTATTTGGTGCAATTATAAAACTGGAGGGGCTCGTATTCTTGAAAGATTGGCGGGTGCTTCCTTAATTTAACGGCCTTAAATTCATCCCTTCATTTGGTTGTTAGATTCTTGGCTAGAATAGCTTCTGATCATTCCAATTATTCTTAATTTCCTTAATTTTAATCCGACGATTAAAAGGATCATTAAATTTGAGGATGTTTTGGCATCATATATGGCTTCTTCATCTGTGTTAAAGAAGGAATGGAACAAAGCTTATTTGTGTTATAATTCTCATATTATAAATACCAAGTTTAAAAGAGCTTTAAAATCTCTATTCTTATAAAGGCAGGCAAAATTCAAGAATTTTAACCACATAAAAGATTGCTTGCTGGAAGATGTTATGAAGCTTCAAACTAAGAAATTAGATAATGGATTTCTTTCCGAAGAAGAATGTTGGATTTTGAAAGCTAAAGTGAATGAATTGAACTCAACTATGGCTTAGTTAAATGCATGGTGGAAGAAAAAGAGCAAAGGTCAAATGAATGGTTGAGGGTGATTGCAATTCAGAGTTCTTTCACTCTTATGCTAGTGCAAGGAGAAATTCTAACCGCATTGTTAAAATATAGGATGCGAATGGTATTTTGTTGGAGGAGCATAATCAAATTCAATAGGTTCTTCTTCAGTTCTTCAACCAAAAATTGAGACAAAGGAGAAGTGTCTTAGATGGATGGCCATTGCCTATGAATGGTTTAAATGTTGTGGACAAAAATATGCTAAAAAGGGAATTTTCTGTGGATGAGATTGAGCTAGTTTTAAAACAAATTGGAGGTAATATTACTACTAGATATAATATTATATCCTATTAATTTATCAAAGCTTATTGGAACATTATAAAAATTGATTTTTGGAATGCTATAAATAACTTTCTTTGTCATGGTGAGCTATGTAAAACTTGGAAAGATACCTTAATAGCTCCCATTCCTAAAGTGAGCAACCCTTTGATTCCATCAAATTATAGGCTTATTAGATTATGTAATTCATTCTACAAGGTGGAAGGTGACCTAAGCCGATCATTATGGAGCAGGTGGCTTTTATGAAGGGTAGATCTCTTTCAGACCTCGTGCTGGTTGCTCAAGAAATGTTCCATAATTTCAGGCATTCTAAAACATCCAAAGGCCTTGTTTCATTTAAAATTGATATGGAGCAAGCCTATGACTCTATGAGTTGGTATACTCTTAAAAATGTTTTGGATTATTTTTTCGTTCCTACAATATTCTCCAAGCTCATTTTAGAGTGTGTTGAAGATCCAAGATTTTCATTGATTATTAATGGTAATTCATCATAATGGATAGAAGGTAGGAGTGGATTCTGGCAAGGTTTCCCTTTATCTCCTCTTCTTTTCATTCTTTGTTCCCAACTTCTTTCAAATGCATTTGCTCAAAGTTCAATCGAGATTAACATTATTCCAAGTGGTCCTATGATATCACACTTATTATAAGCAGATGATGTAATGATATTCTCTGAAGCTAATAAGAAAGAGACGAATGAGATTAAATGTATTGTTACTAATTTTAGTAAATGGACTGGGCAATGTATTAATGTTAACAAGTCTGCCATTCTTTTTGGTAAATTGTTAATAAAAGAAGAAGGAAGGCCATCACTCGTATCATGGGTTTCAAAGAAGTTAAAGAATTTTGCTATCTTGGAATAAAAATTGCTTTAAGAAAATTGGTGGCTGTTGATTTTCAATTTATCATTGAAAAAGCACTAATGATGCTCAACATTTGGAGTAGCAAATTCATTTCATTGGCTGGCAAATTTGCCTTGGTCAAATTGATTATGATGTCTTATTTGACATTCCATAGCACACATTCACTAGTTTCTATAAGCTTACTTGAGGAAATTTATTAGTTGTGTAAGAGCTTCTTATGGAATAAATCAAATGGATGATTGGGTATTCAATATGTAAGTTGGTTTGAATTATGCAAACCTTTGAAATGGGGAGGTTGTGGTTTGTATTCCTCTACCTCTAAAGTTGCAGCTCTAAGAGCTAGGTTGGCTTGGTGATTTTTACAAAATAAAGATTCCCTGCTACACAAAACTCTTGCTCCTAAGTATGGCAATAAGGTTGAAGCCTGAGACACTAAGAAAGGATTACTATTCTTCATGGAAATTAATAATTGATGGTATGAAGTTACTTAATCCTTTGGTGAGATGGAACATTGCAAATAGATCATCTATTGATGTTTATAGAGACAACTGGATTTTGGACAAATGCATCAACAAATGGCCAACTTTTGTTGTGCCTCAAGGCGATGAGGAATCGGTGGATAGATTTAGGGGAAGAAGCAGGATTCGAAAAGAATTTGAGAAGCTGCGGATACGCCGGGATGATTAGCGCATTCAAAGAATGCGCTCAATGAAATGGCGCATTCTTTGAATGCGCGTAATAGCATGGCGCATTTGGCTAAGTCCATTTTGTGTGCCAGATCAATTGGCGTATTCTAGCTTTTCCTAATTTTATGGATTAAGTGCAATGGCAGGTGAAATTTTTCATCAATTTTGATGCATTTTATTTGTATAATGTTCTAAGAATCCGTAGAATAAAACTTTTTCTCGGTTTCAGTTGACTGAACTTTAATACGGTTTTGTTGGTTTTTTGTTAATATTGTTTACTTATGTAACTGTATTTCGAGGAATGTGAATTTTGGGTAAGTTTAGGGTGTTCTTTGTTATATGTTATTTATTGCCAAATTAGGTTTAGAGATGTAGTTGTTATATTTTGACGTTTTATGTTGGGAATGAGAATATTGTGGAGAGGAAAAGGGCATTAGAGTTTGTTGAATAAAATTGGGAAATCAAAATTTTTTTTTTGTTTATTAAATATAATATTAAAATACATCTATAAAAACTAATTTTTTTGTTATTAAGTTAAATACTTGAATATGTTTCTATTTAATTGTATGTATTATATATATTATATATGATTAATATGCTAATTTTGTATAATATTTAATCTTATTAAACTTATCAATTGTTAAATTAAATTTTATTAATATATCTAAAAAAAATTAAAGTAATGTAAATTGTGAGAATTATTTATTGAAATTGAGAATAAAATAGATAAAATATTTTAAAAATTAGTTAATTTTTTTTTAAATTTAAAATAAGGTTAAATTGATTTAGATTTTAGTTTTAAAGATAGGTAAAATTATAAATTATTTGTATTTTGATATAAATTATTATTAACAAACTATTTGTATCTCCCTCTATGGCTAAAATTTTATATTTACAAGTTATATTAAAAATAATTAAATTTGAATGTATTAAAAAATATAAAACATTTAGAGAAATAAATATTTATTCATCTTTTATATAGATAGTTTGGAATAGAAAAGTGCGAAAAGTAATTAACACAAATTCATGAAAATACATGATAAGTCCAGTAACAAAATGAAATACATTAGATACAGATTTAAAAAAAGGTAAAAAGATTATTATTACAAGTGGCTCATTACTATGCGCGTACGCGCTTGGAGTTGGCTTAAAGTTGGACAGCATAGGAAGTCTTCCTTGAACTTCTTTTGGATGTATTGCAAATCTTTTATATTCAAGAACTCCTTCTTTTTACTATCTAAAATATTTAGCTCTCGATATTTTTCAGATAGAAATGCATCTTGATAAGTATGCCACCTTTTATAAAGAATACAATGTTGCACATCAGTTATTGGTTCTCAACATTGGCCATAACAGTACCATCTTCTTTTCATGTGATTTCACCAATTCTTGTCTTAAGAATACTCATAGGAGCAAAATGACCATTATGATCCGTAAACCTTTGTCATACAAATTTCTAGCCCATATCAGTAAGGGTTTCTCCATCCCCATACATGGGATAACGTGTTTTGATAAATTCATGATATGTATCCCATAAACTATCGTCTTCATACCAAGACCATTCATGTAAACAACATCAAAAAATTTTATTTGATCTTGTTTTCTCCTCCAAGAATTAATCCATGGAATACGACATAGATTTTGTCAATCGAACAGTACCATCATAGATCAACTTCTTTCTTGGGATAATATGAAGGAAATCCCTTGATGGTGAGAGCTTTATTGATGAGGACGTTGATGATGATGACATATTATGCTGAATATTTAGGAAATGCAACTTGAGTTGTCAATAAAAATTTAACATTAAATGAATTTATCAAATATTAAAATGATTTGAAGAACAAGAGTAAATTAATAAAATAAATTAGAAGTTGAGTAACAATTAGAAATATAAATATTAAGGTTCAACATAACAACACGAAGTATATTTTTAAATTATTTTTGACTGAGAAATGAAATAAACATAAAGTACATTTTGGAAGCACGGTAATAGGACTAAAGCTGAACATATTCTCTAATCTTTTTTGAAGTTACTGTTTCAAATTGTTTAGTACATATCAATACATTCCCTTGTCATTTCCTAAGCACATGTCAGACACGAGCTTGAAGTTATGTTTGTGTTGGACAACATTTGAAGTGATACATAAATCCGTGTTGAAGGTGGTTTCAATGTTCACCATCTAAAAACTTTTTTGCCTTTCCATCTTAAGAACAATGCATTACCATTTTGTAGTTATCTAAAAGCCATTTATCTTCTTTAGGGCACCAATAATGGTATAGAATATAATGATCTATATCATGCATCGATATTCCAATCCCCAGCTCAACTGTATCGTCTTTGTCTCAGCCAAGTTCTCGAATACACCCCTTTAGAAAATTTAACGATACGAGGTGGCCACTCATGTTGCAAAATCTATCTTGTAACAATTTCCAACCAACATCTCGAAGTTCAAAGCCAGACCTATATTGCCTTAATTTCATAACATCATCATTTTCATGCCATAGGATGACATCCTCGTCTTACCCCAAAGTTTGATGAAGACATCTAAAAATTTCATATGTTGTTACTTTTGCTTCTAGGAGATGATATGTACTATAAGGCAAACTTTCATATACACGGGTACATTCTTCTTCTATTAGTCGGTGTGTCGGTGCACTCCTCATAGTTACATTGACCGAAGAGTACATTTTGTAGTAATGAAGTTGTTCTTCCTTAACAAGTATATTCCTATGTAGCATGGAGAAAAAGATGATGTGAAATGACTTGAAAAAATATGGAGCTTATTATAAGAGCTTAGGTATACAAATACATATTGGATAATGAGTTCTAGTTAAAATGACATAGTGAGATAATAATTATTGTAGTAAAAAAAATTTAGATTTATTAATGAGCATAAATAAGAGTGCATAAATAAGAGATATTAAATTACCTTACAGTTTAAGCTTAGTTCTCATCAAACATTCACATTTACACTCACATACACATGAAAAAGGCAGCATAAATAAGAGAAAATATTATTACAAATTGTCTATCGATGACACCGAAGAGCCCTACTACCAGGAGTATACCAATCTGGGGTCCTTCCTCTTTGTTATTGTAGGTGTTGCTCTTCCTCAATAAAATCCTCTTCTTGTTCTTGAAATTCTGGTTGATGTTGTGTCGCATCAGTGTACTGTTGTGATGTTTGTCCTCCTATTAATAATATATCTTGCTGCGAGGTGGAGGTTGGTAACCCAACACTTGACATCCACTCTGGGACTGCAATAGGAAAAAATGATTGCATTGTGGGATGTTGAGATGGTGTACCGTAATATATTTCATGTGCACCGCTTTCTTGTACAGCAAATGTGCTCCAATGTTATGTTGATGGCCCTACCCCAGTCATGTCATAGAAGGTTGATAGAGTATGCATTGAATGTCTAGGTGGTTTTGGCTCAGTATTTTGGCAGCATCAACTTCTCATGGATCTAGATGGATCATCAGAGGTTGACCGTCTTGTTCCTTCTGCCCTAGTTTTGATACTCTCATCTATTGTGGTGTCAAAAGTTGCATAGTCGATATAAACTGAACGTCGCACTCTAGCAGATAGTTCAAATACCTGGTCAACTGCTAATTGTAATGAACTGATATTTTGTCCTTGACCCCCCACCAATAGCTTTAGAATAGCAGTTGAAAGTATGTAGTAGTCAGCCTAAAAGATGTGATATGTTTGTCAAATTATCCTTTTTAAAGAACATGTTAAAAAATGTATTAATTAATTTTACATACCACTAATCATTCTCCTAGAGATCGAGGGAAGAAAGTCTTTGGTGGCTCAGTTTGTGGCTGCAATAGATAAATCGATGCTCATGATCTATACCACCATAGGTGAAATTACTAGATGGACAAGAGGGGGAGGGGGGGGTGAATTGTGAAAGTTTTATAGAAATAAATAAAACCTAAACATGAGTTCTAATATTTTTTTGGTTTTTTTAAATTTTTAACATGAAAATTTAAAACAACTTCTAAGGCAACAATAAAATCTTTTTCTTTCACACTTTTTCCAAGCAAATATTATGAAATAAAAATGCACACAAGAATAAAAACTATAAGGAAAAAGCACACCGAGATTTTTATAGTGGTTCAGTCACTACCAACAAAAAGCACTCCTTTTTCCCCCCTCTGCAAGGCGGAGAAGCCCTTACAATATTCCCTTTCACTAACCCGGCGTGGCGAAGTCCCAAGCGCTATTTTCACCCTCCTGTTGACGATAGAGAACCTTCTCATTTTTCTCCCTCCTAGAGAAGGTAGAGTACCTTCGAGGTCAATGGACGTAGGTGAGTCTACCCCTTAGAAAGCCTCCCACAAGTTCTTCCCGGGCCACAGGAGGAGCAAGTTGAAGCAAGATCAGAGCAATCATGTGATCTCCCTCACACCTCTTCTTCCTCACCAAGCTCACCTTCTCCTTCCTCTCTCAACCCCTCAAACTTCTTAAGAGCTCTCCCTAGTATTTTCTCTCTACTAGCATTTCTCTCTTCTGTCTCTCTCTCACAAAATATGATAAGTTTTACATTTAAAAATGAGCTCCAAAATCCCTGAGATTTCAAAAGTAGCTGTTACAATTGTACAATATGATTATTGGTCGTACAGTACTATATGTACAAACTAGCTTCATCCTTGTACGAAGGTGTATGAATAGTTCAAAAATGAATCGTACAGTATGATAATATATCGTACGATACGATTCACAACACACTACTCGTACAGGATGATAGTCGGGACGATCAAATGTCGTCTCTGTTCATCATATGGTACGATCTACATTGTACCGTACGAATAGTGAAAATCAAGGCATCATCCAGGACGAATTCTGGGATGATCAATTATCGTCTCTGTTCATCATATGGTACGATAGTAATCATACAGTACGATGAGACAAAAAACACAGGATCGTTCAGGACGATCTCCTGGATGATCATAATTCATCTTTGTTCATCGTATTGTACGAAGGGGTTCGTACAGTATGATTTTCAATTTGTAATTAAGCCTTGATTTCTTGCACTAATCACGGGTTAAATTAAGTATGTATTTAAAAAATGATCGTACCGTACGAACGTCATCGTATAGTACGAACGACGCAAAATATCATACTTGACTTATCATGATGGCTAGGGTTTTGGATTTGAAATAGATCATACCGTACGATAGTATTCGTACAAATGTTTTCACAGAACACGTGTTATAATAATATTACATACAGCACGAAATAGATTTGTACAGTATGATTACCAGAGAATGAAAAACTATATTTTTTACTTTTTAAAAAATCCTCTCCCCCTGTGTGTGTGCATGATTGCTCAGACTTTACCTGCAGTTTGATGCCAGACTCAAGAAAATTAAAAATAAAATAAATAACAAATTACATTATCCGACTCATACTCCTAATCCAACTAGTCTTGAGTCTTCCCATTGTCCTGAGTGTCCTATGATCTTCCTGAAATGTTAGTACTCACGGACAATAGTAAACATTAAATGATATTCAATAAAAAGTAGTTTAGGGAACATTATTTGGCATCATCAAAATCTCAACCTTGGGGTCATGGGTCACAACAATCTCTCTCTTTTTTATGATGTCAAATAATTTTTGTTGTTAGCAAGTTCGAAGGGCATTTTATGTTTTCTTTTTTTTTTCTTTTGACATAAGAACAAGAAAAGCACTAAAGGGAAAATGCAATACAAAAGGAAATGCATTATTTGTAACACAAACAAACAACAACACAAAGAAAACTACAACAAACTTCTCCCCCTTTTGACAGCAACAAAAAGAGGAGCAAACACTAAATAAAGTAAAGAATGTTACAATATAAAGATAATTTAAAATTGAGGATCCTGATCAGTTGGTGGTGGAGGTGGGTTTGGTTGGAAGTACTGAAGGAGAGTGTCAAAGTAGTGATCAATAGCAGTAAAGCGTTCACCAAACCATTGCATGTCAGTCTCATGTTGCTGATGTTACTCTTGAATGTGCGTGTCGAGACGAGTCTGAAGTTGGTCAAAACGTTCGACCAGATCATCGTGAGGGTAAGCTGGTGCAGGTGCTCGGGGTGGTGCATGTCATCGTGGATATGCTTGAGCTGCAGCTGGGGCATCTTCTCCTTCTTCTTCGTCAAAAACAGGTTCTTCAAGCTCGTGTCCCCGATGGAAAAGAATACGGAAAGAGGCATCCGTATAAAAGATAGAAAGATTGTCGGGTTCACCAGGATATGTTAGTTGAATTTATTTTGGAGGATATATCCTACAAGGTGACCAAGAGCTATATTTTATTTTCGGTGAGTAGTAGGGAGACGAACAAAGGTCATATGGAAAATGTAGTCAATAATTAAATCAGCCTAGTCGAATTTGGTATTGGTCATAATAAGATATGTAGCGATAGATAGAGTCGGGGTCATATTAATACGATCGCCAACTTTGGGTATAATGGAGGTTCTAAGGACGTGTTGAATGATTCTGGAGTTTCGAGTGAGTGATTGTATGAGAGGTTGGTGTTGATAAAATGTGGCGTTCCTAAGGACTTGATTAACCTCGCTCCATTCAAAGTCATTCGTGAAAAAAGAGCGAACCATAGGCCCTTCAGTAGATTGCCCAATGTATTGGGCGATGTCGGCTTTTGTAATTTCGACATTTTGACGACAAATGAAGGAGTGAAAAGTAAGATTGTCGACGGTGTAGGTTAGGTTTACAAGGAATTCTAAAAGGAGTTCAGAGTTGTATGGGAATGCCAGGGTGAGAAGAAATTGGAGGGTGGTGGAAGCAAAGAGGTTTAGTACCTCGAAGTTCAGAGCCTCATGATTTAGCAGTCTGGATGGTGTGATTTTGCAGGCTTTGAACTTGTGGTATGCATCCTCATTTTATGCGTTCAAGAACCGAGCGCTACGGCGGGGAGAGGAAGATGAGCTTCCCATTACCATATGACCTCTCTTACTGGAACTAGACATCGTGTACAGGCTGAGTGAAAGGTGAGAAGGAACAAGTGGAGGTGAGTGAAGTGAGTTCTGCCTTACCAGCCAATTTATATAGAGTTTTTCAAGAATCGTACAGTATGATAGGATATCGTATAGTTCGATATGGCATTAACTGTTCTGACTAATCGTATCGAGAAAAGGTGGTCAAAGAGTACAGTACGATGTGTATCTTACAGTACGATCAGAAGAATATCGATCGTCCCAATGGCGTCAGTATGACTTTTGACCAAAAGTATCATACAGTACGAACAGGTGTAGCATACAGTACGAATGACATTAATATCTTACCAAACTCCTTTATATAGTTCTTATTTGTTTGCTGAGGTGGATCGTACAGTACAAAGTGGATATATCATACAGTACAAATACCAATAATAACGTACCAGCAAGCATAAATTCATCCCAATCTGTTGATGACATAAATCTTATTGTACGAATAGTAGGTATCGTACCGTACGATGAGGAATAATGTATCATACTATACAATGTAGGTCATACAATACGATCAATAGAGATGAAATTTAGATGTTGGTGTGTTCTGCATATTAAGCATATCGTATAGTATGAACGTAGTATCGTACAGTACGATAATATAAGGTCAAATTTAGTGATTTTTGTGTAGTGAGAGTGTAATGATCATGAGCAGCCTCAGAAGATTTTTTTTTGTTTTATTTTATTTTATGTTTTTTTTTATGCAGTTATGTCTATGACACCTAATCTAGTCCTCAATGTGCTAAAGGTGTCGAATGCTAGAGGTTTTATGAATATGTTAGCCAATTGAACTCCTGTAGAAATGTGATGCAATTCTATATCTCCCTTAGCAACGTGATCTCTAATGAAATGATGCCTAATGTCTATGTGTTTAGTTCGAGAGTGCTGAATTGGGTTCTTAGAGATGCAAATTACGCTTATGTTGTCACACATAATTGAAATAGTTCCTACAAGTAGGCCAAGGTCAAGAATTTGTTATTTTAACCATAGTACTTGTGCAACACAACTTCCTACTGCAATATATTCTGCCTTGGCTATGGAAAGTGCTACTGAGTTTTATTTCCTACTGGACCAAGAAACTAATGATTGTCCGATGAATTGGCAGGTACCAGAGGTGCTTTTTCTATCTATCATACATCCTGCAAAATCAGAATCTGAGTACCCTATAATTTCAAAGGAAGTGCTGTGCCTAGGATACCAAATTCCTAAGTTTGGGGTGCCTAGTAGATATCTATGAATTCTCTTGATAGCAGTTAAGTGAGACTCTTTAGGATCAACTTGAAAACGGGCTCAGAGGCACACACTAAATGTTATGTCCAGTCTACTGGCAGTTAGGTAAAGAAGGGACCCAATTATTCCTCTATATTTCTGTTGATCTACTTATTTTCCACTGGGGTCTTTGTCTAATTGAATTGTTAGCTCATTGGGGTGTTCATGGGTTTTGCATTCTCCATTTTGTATTTTTTCAAAATGTCTTTAATGTACTTTGCTTGGCTAAGAAATGTTCCGTTCTCCATTTGTTTTACACTAAAGCCAAGGAAGTAATTTAGTTCTCCCATCATGCTCATTTCAAACTCATTACTCATTGTTTTTGAAAATTCATCACACAAGTTTTTATCCGAAGATCCAAACAAGATGTCATCCACATAAATTTGAACAATGAGAATTTCTTCTTTAATTATTTGTAGAAATAGAGTAGTGTCTACACCACCTTTTATAAATCCTCTATCTAGTAAAAATGAGCTAAGTATTTCGTACCAGGCTCTAGGTGCTTGCTTTAATCCATAAAGTGCCTTTTATAATTTGAATACGTGATTTGGAAATTGTGAACTTTCAAATCCCGGGGGTTGCTCAACATAGACATCTTCCTTAATTACCCCATTTAGAAACACACTCTTCACATCCATTTGATATAATTTAAAGTTCTTGAAGCTATCAGCCATTATCTATATTTGCAGAATTAAGAAATATTTAATGCAGCAGCATGTATACTTGTGCAAATAAGATTATTACTTACACTATAAATATCTCTCAGATCAAAGACTGTCTATTTTGATAATATTTTTTATTATTAGTTGAATTAGTTATTGCTAAATTCCTTCAAAAATTAGAAGTTTTATGAAAATATCTCATATTAAAGACTGTCTTTTTAATTTCTTATAATTTACAATCATTTATTTATCCAATAAAATTTTCAAAATAGTTAGATCATCTATTTAATGATTAATTAATAGTAATAATGTGCACATATCCTTATATATTAAATTGATGGTTATATTTCAACAAGTCAATTTTGATGTACTGAGTTCTACAAATTTATGCCAAAATTTAACAACTTAAAATATGGGTTTAAAAGAAAAATTGGAAAAACATGAACGTACATATCATTATCTTGTGGAATTACTGCTATAATAAATATCCCGAAGTACATTAACAAAAAAAGTATTGAAATATAAGTCGAAGCTCATTACAAAGTTCAATATGCATAGTAATGTCAGCGTTTATTAATCAATAAACGTGTGCGAGCTTACAGTTGGGTTTGGGTTGGGCAACAACCAAATTTTTGTTAGAACCAATGCTATAAGCATTGCATATCCGATGCATCAAGAAACTGTTTCCACTTTTTTCCAGGCAAATAAATCAAATTCTCATATGTTTGAACGAGGAATGCTTCTGCCGCAGAGTCCCATTTTTTGTAGAGAATAGAATGACTTGTATCAGCAGTTGGATTGGACACAGTTAGTTTAACTGATTTATGTTTACACTGTCTTATCTCAGCATTTCTTGCCTTTAAAAAATTAATTGAAGCTATATGCCCTATCATTTACATTCCCTTACTTTGCACATATTGCCATCCTTCTATGTTCAAACCATATTCATCACTGTAAGAGCGGATCATCATAGCTAGATTGTGTCTCTCCCATAAAATGCAATCTTCCCTTTTAGACCAAGAATGTATACAACAACGATAGAACTCATTTAATCTTGCTTTCTCCTCTAACATATCATTGGTGGAATGTGCTAAACATTCCTTCAATCTAGTACTTCCCTCCATAATCAAGTTTTTCAAAGGTATTTTTGCTTTGTGACTCATTGCACTTGGAGGCTTTGTGGAATGTACGTTACTCGCTGCATACATCAATATATACTTATGATCATCATCAGTTCAATTAAGAGATATAATTAAATAGTTAAAAAAACACATTTGGGACAAATTGAGAACATCGTGTACCAAGCATTCAATACATTAAGACATCATACATCTTTGATCTTCAAAAAAATAACATAAACATTATAATGATTGTTTTGATACCCAACACGTTGGTGCCTCAAACTATCAAAAGTCTACATGTTATGGAACACAAGCCTTGGACGCCGCTAAGAAATTCCATGCCTCGATCTACCGATGATATCTTAAATCATAAAAAAATGAATTAGTGGACTCAATCTAAAAATCAAACCAACCCTGACACATTTAATTGAAATAAAATTAATTTGATTATATTTTTTACCTCGATGATGCTGGATTATATGGACATGTTGCCCTATTATGACCATTTTTCTTGCAATTTCCATACCTCTTATTTGATGTTGAATGAGCCTCATCCATTGTATTTCGAGATCTATTTTCCTCGGTCTACATGCACGCCTCCTGAAAGTCGGTGCAAGTAAAGGTATGATTCATTGAACTTCATTAAAATTTGGTCAAACATCCTTAGGGGGAAAAACATGAAAAAGGCGGGAGTACATTTCCTTATATGAGTTGACTGTGAAGTACTGTGTCACGAATATATTATGATTCCATCGCCTATATCCGGCGACTGCTATAAAATGTATGCATGGCACATGATATAATTATGGTCTCTTACATGTGCAGGTATAATTTTTAGGTGTAGAAATCTCAAATCTATGTGGTCGGCATGAGTATCCACAACTTCAAATTCACCTCTATTAATGGTTATTGGTTGTGGGCATCTTCGTTCTTCATGTTTAGTTCTCTGTAACGTAGCCATCGTACGAGGAACAAATTCAGATTCCCTAGACATCAGCCACTTCTCAACAACTGTAGAATACCTCACGAATAAAGATACAAGGTTATAATATATGTACATTACCATACCTTGAATTGGAAGTCCACGAGCACGTTTAAGAACTCCATTAAAACATTCTGATGCATTGGTCTTAATGATGCTGTATCGACATCCGTTGTCAAATAGTAATGACCACTTACTAACATCACTCTGTATTAACCCGTCATATGCTTCTCTCCATTAAAACATTCTGATGCATTGGTCTTAATGATGCTGTATCGACATCCGTTGTCAAATAGTAATGACCACTTACTAACATCACTCTGTATTAACCCGTCATATGCTTCTTGCTTAACATTTTTAATATGGTTCATCATGCGAGTGAAGTTTACAATATCATCCGTAATACCAGCTAAGTGCATATTATTGCAGAGGCCTTTGACATCAGGAATAGCTTGGCGACGTAAAATTGTTTTATAGTTTTCACGTAAATGATGCAGGGAGTGTCTCTGAATGGCGTTAGGAAAACTTTCTCGGCACCCTCTCACCAAACATAGATGCTTATCAAATATTATGCGTAAATTTTGGCGTAGTTGTACTACTTCAACGAAATCATGTAAGTTTCTAAGGAACCAAACTCATGAATCGTTACTCTTTGATTCAACTATTACAAAAACCAACAGAAATAATCCACTGTTCGCATCGATTCCTATAGCTGCAAGAAGTGTGCCACGATACTTTCCTAGTAGGAAAGTTCCATCAAGGCTAAGGATGGGCCGATAATGTTGCCACCCATAAATCAATGGGCCAAACACCCAGAATAAAGCCTTAAATCGTGAACCTCCAACCAATTCAATATTGTATACAATTCCTAGTTGGGACAACCGTATAACTTCCATAAAATATAGAAGGGAACGATATGATTCCTCATAGGTACCAAATATTAATTCGATGGATTTTCTATGTGCATCCCATGCCTTCATGTATGAAATCTTCATTTCAAACTTCGACTCTATTCTTACAATTATCTCCTTCGGCTTCATTTCGAGTTGTTGTTTTATAATAGGCATGATATACCTACATATAAATTTTGAGGTGCAATTGTGATGCCCACCATGCATAATAGGTTGAGTGCAACTATGTGGAGGACCCACATATGACACTTTCCAAAGGCTACCAAGTCTTTTACTTTGTGATGCATGTAATTTCCAAGAACAAGGCCTACGCACATTATTATGTTGACTACATAAAATATTGAGACGACTTTTGTTGGAAGTCGAATTTATGTACTCAACATTTTGTGAAATTGACCAACCATTAATTGCAGCCTGTAAGTCTTCTTTGTTATAAAATATTTGACCTTCATAAATTTTTGAAGGAATGTTTTCTTCTGTTGAGCTAACAATATTGAGGAAAGGAGGATCACATTGATCATTACCATCCCATTGTTCAATTGTTTGAAGGGTTTCCTTGAAGTTATTGTTTGCATCCATCGATTCTAATCCAACTACATTTTGTCTTGCATGATCTTCAATGAACTCAACACCATTATTTTCATCATTCGTATGACTATTCATTGATTCATGTATTTCTGTTTCAGGTTGACTACAACTATCTCCTGAATCAGTACTACCACTATCCATAGTTTCATATGAATCTACATCATTGTTATCCATCTCAGCTCCGTCTAACTAAACATTTTGATTTTGCTCTAACTGAGGCAGGTATGACGAAGATACTAGGTTTTCTTCATATATACTATTACTTTGTCTAACCAAACTTAGACGTTCGGTGACACTAGGACGTGGACGCAACTGTTGTTGCACAAAATTTGGTCACTCCGACAAATTAAGTTGGCCATGAAAGTTATTTTGCATGTCTATCGTATTTACTTCTTCGCCATACCATAGGTTAGGACTGGTAAAAAAATTTAATTATGCTTCATTTTTTAATAAGGAATTTAACCACAAAAGTGTAACATAATAAAGTTCTTTATACTTACATATATACCTCTGTTGTCGGACCAGCAACGTCACCATAATTTATTTGTTCTGCCTCGACGAACAGAACGACATGATCAATTCTAGCCTCCAATAATATAAACTCACAAATCTCATCATCGGTGACATGTGTAGTGCAGTAGCCACCATAATTTGGAAGGCGACATGTAAGGCTGACAATATTTGTTGTAGAATTTATCCTAAGTGCACTCATTATTCTGTCTTTTAGCATTGTAAGTGATATAGCATCATAAACGATGATTGGCCGCTTTTGCCCACCAATATATGTCGCTGTGAACTCATCCCCGATACGCAGCTCTCCACCAAAACATAATATTAAGTGTGACATGCTATCCTAAATTAAAGATAGTTGAGGGTCAATTCCGAGAATGTCATATTTTTCTAAACTTCTTCACTTAATATAGTGCGCATAATGTAACGAAAGTAAAAGCATTTTAATGCGTCAAAATGCAGTTCTATCTCCATTCTGATGAAGTGAACCTAATAAATTATTGAATTTGATTACTATAATGCATTCACTTGATATTTCATAACTTATACAGGTTGATATTTTGGTCTTCATTATTTAGCCTATAGTGCAATTTCTTGCTTGGATTGATAAATAACTAAATTGTCAAAAAATTTGGTTTATTCGACTACATTTAATTTAAAATAATTAATATAATGATTATCTACTATAACTCTTTATACTATGTATACAACAATGAAGAACTTTACAAATATATTCTATGTAAAAACTTACTCAATCATAACATTTATTTTCTAACCATTCATAATAACCAAATATTATGTTACTTAATTTAGTATATTTTAAATTCTGAAAAAAATAAACAAAGATTTATATTATTGCATACCTAGTTAATATTTAGAAAATTATATTTTAATTGACCTTGTAACCATATGATAACCTTCACTTACATAAAATAACATTTACTAATTTATGAACTAAGTAAAACTATAAACATACTTTTTTAATTTTCTCATAAAAATAGGTCGAACAAATGTGTAGTTTGCAAAAATGAGATAACATTCTTAGTATAATTTCATGAGAATAACAATCTTTCTTTAATTGCCAGAAATATTTATTGGCAAAATCATCCCTTGGATGAATTTATGAGATAGCATTATGCATTGCTCTCTACTTTGATTCTGAAGATTGATCTCTTGCAAACCTCAAATAAATTCTCTCCTAAAAATATTATGATTTCATTTCGATACCTCTATAATCGGACATTTATTTATTACTATTTTATAATCTTAAAAAAAAATCATATTTCTAATTAAATATCAAAATCCATATCTGGTATATATATATATATATATATATATATATATATATATATATATATATATATTATATATATATATATATATATATATATATATATATATATATATATATATATATATATATATATATATATATATATATATATATATATATATATATATATATATATTATAAAGTGCATTATATGTATACTTTCTTTAATTTCATTTTTTATTTTATAATTCACTTTACATATTTTTCAAAAATGAATCATATACATTTTTTTAATATTATTATTTCTTCTTTGCTTTTATATTACAAAAAACCAAAAATATGTAAATTTCTTTTTTAAACAAATATATAAATTAAAAGTTTTTATGTACATTTAATATTAAAATTTTGATTTTAAAAAATCAAAACTATGAAGTAAGGTTTCCTCTAGTGACTTACATAACTAACATTATTCACATTAATCAAACCTGTTCTTTTGGATCTTTCTATGTCAGTCAACCCCAATTATTCCTATGTACCTTTAAACTTAGCTCCCAATTCATAGACTTGCTTGCGATCTTTGCCAAGCCTTTATTTACTTAAGATATTTTTTTTTCTAATAATATATGTTTAGTGATTATATTTGGTTTTTTTAAAAAGGCACAGCTTCATAATGCAAATAAATTTTTGTTTTATCATATATTTTATTTAAAAAAAAAAACAAAAAAATAAAAAACAAATTGGACTGAACCATCTACCATTCAAATTAGATGAGTCTTTGCTTTGAAGTTTGAAAATTATTTAGAAAGAACAATTACATGGGGTCATCACGAAGAACTTTTTTAAGTGAGAAGCAATCTATTAATCAAATATTTAGAAGTTAAACAACTACTGTTCAGAAGTATTTCGGAATATTCTTCTGGAACATAAGGTTTTTAGCTTAGGATAATGGTAAGAAGAAATTCATTTTTATTTTTTTTCCTCTCCTTAAATAATAAGGACAATAATTTATTTAGAAGATCCTTACAACTCAAGCTTACTTTTATTTTTAGGGTTTAGGAAAAATTTTAAAAAGGTGGAACTAACATTGAAGTTTTTAATTTGAAATAATTACCAATATCGCAAGAGTTCAATGCATAAACTTAATTATACTTCAAATAAGTTTCTCTTCAAAAAGAATTAAACCTCATGTTTTACTTGCTGGAAATTAATTTCTCTGCTAAACATGCTTTCATTATATTTTGCAAATAAATATCTATTTTGTCTTTTAGTTTTTAAATAAATTATTTTAAAAATTTAATTTATCGTATACTTATTAAATAAATTTTTTAATAGACCCGGGCAAGGCAGTGACATGGATGTGCAATTTATCATATAAGCTCTCCGGTATAAATGAATCTCAAATTTAAGGATGATGAAAAATTAAAACTACTTATTCCAATACAAGCTCTCCAGTCAAACATTAACACCTTCGAATAATAAGACTAAACATCGTAAGTAGAAAATAACAAGCTCAATCCAAAATTAAGGAAACATTAGTTCTTCAATGCACATTCATCAGGGTAAATTAATCATACATATCTTTTGGCAGATCACATATAAAACCTTTATAAACTAAAAACTCAAGAAATTATTCAACAAAAAAATAACATACTAAAAAAACGTTTACTTACCTCTCTTTCTCTCTGAATTTAAGGAAGTGAGAGCTGCTGCACTTCCCCTCTTCAGCACACCCCGGCTTTTATAAGCATTTCCCGTATAACTCCCAACGACATCGGCATCTCCCAACCATCTCATCAAGGCACTCTCATTATCTCGTTGCACTGAATGCCACCCAACCAGCGCAAATTGCCCGCAAAATTTGGATCTGGTCGACGATAATGACAAAATAGATAATGTTTTTTGAGCTGGCTTATGTCAGCAACCAAGGAATGCGCCTGGCTTTAAAGCGCATTCTTAAAAATGCACACTATTGTTCAACGTATTCTTAAGAATGCGCTCTATTCTTAAGCGCAATATGAAGAATGCGCTTTATGTATTAGCTCATTCTTTGAATGCGCATTTAATTCTAACGCATTCTACTATTACGCCAAACTATATGGCGTAAATGTTACTTTTTAAATTATTCCACGATTATGCTTTTTCCCCTAATATCGGCACGAACCGTGCTTCTTCTTAAAATTTGGCCTTTATCATAAACAAAAGCTGGAATGTGGATGAGCTGCTAAACGTTTTTTGATATGATATGGTGGAGTTAATCCTGCAAATTAACATCAAATCAGATTCTTAGGAAGATGACCTGGAGTTGATTTACTAGAAATTGGGTAAGTCAATTTCTAGAAAGGTATTTGAAGCTACGCAGCAACAATAGGATGAACCAAGATTTTGGAAATAGATAAAAAGAACTAAATTAATTCCTCGTGTAGAAGTGTTATAGTGGAGGTTATTTATAAATGCAATCCCTACTTGCCATTTCTTATCTTATAGAAGATTGCAAAGTAACAAAATCTGCCCAAGGTGCTGGAACAGAATTGAAGATGTGGAACATGTAGTTTTCAAATGTATCAAATTGAAAGAAGTTTTCTTACTTTTAAACAAATGGGGATTTGGAATTCCCTTTTTAGATAAATTTAAAGATTGTTGCAGGTGGATGGAGTCAATCTTTAAACATAATTATATGCTTCTCAACTTATTTTAAAATATTGTGTTTCTATCTTAGAAGGCTAAAAAGAAATTTATCCATGGAGTTGAAGGTAATGTAAATGTGTTAAATGTAAATGCTGATAGCTTTTCTTCTCTTTCTAAAATGTCTTTTATTTTCACCTTGGACAGATGTGATGTTAACCAGTTGATCAGACTATCTAATATTTGGCATCCGCCTCCACCTGATTGGTTAAAAGTTATTGTAGATGCTTCTCTTGGTTCATCTTATAGAGTGTTCTGTGACTGCAAAGGGAGATTCTTTTTGGCTTTTGGAAGATCTAGTACCCATTGGGACATTTCTCAATTCGAGCTCTTAGCTATCAAATCTTTGAAAGAGGTTATTAAAGATTAAATGTTCAAATACAAAGGAGTTATCATTGAAAGTGATAATTCTAATGTTATTAGAATTCTCCAACACGTTATGCTTGATGGCTTCAAGGAGATGGAATACTTTGATTTCCTCAAAGATTTCGGTTATGTTATTTTTAAATGTATAGATAGAAGTAGTAATCAATTAGCCAACATGTGTGCTAACTTTCCTCTTATTAGCAATTTCATTTGGGAAGATTTATGATTAAATAAGCTTCCTCCTTCTTTCTTTAACTTATTAAAGGAGGAATCAACTTTGTAGTTTGCTTATATCTTTGATTGTTAATGCATTTAATTGCTCTTTTCAAAAAATAAAAATAAAAAAAAATGAACTAACATCATTGCACTTCTAGTTTTGCTCTGCCATAGTGCTTGCTAATGTGGATCCGTTACTAAGTGAATAGAAACATCATTTCACTAAAAGATCATGCCTTTAAGAACTTACAAGGACTACGTCATGGCGCTAGTAACATTTAAATGATGTGGCACTAGAATAATAATTTTTGTGTTGAGGTTTGATAGATTTTATCGTGGTTTAAGAAAATGAGGTTTGCACTGGAAACATGACCATTTTTATGTCGTGGGGCTATCCAATAGAGAAGTTGGCACCAACATATCAATATTGTGGCCTTTTGGCGGTGCCTTTAATGGCTCTACATCATTCTTCTATCCAATGCGGCATTTCTACATGAGACTTAGAATTTATTTTTTTTGTTTTTGTTTTTTTCCCACACAACATAACTTTGACAATACATTTTAGTAAAAATATAACATATAAAATAATACATTATTTACACTTATCAATAGTCTCATTTTTTTTCATGGAAAATATTATGTAATCATGCATCAAAATGACAAACCAAGACTGTTTGACTTCATTAGTACATCTATAAGTAATACACAATCTATTCCAAATATCATTGCTATTAATATAGGTAGAGACTCTCATATAGTCATCTGATTTAAGTGCACAGGAAAAAAAAGTTCAGATATTTAGCATTTAGTTATGCAAGGTCTTTATCCTCATTTCTCCATTCACTAAAATGTGTTTCAACTTTTATGTCATTTATAAATCTAAATGGTGTAGAATAAACTTTTTATATAATATGGCACATTTTAAAACAAATAGATTATTAAAAGGTTGACATTCCTATTTTCCAAAAAAATAAATAGAATATTATCAAATAAAGGTGGGTGATTTTTTGAATAACCCTATGTGATATTCCAATTTCTAAAATGTGTCATTTCATCTTTTTTCAGGGATTTTTAAATCACTAATTCTATGACACGTTCTGATACAAATTAAAAGTTCCATTCTAGTTGTTTGACCTACCTGAACATCTTAAGGAACACCATGAGGGGGGTGAATAGGTGTTTTAAGAAGTTTCTAATTAAAAAATATCTTTTTAAAAATTTAAACCAAATTCATAACTTAAGTTCAAAATTAGATCTCATAATGTTACATTGCCTCCATTAGAGATAGAAAGTCCCATTACCAAAATTTTCCTTTTTGACTTCAATTCTTCCAGCGGGAAGTTTTGGAATGGCGGCAAACGGCTAATGACCATCCGTGGGTTCGACTCCGGTGGTTCATCCCATAGAAAGTTCACAAACACAAAGTAAAGTTAATTTCAATTGGTTTAATGATGAAATTATGTATCAAAATTAAGTTTCTCCTAGAAGATAGTAGAAGAAAGGTCCTTTGGTTATTAATGAAAATGTCTCTAATGATATTAAGAAAAGTACTCCAATGGAAGGAAAAGGTAAAAGTGTAGTTCAGGTTTTTAGTTATGAGACTCGTCGTTGGTCTAAGTCTCTACAAAAATCTCTTATGATGGCCAACAATTTTACGACTTCTTTTTTAGGCATTAAGATTTTTGTGAATTTATTTGGAAAATTCATTTCTAATCCTAAGGAGATTTCAAAATTTGAAATTAATAAGATGTCATTGTTAATGGATGCTGTGAAGATTCATAATATCACAAATGAAGTTGTTGATGATTTAAATGTGAATCGTGGTTATTTGAATGTGTTAAGTGAATAGGAGGTTTTCAAAGTAAAGAATAATGGTGGTGTGAAACCCTGGTCAAAATGTCCTTACATAAAGATAAATTTTCAAGAGGGGGATTCATTTTTAACAAAGGATGGTGTGGCTGCTAGTGAAATTTTCATTAGTAACAATTTACAATTTGTTGTGGTAGCAAAAGTATTTGGCAAAGAAATTTGTATTCATATTATTGTTGCTGAATTAAGCATTAGTGGACTCAATTTGGTTAATATCATCTAACTACTCTTGGGATTGGATGGTTCTTATGTTCATTCCAATCATAAGAAGCTATGGAATCTGTTCTTATAGGACTTTGATGATATATGAATGGGTGTATTATCAGAATTAATAAATGGTCACTAAGTTTTTTCTCTTCTTATATGAAGGGTATAACATCTCTAGTGTGGATAAGAATGCTTCAATTACCATCACAATATTAGGATGAGGCCAACATGACTAGAATTGCTTCTCTGGTGGGAAAATCATTAATGTTAGATGGTAATATGTTTCAATGGGGGAGGAGAATATTTGAAAGAGTATGTGTCCATGTTCTGTTGGATAAACAATTTTCCATAGCAGTTTGGGTTAAAGGACTATCAGGGAGGATTATCAAAATGATTAAGTATGAGAAGATCTCAACATTTTGCTATAAATGTGGAAGGATTGGACATGTAAGTAATGATTGCTTAAATAGAACTTCATATGCTAAGGAATCAGTGAAGGATGTTAGTACATCTAGGTAATGTAAATTTGAAATTGATCTTCAAAATGACATTGTTAGAATCCCTTCATATGAACCTTGTGTTCATGTGAATTATAGTAGGAAGAAGACATCTTTTCCAGCTAAACCAATTCATAATGTTGGTCAGACTATATTCAAGAGGAAAAATCTGATGAATTCCTCAATTGGGGATGCAATAAAGAATGACAGATCTATACCTGATGGAAAATCTAAGTCTACTAACTTGATGTTAGGAAGGAATAATAAATTGAATATTGTTACTGAAAGAGGTGAAATATCTCCATAGGACAATTTTGAAGAAGCTTCTACTATACACATTAATATGGATGAGCATATTAAGTTGACAGAAGTTGATTTGGTGCATTCAATCTCGATCCAAAACACAGTATGAATTCTATTTCTATTTTTGCTAAAATAACTATGTTGTGAATAAATTTGAAGCTTTAATAAAAGCTGTAATAAAGAATTAGACAGTGTAGATATTTTAAAAAACATATAGCGGGTGGGCAAAAAAGTTGATGTTTCTTTGAATCCATTGAATTCTGTTATGAGTATGGGTGTTAAATAATTGAGAAGTAATAAAGATTTTATGAAGATTAATTATTGTAAGGAGGTTGATGGCAGCTCAGGTGCAGCAAAAATTAAGCTTGCCAAGGAGCTAAAATCTCTTGAGCCAATGAAAATCCTTCGTCATATTATAAATCTAGAAGGATTGAATAAAGAGAAGGGTGGAGGCTCATCCCCCTATATTGATTAATGAGTTCCATAAGTTTTTGGAATTATAGAGGGGCTAAGAAGAGAGAAACCTCTCTTTATTTAAAAGAATTATTTAAAGACTTTGATGTGTTTTTTTTTTGTGTATTCTAGAGACTAAAATTTCTTCCATTGATAGAGTGGAATTTAATAAATTTATGGTCTTAGATTGGGATTATTTCTTGTTTCCATCTAACGGCTTGTCAGGTAGAATTATGGTCATTTGGAGATCAGATTTGGCTTCTTTCTTGGTGTTGGAGGCTTCAGCCCAAAGTGTGATCAATGATTTAAATGTTTTTAATAAGGGACCAGTGGATGGTTTCTACTATTTATGGTATAAAAGGAGGAAATTGTGGGATAATCTTCAATTTTTATCTCAAGTTGATAAGAAGGGGGGGGGGGGGGGAGAGAGAAGATATTTGTGTTTTCTCAGGATCTTAAGGAGATAAGGTTGTTCATTAATAAAAATGATTTACAAGAGGTTTGCTTGGTGGGACCTAAATTCACATGTTACAATAATAAAAGTGGTGGTGGAAGGATTTTGGAGAGGTTTGATAGATGCTTATAGAACTCTATTACTTTACAGAAGATTCTTTTGGCATTTGTAAGACATACTACAAGAGAGGTTTTGGGCGATTGTCCAATTGTGTTGAAGATCTTTAATTCCTCTACTAAGAAGAACAAAATTCTTATACTTGAAGGTATATGGGCTTCTTATCAAGCTTCTTCTATCTTTTTTCAAAATTCTAAAACATATCTAGAAATGGTGATGTGATACAAGTTCTTAATTAAAAATGTAGAAGAGCATTGAAGGCTTTTTTTTTTTTTGTTTTTTTTTGAGTAAAGCTAAACTTAAAGATTTCTTGTCTTTAGAGGATAACCTTAAGAATGAGGTGTTGCAATTACATTTGGAGGAGGCTAAGATCGGTTTCTTAAGTAAAGAAAACTGCTCCTTTTGAGATCAAAAGTAAGTGAACTGAATGGGTTTCTTGCTTGGGTTAAAACTTGGTGGAGGAAAATGGCTAAAGTAGCATGGATAGAAGATGGGGATTCTATTACAAAGTTTTTCATGCTTTTGCTAAAGCAAGAAGAAATGGGAATTGGATTAATAAAATTAAAGATGAGATTGGAGTTTGTTGCAAAACTGATTTTAGGAAATTGAATTTTGATGATAACAAACATTTTTATTTTTTATACGACTGCCTTACCTACTAACATTTCAGGACCACAAGATCGAATTATAAATTGAACCAGCTCAAGATTGGCTAGATTAGGATTAAGTCATTTGTAATGTACTTCAAGTGTCTTTTACCCTTTCTTGAGTCAATTTTAAACATTATGGCTCCTGATGCTAAGTAACCTTACACACACACACTTGGGAGAAAAATTTGATCTATTTGATTAGTGTTTTCTTTTTGATCACATCAGCTGGGATGATCCAAAAATCATCTTGGACGATTAGTTAAAAACATAAACCATAAATTAGGGCATCCTAGTTAAGGGAATTGTTATTAAGCGAATCATTTAGGATGATATTAGCAACCTCTGGGATGATATGCTTTCAAAATGAATTAGCTGCCATATCTATTTAGGCATCTTTTAATTTTTGACATCATCCAGGACGATGTCCTGGATGATGTAGTGTAATTATGCGTAAATTAATCTAGCAATTAAGGAAAGCAATTAAGGTTTGATTGCTCGATCATATCATCTTGGATGATCGCAGGATAATCTGGGATTATCTGTTAACAATCCTTAGTTCATCCTGGATGATTGCAGGATCATCTAGGATGATTACTTAACAAACCTTAGTTATTCATGGATGATGTATAATCGGCCTAGTTGCTTTTAGGGCGATACTCTGGACGATATGTACTAAATTGAACTAATCATATAGAACGATCGAGAGATCGGCCTGGACGATCAAGTTATTTTTCTTTTGTCTAGACATCCATTCAAGGAAATATTCTGGATAATATTGGTTATTTTGTACTAATCGGCCCAAATGATTATGAGATCATCCAGGATAATCTAATTACTTTTCCATCATCTAGAAATCCATTCAGAATGATGGTCTGGATAATACTCAATAACTTGAACTAATCATGTGGATGATCTGAACAAATTATCCTTCTGATAGTCCAGACTCTCCCAAATCATCCTGACTAATTGAACTGAATTTATACTGATCGTACAAGATGATCAGCCAATCATCCTGGATGATAATGTCAATTTGTTGTAATTAAGAGCAAATCTGAAGAACTTTTATATAAGAGCTCTTATTTTACCCAAGAGTGTATCTTTGCTGCTGTCCTGACCTGAGATAGCCAAGAGGACAGGAAGAGGAAGAGAGAGAGAGAGAGAGAGAGAGAGAGAGAGAGAGAGAGAGAGAGAGAGAGAGAGAGAGAGAGAGAGAGAGAGAGAGGATCTTATAAGGGGGAGTTTGTGAGGGGTTTTACAAAGGCTGCTCCAAGCAAAGATTCAAGTTGTCTTCTCTGGTCGTCATCCTTGGTTCCTTGGAGGTTGGAGAGAGGTCTATTTCAACAACTAATCAAGGTTCTCTTCCTACTTTTGGAGGAACTAAAAGGAGTTATGTTCTATGCCTGCTTTTGGAGGAAGCAGAAAGAGTTGAGTTCTCAACCTCATCGGGGTCGGTGGAAAGAAGTTTTTGTACGGGCTTCTCTGCCTTATTGTGGAGGCAAAAGGAGAGACAGTGAGATTAGTGCAGTACTCGGAGGGTGCCTCCTGAGAGTGGACATAGATCAAGTTGTTCGGAACACTATAAAATCTGGTGTATTCCTTCTTATTATACTTTTGCATTTAATTTCCGCACTTCCTTTTTTTTGTGGTGAATCTTAGTTTGGTTGTGTTTGTGTTTCTGTTTGGAGAAATTTTTGAATACCAATTCACCCCCCTATTGGTTAGACTTAGGACTAGTTTATAAGGGACTAACATCCCTGACGAACTTTCAAGTGGTATCAAAGCGGGATTCATAAAAGAAGTTTTTAAAAACTTTTGAATTTTGATCAATGGCTAACTTTGCTAATTGTAATACTATGGAAGGGTGTTATATTACTCGAACACCTTTGTTTGATAATATTCCTTTTTATTTTGAGAAAACCCGCATGTCTATGTTTTTACAATCGATTGAATATAGCATGTGGATGCTTGTTAAGGATAGTTATTCACCTCCATCTAGTGAAATTAATGGAATTAAAACTGAACTTCATTTTACTAAATGAACTTTTGATGATAGGATTTTAGCTCAATTGAATGCAAATACTTGATCTATTTTTTTTGTTCTTTGAAATATGAAGATTACATGCGTGTTTCAACTTTCTCTACTAGTAAAGAAATTTGGGATAGATTGTGTATTACCTATGAAGGAACTAATGAGGTTAACAAATCTAGGTTGAATATTTTATTACATGACTATAAAATTTTTTGTATAAAATCTATTGATTCGATTTCTGACATCTATATAAGGTTTACTCAAATTTTGACCTCATTGCATGCGTTGGGAGGAGAGCTAACTAAGTATGAAAGAGTCAATTAAATTTTGAGATGCATTCCTTCTTCTTTTAATAAAATTTGAATACTTATTTTATTGATAACTTGCTTGGGCACTCATTGCTTATGAATAGGGGTTAACGAAAGTTAACTTGATGCATGTGAGAAGAAGAAGAAGAAGAAGAAAATTGTGGCTCTGAAAGCTAATGATACGGATATAAATTCTTCCGGGTTTGAAAGTGATGATGTTGCCTTCATCACTAGGCAATTCAAAAGCTTTCTAAGGAAGAATCACAAGCAGCATCAGAAGTGGAAAAAAATGTACGGATAGTAAAAATTTTAAAAGTTCTTATGATGTTATTTATTTTCAATACAGGAAGCCTGGGCATGATAAAGCAGATTATTCTACACTTAAGGATCACTCTAGCAAAGAAAAGAATGAGGAGAAACCCAAATACATGAAGGATATGAAGTGGTTCTAAAAAGAGTTATAGGCAGATTCTGCATCTAACTCCTCTGAGATTGAAGCTGAGGAGGAAACAACAAAATTGTGCTTGATGGCCAATGATCATCTTGGTTAGTCTGACCAAGAGGAGGTATGTGAACCAACCTATGATCAATTACTTGAAGTTTGCGAACAAATTCATGCATCATATAGAAAACTTAAGAAATAGCATCCTTGTTTGAAATTATAGTTTTTGAATTTGCAAAAAGAGCATGAAATTTTATTGAAAGATCACTTCCAATTGATAGCAATCGCATATCTTTACTTGATGAGATTGATGAGTTAAATAAAAAGTATATTGAATAAACTGATGCATATGATTCTTTGAAGTCATCTCATATTGAGTTAAAAAAGGAGTTTAAGAAGTTAGAAAAACTCAAAGCTTTTGAAAATGATAAACCAACTTTGCATGCTTTACATAATGTTAAGAAGAAACATCACCACCCGAGTAGATTAGTAAACCCTTTTCCTGGTGTTTGATTATTTTCATGAGGCATGCTACGACACATTTCACACACTTGCGTTGTTCACTGTATTACACATCGGGTGCGGAGAACCAAATTGCATGATTAATAGCATAACATATATGCATTGCAATCTTCTTTTCATAAGAAGGAACCCAAGCCTGTTTGGGTTCCTAAATATGACGTTTGATAATTTTGCAGACTTGCCCTCTCAAAAGATCTCATGAGAGAATGTCGTACCTAGACAGTGAATGCTCTAACACATGACTAGAGATGCTAATCAGTTCATTTTGTTGGAGGCCAAATTTATAGGCAAGGTCACTCTTGGAGACAACACCACCAGAAAAGTGGTGGGCACAGGTATATTCAGAAACTCCAATAATCTTTTAATTGAAAATATTTTTCTTGTATATGGACTGAAACACAACTTGCTAAGCATCAGTAAGCTATGCGATAAGGGCTTCATCATAAATTTTTTGGCAAATACATGCATTATTAGCCTGAATAATAACACTATTTTGTAGGAAAAGTAGATCAATAATATTTATATGCTTAATTTAAATAATTTTGAATGTGCTACTTCATGTTATTTAAAAACTATTATTTATGATTCTTGGTTTTGGCACAGGAGGTTTTGTCATGCCAATATAAAAACCCTTAGAAGACTGACCCAAAAGGACCTAGTTAGAGGTGTCCATAAGTTTAAGTTCACTAAAGACCACTTGTGTGATGCCTTCCAACTAGGGAAGCGAGTCCAATACTTTTTTTTTCAATCCATTAAGGACATTAGTTCTTCTAGACCTTTAAAAATTCTTCACAAGGATTTGTTTGGACCCATTTGCACTGCCAGTTTAAGGGCAAAAGTTTATGGATTTGTAATTGCCGATGACTACTCGAGGTTCACTTGGAATAAATTTATGTCATATAACAGTGAGTATTTTTATGATTTTAGATCCTTCTCCACTTGTATTTAGAAAAGGTTAGGTTGTGAGATCTTGACCATCCATAGTGACCATGGGGGAGAGTTTGAAAATGAGAGATTTAGAGAGTTTTGTGAGGATAAGGGGATCAGCCACAACTTCTCAGCTCCTAGGACCCCTTAATAGAATAGGGTAGCTGAAAGGAAGAACCGAACATTAGTATAAGCTGCTAGAGCCATGCTTGCTGAGCATTGACTTCTAAAATACTTTTTGGCTAAAGTGGTAAACACAACTTATTATGTGTCAAATAGGGTGAATGTTAGAGCTAAACTTGATAAGAAACCATATGAGATCCTTAAGGGTAAGACACCCAATCTTTCCACCTTCATGTCTTTGGTTGTAAGGTTTCATTCTTAATAACTGGTAGTCACACATAGGGAAATTTGACCCAAAATCTAATGAAGGAGTGTTCTTAGGATATTCAACTATTGGGAAATCCTTTAGGGTGTTTAATAAGAGGGCTTTGTTGGTCGAGGAGACTACTCTAAGGAGTCAAGAGTTTTGGATGAAGATGGTGTTGGCGAGATTTCCAAAGGTGTTAAAAACTTGGAGAAGAGGGTAGAGTCCCAAAACACTAAAGGAATATGTGAGATTACCCAAGGATTAGAGAATGCAAATATAGAGGAAAGGGTTGATCCTACACACCCTTTACCTAGATATTAGAGATATTCTTTGAGTTATCCAAAAGAATTAATCTTAGGAGACCCTTTTAAAGGCGTTAGAACTAGGCATGGACTTAGAAAGGAAGTGAACCACTCTGCTTTTATCTCAATGACTAAAGCCACCAATATTAATCAAGCCTTATCTGATGAGTTTTGGATCTTAGCCACGCATGAGAAATTAAACCAATTTGTTAGGAATAATGTTTGGGAGCTTCTAAAAAGACCAAAATGACAAAGTGTAGTTTGAACCAAATTGATCTTTAAGAATAAGATGAATGATTATGGTGTGGTGGTTAGGAATAATGCAAGATTGGTAGCTAAGGGGTACAACTAAATAGAAGGGATTAATTTTAAGGAGACCTTTGCCCCTATAATTGTATTGGAAGCTATTAGAGTGCTACTAGCCTTTGCCTGTTATAAGGGATTTATGCTTTTCCAAATGGATGTCAAGAGTGCCTTTTTAAATGGGGTAAAAAAAGAGGATGTGTTTGTAGAGCAACCCCCAGGTTTTGAGAGTTCCCAATTTACAAATCATATTTTCAAATTAAAAAAATACCTTATATGGATTGAAATAGGTACCAAGAGCTTGGTATGAGAGGCTTAGCATATTTTTACTAGAGAGGGAGTTTGTTAAGGGGAGCATAGACACCACCCTTTTTCCGACGAAAGTAGAAGATGAGTTAATCATTATTCAAATCTATATTGATGATATACTTTTTGGATCTTCTAATAAAAAGCTATGTGATGATATTTCTAAAATAATGAGTAAGGAGTTTCAGATGAGCATGATGAGAGAGTTGTCCTACTTTTTTGGGTTTAGTATAAGATAGTTGGATGATGGAACCTTTCTAAATCAATCAAAGTACATAAAGGAAATCTTAAAGAAATATGAATTGGATAAAGCAAAGCTAATGAATACTCTCATAACCTCTAATGGATAGTTAGATAAGGACCCAAATAGAAAATTTGTTAATAAAAAGAAGTACAGAGGGATGATTGGATCTTTACTTTACCTGACTGCTAGCCAACCTAATATAATGTTTAGTGTTTATCTTTGTGTTAAATTTCAAGCTGATCCTAAAGAATTCCACCTAACTGTAGTTAAGAGAATTTTTAGATACCTTTTGGGGACCAAAAACTTAGGAATTTGGTATCCTAGACACATCACTTCTTTTGAGATTATTAGATATTCTAATTCTGATTTTGTAGGATGTAGGGTGGATAGGAAGAGCACTTATGAAACTTGCCAATTTATAGGACAATCTTTAGTCTCCTGGTCTAGCAGAAAAATAAAACACTATTACACTTTCAATTTTTGAAGCTGAGTATATTGCCTTAGGGAGTTATGTGGCCCAAGTCCTTTGGTTGAAGCAACAAATTCTAGATTTAGGATTACCTATAGGAACAATTTTAATCCATTGTGACAATAGTAGTGCTATCTGTATCTCTAAAAATCCTATCCAACATTTATGCACCAAACACATAAACATAAGGCATCAATTTATTATAGGCCATGTGACCAAAGGGGACATTAAATTACACCATGTGACAACTAAGAATCAACTAGCTGACATCTTTACTAAACCACTGGCTTTTGACACTTTCGTCATCTTGAGGACCAGATTGGGTGTGATTGATGAACTTGATGTTTACTAAATTCAGAATTTTATGTTTTGTTTCTTTTTTTTTATTTTGTTTCTTCGTTTGTTTGTATCATATTTGTTTATTTCACTTTTTTACTTGCTTTTGTTTTTCATTTTTATTTTTGTTATTTTAGTTTTTTCTTCTTTGTGATTGCTACTGAAGTGATATTTCATGCCTTATTTTTTGTTTTTGAAAACTTTGTAGCCAATATTTGACATTTCTAAATTAGTTAAAGGGAGAAACACCGTTGATTGTTTCCCTCTATCTAAAATCTTTTAGCGATGTAATTTTATTTTCTAAATAAAAGTCTATCACAAATTAATAATTAGACTTTACGATTGAGATATTTTCTATCTTGCAAAAGTAATCTATCTTATATATATAATGTTTGAAGTCCTTATATTACTTTCAAATTGTTTGAAATATTTTCGTTACATTTATCATATGATATTGATTCTATTTTATGGTTTATTCTTCCTTATATTATACAGTGAGTTTTTCTTCTCTAATATGTGGAAGATATACTCACAGTTGAGAGTATTTAAGATTTTTGAAAGGGATATATCTAGCAAAGATTGACAAGGGCATAAAATGATACCCAAAAAGAAAACAAAAAATAAAAAGATGTGCAATGACAGCAAAAAAAATGAAAGATACATAAATTGTATCAAAAATCATAAGATACGTAAAGTGCGCCAATCAATTGATAAGAGGCATAAAATGAGCCCACAAAAGCAAGCTTTCTTCTCTTTCAAACTCTTAAATCTTAGAAGAATTCATGTGTCACTTAATATTTTCAAAGGCTTGATTTTGAGTTTTGTGATGGTAACAAATTACATTGGTATATTATTCTATAAGATATTTTTTTGGAACCAAGTTGTAAACGGATTTCTTTTTCATATTCAGTTAGTTATTCTAAGTTAGGTCTTTTGTTTTCAAAAGACACATTGCCCTAAGAGATGTTTGATTTAGGGCCAATAGGATTGGTTATTCTACCATTTTTTGAATTTCGATGATGTTAACTAATTATTCTTACAAATTTTTTAAATTCAATCACATAGAGAATTTATCATTTCGTGCTTTGATTAAACAAAAAAACCTTATTTTCATTACCTTTTTTTCATCTTCTGTTCTGCTTTTATTTTATAGTTTTTCCTCCTCCTTTTTGTGATGTCAAAAGGGGGAGTAGTGTTTAATTGAATTAGTATTTATGGAATAAGAAAAATTGGAATTCAGGTTTGCATTATGTATCTTAGAAGGAGCTTTGTAAACCAAAACAAGAAGGAGGGAGTGGTCTCCTTTCAGCAGTTGAAAAAGTGGTTCATCTTAGCGCCAAGTTTGCTTGGGAATTCTATATGAAGCCAGAATCTTTACTCAATTGTATTCATAAAGTAAAATGTGGAGATGACTTATGGAAGAATCTGGAGACAAAAGGAAGTTCTTCTTCTTGGAGAATAATTTGTAATGGAGCTAAATTTTTACCAACATTGTTAGATGGAAAATCTAAAAAGGAATTTATATTAACTGGATGAAAGATGCTTGGATTTTGGATAGGAATTTATCCAATTGGCCTACTTTTGTTAGCAACATGGAGAAAAACAACTTCAAACTGGAATTATTTTTGAAGGTGGAGAATGGAAACTAGAACGCCTTCAAATGTTCTTTGGTAAGGATCTAATTGATCTCATTTTAAAAATTCCCATTTTTTTAAATCAAGGAGCGGATTAAATTGAATTGAAGAAGAAAGCGTCTGGTTGTTCAATAGCAGCTATATCTCAGGCTTATTTCTATGAAGAAGATACAAATTGTGAATTATGGAAGTGGTTAAAGAATGTTAAGCTTAGACCAAAGGTTGAGTTGTTTTGGTGGAGAATGTACAAGAAAGCCATCCCTAGCTTCAAATTCTTATTTGACAGAAAGTTAATTTCTTTCACAGGCTATCCAAGAGGATGCAAAAAAGATGAAGATAACAATCACATTGCTGGAGAATGTGATAAACTAAAGAAGGTTATTTTTTGGCTCAACATATGGGGATTTCAAGTTCCACAATTTGTTTGCTTTCATGAATGTTTAAAAGAATTGGAGAAAATGTCTTGTAAGAATCCATTGGTGGTTAACATCTATTGTAATGCGGTCTTTCTTGTATGGAAAAGCAGGAATCTATTAATCCATAAAGGAAGGGAAGAAAATGATCGTTATATTACAGTTAATGCTATATCCATGGCTACTATAACATCGGCGATTAATGTCCAAACGGAAAACTGGGATGTCAATCAGCATATGTTGTTTTCCTCTTGGCGTCCTCCTCCACCCGGATGGATAAAAATTAATGTGGATGCATCATTAAACAATAATTATTTAGCTGGAATTGCCAGAGTATGTAGAGATGAAAAAGGAAGGCTTTTACTTGCTTTTGGGAATCAATTAATGCATTGGGAAATTGGAGAATTGGAACTACAAGCGGTACTCATGATTAAAGATGTAGTACAAGATTGGATGATGGAAGCTCAAGGAGTGATTATTGAAGGAGATAACTTCAACATCATCAAGATTCTTCAACAAGCTTTGAGGAAATTTAGTTCAAAACGAATAATCGAAGATAAGTTTTCCTTCATTTTAGATCTTATTCAAGTTTCTTTTAGTTTTACTACTAGAAATTGCAATAAATTAGCAGATTGTTGCGCTAATTTAGCTTTAAGAAAAAGTTTTATTTGGAATGATCTAACTAACAATGAAATTCCTCCTTCATTCGTTCATATATTGAAGGATGAATTTAATTTGTTAGATCGTTAGTTGTAATAACTTCTTTTTTATTAGTTATTAATGCATTGATGCATTTGTTTCAAAAAAAAAAGGAATTAGTATTTGTTTGAGTTTGTTTCATCGTACTGTTTTATTTTATTTTGAATGTTTATCATCATAAAAAGAGGAAGATTGTTACAAATCTGATTTCAGGAAATATAATTTTGATGATAGCTAATATTTCTATTTTTTCTATGACTGCCTTGCCTATAAACAGTTCAGGTCCACAAGATCAAATTGCAAATCAAGCAAGCCCAAGATTTGGTAGATTAGGACTGATTCAGTTTATAATGTACGTCAAGTGTCTTTTACCCTTTCTTGAGTCAATTATAAATATTGTGGGTCCTGATGCCAAGTAACCTTGCATACACACACACTTCAAGGAAAAATTCTCTACCTGGATTTGGAGGAAGCCAAAGGAGTTGGGTTCTTTGCTTACTTCTGGAGGAAGCAAAAGGAGTTGGGTTCTCTGCCTTCTTATAGAGGAAGAAAAAGCAGTTGTGTTCTCTACCTCACTGGGGTTGGTGGAATGGTGTTTTTGTACCGTCTTCTCTACCTTTTTGTGGGGGAAAAAGGATAAACACTGAGTTTGATGCAATACTCGGAGGGTGCCTCCGTGGAGTGGATGTAGGTCAAGTTGACCCAACCACTATAAAATTTTAAATACCAATTCACCCCCCATCTTTGTTAGCATCAGGACTACTTCATAAGGGCCTAACATCCCTGATAAACTTTCAGAGTTCTTGTTGAAAAGCATAATGATAATAAAAATGTATTTTTCATTTATTTTTAAGATAAGTGGAGAAATAGAGATTGTATGATGAAAAACTAGCAGGTTCTTTGGAATTTTCTTGATGACGTCGCTAGAAAAGGTTGAATCATGAGTTTTATATTAATGAAATTATGGAGGTTATTAAGAATCTTGGAGGAGACAAGTCACCAGGTAGTGATGGGATTTCTCATTCTTTTATTAAAGTGCATTGGAATATAATTGGAGATGATGTTTTTAAGGCTATTAATCTATTCTTTTCTTTTGGGAAGCTTTGTCATGAATGGAAGGAGTCTCTTATTTTTCTAATTCCTAAAGTACAAAATCCTATGGTTCCTTCTAATTATCACATTATTAGTTTTTACAAATCTATATATAATATAGTGGCTAAAGTTTTATTAAATAGATTACTATTGGTGATTCCAAAGATTATTTATGAATGGAAAGTGGCATTCATTAGAGGAAGATAAATTTTGGATCGCATTCTTATAATTCAATAAGTGTTCAACAAAATAAAAATTTTTAAGTCCAATAAAGGTCTCTAGGTTATCAAGATCAATATGGAGCAAGATTATGATAATACGTCTTGGTCAACGTTAAAACAAGTGTGGATCACTTTGGGTTTCAAATAAATTTTCCAATTTGTTGATGAATTGTGTGGTTGATCCAATGTTCTCTAATCTAGTCAATAGAAGTAATTCCAATTGGTTAAAGGGGAAGATTGATTTTCGGCAAGGGTGTCGTTTATCACCCTTTTTATTTATTATGTGCTCTCAACTTCTTTCAAATGCTTATATACATAAAGGTACAAATCTTGGGATCAAAATTTATCCAAATGCACAGAAAATTTCCCATTTACTGTATGCAAATAATATTTTGTTGTTTTCAGACACAAAAGTCAAAAGTGTGAAGAAGCTGAAGAAAATTCTCTTGGAATATTACAATTGCTCAGTTAAAAAGTAATTACCCATAAATCATCAATTTTATTTGGTAAATCAATCAGTAGAAGGAGAAGGAAGTATATATCAAAGTTGTTGGGTTCTAAAGTTGTGGATGAGATGAATTACTTAGGAATCAAATTCCCATTAACGAGGCTTGTGAATTTTAATTTTCAACATATGATGGAGAAATCTTTAAATAAATTGAATGCTTGGGGAAATAGGTTTATTTCTCTAGTAGGTAGAATGGTTCTGGTTAAATAAATTTTTCTTGCTCTTCCACTTTTTCTATCTATACATACAATGGTTCCTTTGGATCTCTTGAAGGAGTTTGATAAAATGTGCAAAAATTTTATTTGGAATAAACATAATGGCATCCATGGCCTTCATTATGTGGCTTCAGATATTTTATGCAAAACTAAAAAGAGGGGAGGATGTCATCTTGATTCAGCTATATTAAAGATGGGTCCTTTTAGGGAAAAATTTACTTGGAACCTCTTTTGCATGCCCAGAACACTTCTTAATAAAAAGTTGATTGCAAAGTATGGAGACAAATTATGGAATTGTGAGGTTAAGAGGTGCAGCTCTGTTTTGTGGAAAATTATCCTGGATTGGATGAAATCTCTTAGTAACATTGTGAGGTGGGAAATTTCTTCAGGCTCATCCATTAATGTTCTTAGATTTGTATGGATTTGTGACAAAAGCATTGATAAGTGGCCAACATTCATTTCAGAATTTAAAGATGATACATTATACCCATATGTGTTTATTATGAATGGAAGCTAAAATGTAGAACGGTTGAAGAACCAATTTAGAGAAGATCTTGTGGAACTTATCACTCAAATTCAATTCCATCTAGATTTGATACATGATTGGATAGAGCTAAAATTTAAGACTTCTAGAAAAATGATTTCTGCACTTATTTTAGACATATTATCTGAAGATGATGTGGAAGTAAAATATTGGACTTGGATAAGAAAAATGAAAGTTAATTCTTGTGTGGAGCTATTCTTATGGTGTTTATAAAATAATGATATTCCATCTTTTGATATCCTAATGCATAGAAGATTGTTGGATAATAATTTGTATCTAAGAGGTTGTAATGTCATTGAAAATTATGATCATATAGCAGTTAATTGTTTAAAACTACTTCAAGTGAACACATTTTTGAATGCATGGTGGTTTCAAGTTCCGGTTTTCAAATCTTTTCAAGAATGCACATTGGAATTGGAAAGGTTAGCTTGTTCTAATCCTTTTATAACTAATATATATTGTATATTATTATTCTTTTATTGGAAGAATAAAAATAAAGTAAAGCATGGAGGTATGGAAGATAGTGTTGTATTTATTATTTCAAATGTTATCATCTTTGTTTGTTCTTCTTATCAAAATAATCTCATCTCAAAATACTAGGGTGTTAATTAGCCTGCCTAATTATTTTGCAATTATTGACACCCTCCTCCTCTTTAGTGGATTAAGATTAACTTGATGCTTCTTTATTAAGTTCTAATAACGTAGGTGTTGGTGGAGTTGTTAGAGATAATAAAGGAAGATTCTTGTTGGCATTTGGTTTTGGATGAATGCACTGGGATATTGCCCATGTTGTAATGTTAGAAATTGAATCATTGAATAAAGTGGTAAAAAGATGGATGCTTGAGGTGGAAGTTTTATAATTGAAGGAGATAATCATAATGTTGCAAGTATCTTCAAGATTCTTTTGGCAAATCTTCTTCGATGGATCAGAACTGGAACACAAGATATTTGAAGGATTTAGTACTCTTAAATGGGTTCAATAAGGTTTTATTTCAATTTCTCTAATCGAAGTTGTAATAAGTTAGTAGAGTTTTATGCTAACTTGGCTATTTAGGGTGATTTTATTTGAGATGTTATTAGTGACAATAATATTCCTATTGTTTTTTTGTTAAATGAGAAATGTGATAGGTTGTCTATCATTGAGAAGTTTGTAATTAATTGTTTTTTATTTAATCCAAGTGGCATTTTCCAATTTTTTTAAAAAGTTCAAAATTAGATCTTGTAATGCGAAAGCTAATGATATAAATGATCAATTGCTATTTTTTATTTTTATTTTCTAGAAAAAAAAATATTAAAATATATTTTTCTTCTCATTTTATTTTAATATTTTACTTCTTTTTCTTTTCTAACAAAAATGAAATAAAAAATTATCTCAATATTCTGAACTGAGATTTGCATGAAAGAAAACATGTGAGAACTAAAAACGCATAAAATAAAGTGATAAAATAAATAAGAATAAGAACACAAGAAATTTATTGTTGTTCGATCAACCTTTACCTATGTCTACTACCTAGAATACTCCTCTCTGGGTATCACACTAAACCTTCATTGACTCTCCTTTAGCTCCCATAGTAAGGAAAGGAAGCCCTTACAAAATCCCTACCACACATCAATGGTGTGGTTGAGAACCTGAATCATTTCCACCCTCTTGGTGAAATAGAGAACCTAGAATCTATATATACAAGGTTTCTTTTCTTTTATTTATTTATTCTTAATTTTTTTTATTTAAATTTTTTTTATTTATTTTAAATTTTTATTTGTAAGTGTAAATTGGAAAGAGAGGACTTAGAGAGTGAATGTAGGAAAATTAGTCTAACATTGTCGTTCTTACTTTTGTTTATTTATTTCTTAAAAAGCAATAAGATTATTGGAATTTTACTTGTAATAGTTTGTCTTTCTTTTAATCTTGTTAAGGAGCACAGAATAATTGTTTATTATGTAACTTTAGCGTTATATATATATATATATATATATATATATATATATATATATATATATATATATATATATATATATATATATATATATATATATATATATATATATATATATATATATATATATGTGTGTGTGTGTGTGTGTGTGTGTGTGTGTGTGTGTTTTCCTAAGAAAAAAGTCTTATTTTTATTATTTTAAAATTTAGTATACCTTAATAATCTTAAGGCATTTGTGTAATACAAATATGTTCACTACCTCTTGGAGGTATCCTTCACTTTTAATTAATTAATTAATTTATTTATTTATTTTTTGGGAAACCCACAGACTGACCAACGCGTTAATAACAAAAAATGATTACACAGTCCTTAAGGGAAGCTTAAGCTCAGTACTGCTCCAATAAGCTACAAAAAGAAAAGGAAAAAAACCTACGAGCTCTAGTACCCTGCTAAGCAAAAATACACAACAACCTAGGGACAATCTACAGTGCATAAGAGTGAGAACCCAAAAACCATAAAGGTATAAAACATAATCTTCAGCTACATAGTCCACCCGAGCAGCTCAATAGCAAGAAAACTTGTAATGCCAGCAATCTGCAAAAAAAGATAATAGAGAAAAAGCAAAAATAGAAAAATAGATAAAATTTTATAAGGTTATAATACCAATGTGAATCCAAAAAACCACCAAAATTAAGGACACCCGACCCAAGTAACAATTGACCCAAAAGCCACCTGATGCAACGGCTAAAATATAGTATAAAGTTCATATCATAATACTCCAGCCAAGCATCAAAATGAGCAACCTCACCATCAATCCCCAACCAAAAATCCAATACCAGATGATCAACAAAATTTTCCAGGTAAAAAATAGGTATCCCATACATAAGCAAACAGCCAATAATAGAAAGAGAGCCAAAAATTAAGATAAGCATAAACTATCTGAGATAACTATCACAATATCTCATAAAATCAAAACCAAGAGACTGAAACATAGCATGATAGGAAATGCTACCTTCACACAATATATAATCGCAGAAATGAATCAGCAAACAGACCACCCCCTAATAATAGTGTAAAAATTGGAAGCCCATTTTAATCCTCTTAACCAGCCAAACAGCAAAAATCAACCAGGTCACCTCAACATCCTGGAAAGTAGAACAAGCCTAGATGATCAAAGCAGATGGCTTAAAGAAACCATAATTCACCCACCAGGAAATATGAGTAAACAACCACCACAACATCTCCACAACATAGCAGAAAAAAATAAGTCTAGTAGCCAAACTCAACTGACCAACAATCGTCTTCCCAAAAAGAGCTAAAACCAAAGACCTCCCAAAGTAATAGCTTCTCCTCTAAAAACTCAGATACACCAAACCAACCCAAATAGTAAGTCATGAGTAGGTGCAAAAATAGAGCAGCCACAAAACCCAAATAGTAAGTCAGAGTACCCAGCAAACACTAAGAAATATTGGTGTGTATCCAAAAATCATTGACCAAAGTAAAAGAAAAATAGTTAAAACCAGAGAGGCTTGTCCAAGAGGATCTAAGGCAAGAAAGAATCACACAAACAACAAAGATAAGACTGAGGTAATAACAAAAGGACAAGCTAAGGTGGGGACTAAGATGTAATAGTTCAGAGAAAACCATTAATGAAAAAAGGCTCATTAGGAAACTCCACAAGCCACTCATTACAACAATCATGTTCCTTCGAGAACACCTTAAAGGAATCCTACCAGGAAAGCATATAACCACCATGAAGATAAAGGAAATGGATAATAAATTAATCAAAATAATCAAAGAAAACCACCATAAGAAGATAACCATATTACAAACCAAAATCAAAGGAAACAAGCACCTGATACCAGCAACAATGCACATCCAATTCAAACCAACAACATCAAGTTAATCCCCCTCCAAGTTAATCCCTAAAGCACTGGCCATAAAATAGAAGTTTGTGAAACTCTTAATAGTAAGCAATTTAATAATGACAAGAGATAAAACCTTATCCTTCACCCTCTGAATAACATTAAGATGGTTCATTTACACTTCATTAAAAAGGTAATTGATCCTTTACAACCAAAGAAACCAAAGAATGAGAGAAGTAATAACATTATGGATGTGCCCCTTAGAATTAATAAACCAAGCCTTGAGCATAGACTTAAGAGAGAGATGGTTATTAAAACAATTTAACTAAAACAAATCATCAAAATAAACCCAAGTTCTAACAACAATAGTACCATAAATAAAAACATGATGCATAGTCTCCATGTGGTAACAGCATTGACACATGGAAGCCATAATAAAACCTTTTTTGGTAATATTGTCATCAGTGGGTAAAAATCTATGCAATAATCTCCAAACAAAAATAGACACAGTAGAAGGAATGTTCTTATGTCAAATAAATTTAAAAATATTATCAATATTACCTTTATCTCTAAAAGTATACCAAGCACTCTTTAAGTGGAAACCATTATCTTTAGATAAGTCAGATAAGATAATATCCTTAGAATTAGTGTTGATAGGAAAGTTTAAAATTAGGTGAATAATGTAATTAGGAACCACATTAGCGAGTTTATCATAGTCCCAACAATTACCATTAAAAAAGGAATTAACATTAACGGAAGTAGTAGAAGAAGAATTTAAAGTAGAGTCAATAGAGTGCATACCTAACCACCAATCCTGCCAGAAGAAAATATTACCATCACCAAGCCCCCAAGAAATAAAAGGCTCAACATCCCATTTAACCTTGCAAAGTCTTTTCCAAACTCTAGAGTCACCTTGTTTAGAAAAAATAATTAGTAGGATATTTGCCAATACAATACTTGGAAATCATAAAATTAGCCTAAAGACTAGTATTAATGCATAAATTATACCACAGTTTAAAAGAAAAAAGCCTTGGCAAGATCATAAAAATTCTTGCAAATAAGAAAACCTTCAGCCAAAACACCACAATACTTCTCCCAAACAGCCCAATGGATTTAGAACTAGAAGAAGTACCTTTCCAAAAGAACTTATTAATAAGCTTGTGGACCCTATCACAAAATGCTTTAGTCAGAAAGATAGTTTGAAAAGAATAATTTGGTAAGGCGTAGAGAATACTTTTTATAAGAGTAACTCTACAACCAAAGCTAAGGAAATTGGAGTCCCAAGATAAAAGTTTATTATGGACAGAGGCTATAAGATCATCAAACATAAAGGTTCTCCTCCTCCCATTAAAAAGAGGAAAACCTAGATATTTGATGGTCAATTGAGCATGAGTAAAGCCAGTAAGATCTTTAATAGATAAAATATGATCATTATAAATACTCATAGAAGCAATGAAACAAATTTTATTTTTACTAAAGGATAGACCACTAACTGACTCAAATTGCAAAAAGAAATCCATAAGTTTTTGAATTCTATTACTAGTCACATTAGTAAAAACAATAAAATCATCCGCAAAACATAAATGAGATATGGGAAAACCTCCTAGAGTTCTAAAGTAAAGACCAGGATTATCATCAAACAAATTGGTAAGACCCAAAGAAAGAAATTCAGCAACAATAATAAAGAGAGAAGGAGAAATAGGATCACCTTGCGTTAAGCCATGAGAAGATTTAAAAAAGCCATTTTTAAAACCATTCACAACTATAGAAAAATAAACATCTTGAATAAAATTCTTAATAAGCTTGATAAAAACATAGTCAAAATAAAAGAACTCTAAAGTAAGATAAAGAAAGTTCCAATCAATGTTATCATACTCCTTGGCAATATCAAGCTTCAAGATTAAATTACCTCCTCTCACCCTAGCTTCAAAATCTTGTCAAAACTCATGAGCCAACAAAATGTTATCCTTGATGGCCCGACCTTTAACAAAACCCATCTTATTAGGAGAAATAATTCTAGGTAAAATAGAAGAAAGATGATTCATAATAATTTTAGAAATCAACTTATTAAAAAAAAGTGCAAAGACTGATAGGCCTAAAGTCATTCCAAGTGTTAACAACATTGTTTTTAAGAATAAGCATAATAGAAGTAGAATTAAAAAACTTAGGTATAGGGTTACCAGCCAAAAAAATCCAAAATAGCAATAAAAATATTATTACCAAAAATATACCAAGCTTTTTGGAAGAAAAGAGTGATAAACCCATCAGGCCTAGCAATAGAGTCACTATTCATATCCAACAGAGTCTCTTTCACCTTCTCAAAAGAAGGAGGCCTAGTGAGAATGGCATTTTACTCTTGAGAAATAAGGGTAGGAATGAAAGGTGACCCATAATCTGAGGATGATTGAAAACTTGATTGAAGCAGGTTTGAAAATATTGCACAGCTAAATTAGCAATCTCTCTAGAATTATCAATAAAAGAACCATCCTCCCTTTGGATTCTATTGACATTGTTTTTAATCCTATTTCTCTTAACCAATGCATGGAAATACTTAGTGTTGTTATCACCTTCAACCAAGTGTTTAGCAGCCACTTTATGCTTCCAAAAGATCTCTTCCTGAGCTTGAAAATAAGGTCCTCTTTGGACTTCCTTAAAAGAGAGAAATTAGCATCAGTAGGGTCATTTTGACAAGTTAGATCAAGAGAATTAACAAGTTATTTGGCTTGAAGGATATTAGAAAAGAGATTCTTAAAAACATGTTGTTTCCACCAATTTAAATCTTTTTTCAGCTTTTCATCTTAAACCAAAGTCTTTTCATGCCAAAAATAAAATTATCCAGATGTTATGTAGCTTGTCAATTATTTTTAACAACATCAAAAAAATAAAAATGTAATAACCAAATGTTTTGAAATCAAAATTGAGAGGAAGCATTAACATGTTTAAACTTAAAGCTAATAAGTAAAGGGGAGTAATCAGGCAAAGTTCTACTCATATGCTGCACAATGGTGGCATTAAGGGAATTAAGCCAAGAATCATTACAGAGCACATGATCAAGCCTTTGCCATAAGTGACCCTTTTCCAAGTAAAAATATTACCCACAAAACCAATATCAATTAAGTCGCAAGTCAAAATCATATTTTTAAAATCCTCCATTAACTAAAAGAAGGAGATGAACCTCCGCTTCTTGCATAAGGGTTAGTGATGGCATTAAAATCCCACCAAACAAGCATAGGCAAATTGCAAATATTATGAAAATCAATATGTTGATCCCAAAGCAGTTTTCTATTGTAAAGAGAAGAAGCCACATACAAAAAAATAAGCATAGAAATTCAAATTAAAAGCCTCAACATTATAATGCAAAACCTGAGTGAAATCACTAATGACATTAATTTTAACTAGATCTTTCTAGAAAACCCATATCTTGTTAGCCACATTAAAAATAACATGATTAAAACCCAAGAAATGAGAGGTGTTCAACAATTTAGAATAGGAAATAAGTGGCTCAAGAAGAACAAGAATAGAAAGTTTATGTACCCGATAAAGGTTCTTAACACAATTTCTAAAAGAAGGAAAACCAATGCCCCTCACATTCCAAATAATTGCATTAAACATAAGAAAATACTTAATGGGAAGTATTTGAGTGAGTGTTTGTAGGAGGTTGAAACAAAATATGCTTCGGCTTCCTACCTCTTTTGCTATGAACTTTATTAAAATAAAATTAATATCATCCCTAACAAGACATTAGTAGCAATATGCATATCCTCAGATCAGTCAAAGCATCACCATTGTAATAAGAAGTTGAAATAGGCTTACTACCACTATGGTGTTCCCTTAGAGAAGTATTTTGAGGACATTTATCCTCCATAAACATACCATCATCCTCTATATTATCATGGTTCCTCACAAGAGGCTCTTCAATGCATTTAGAAATAGGCGAGCAATTCTCCATCGAGAAAAAATCACCTTCCTCTAAAGGGATATCGTTTCTCTCCCCCTCTCTGTAAAGCACTTGAATAACCAAAACTTCCTATTTATTTAGAGTATTAGAAGAAGTAGACGTAAGCATAATACCATTAGAGTCATAAATATTTTGATTTAAAGTATAAGAAGGGGTAGTTTCCACAATGGCACTATTAAGAACTTCAATACTAGCCAAAGTATGCATCATATTCTTTTCACAGTCAATAGTGGGAAAAGCAAACCTTTGAACAATAACTCCCTGATCATGATTCAATAAAACATCATTAGGAATAGAAAGAAGAGGGTCCTCCACATTGACCACCTTCTGGTCCTCAAGATTTTGAGGAGGATTAGAGGTATTGTCCTCTAAATTAGCTTGATTAAGATTAGAAACAACCTGAGCAACCACCCCCCATTGTGTTTCAATGCATCATTTTTGTACGGACATGAGGATGTTTCCAAAAATAGTCATTCATAACATGGCCGTGCATCTTGAAGAAAAAATAAAATATAGGTAAATTTACAAACACAATTTTTATGAAATACCCCTTGACTTCTGACCCAATCCATATCTTACTAGGATGTTTTTTAGAGACATCTAGTTCAACAAGAACCCGAGCAACAGATGGCCTAGATATAGTCTCAGTGGCTTGGTCAATTTGTAATGGTCTCCCAAAAATAGATGTTATACCAAAAAGAATTTGACAATTAAAGAAGTGAAGATGCAAATTTAGCAAAGAAATCCAAACCGGAGCAATAGGGGATTCCTCCCTAACATCAAAATATGGAGTACATTTAAGCAACTACATTTGACACGCTTGAATGTAGTAAGATCTCCTTGCGAAAATATGGCTATAATCAAGATCATTAGTAAGTTGGATAGCAACATGTCTTTGATCAAGCAAACCAATGTGAAATGATCCAGACAGTTTTAGGTTAAGATAAAATTTTCATATAACATCAAGGTTAGGTCATCTCAACACAAATTTACCAACAAGCATCAAAGAATAAGGTGCTGCTAACTTATCAAAAATTGAGTCTTCAAACAAGAGATTTGGATAGCCCTTGAAGGAAGACTGTATGAATTTTAGATTCACTTAGCTAGATGAGGAACCCGCTAAACAATCTTTAAAGGATCATGATTTGCCCTCAAAAAGAGAGGTAGATGACAGGATCGATGATGTAGGGTCATCATCGCCCAGCACCAAAAACCAATAACACCTGAAAATGAAGAAATGAAAAACAACACGATGCAAAAAAAGCAAGAGAAAATGATAAGAAAATGTGATGAGGAGAAGCCACAAAAAGTGCAAACCAACACACTGGATGAAGCCCTAGAATCACCCCAAAATTGTCTCAGAACCCAGAGCAGAGAGACATTAGAGTGTGTACTTAAGTTCAAATTTACCTAATAACCTATCTAGTGGGAATTAGGGTTTGTTTGATTGTGTGGAGCATATCATACACTTTTAATTTATTCCAAATTAGAGTCATGTTTAATAGTTTTTAATATGATTTTAGAGAGACTGAAATTTTAAAGAGAGAAACTATGAATTTTTAGAGAAACAATGAGATTCTAAATTTTCTATTGCATTTTTAGAGAAAAAATAGGTTATAATTATATTCAAATTAATGAAAGTGTTGTTAGAATAGTTGCTATTTGAATGCTTTACATTTTTGCAACTTATGTAGTTTTGATGATTCCAAACATTATTGTTCAAATGTGTAGTTATCTCCTAACAATTTTAGAAGATTTGCATTTGCTCTTGTGTGTACTAACATTTCAGGAAAATCAGACTCCAGACTACGATAACTTCAAATCAAATTCAACATGAGATACTTTGTTAATTTGAAGTTTGCATTTTTTCTTTGAATTAATTTTGAAAGGGAGTGATTGTAATTGAGTGAATAAAAAAACATACACACACACACATAAGGAGATCATAAGATTTTATATTGATTGTACTGGACGATATCCTATCGTACGGGACGATCGGACAGTTATCTCTTATAGGGCACATGGAACGAATAGGAACTTGCTCGAAAATTTTTTTCTAAGTCCTATTCGTCCAGGACGAAATTAATTATCGTACCAGATGATTGGTTCTCTGTAAAATTTTCGTCCAGATGAATTTTATTATCGTACGAGGCGACCGGACCTCGGGAAAATTTTTGTCCAGACGAAATTAAATATCGTACCGGACGATCAGGTCTCTGGAAAATTTTCGTCCAGACGAAAATAAATTATCGTCCGTGGCGATTGGTCCTCTGAAATATTTTCGTCCAGACGAAGTAAATAATCGTCCAGGATGATCGGGTCTCTGGAGAATTTTTGTCCAGACGAACATATTTTCGTCCAAACGATTAACCGACTTAGAACAGTTTTCAGCAGTTTCTAGAATCGACCTTGTAATAACCGTTCATACTGGACGAACCTAGTTCGTACAGGATGATCATCTGTACGAAGACATTTTGTACATATATTCAAATAGGGTCGTTTCAGATCTGAAATTACTAAACGACAAGAGGGGGGGTGAATTGTAAAAACTTTTTAATAATAAACTTAACCCTAAACAAGAGTTCTAATTTTTTTGTTGTTTTTGAAACTTTAAAACAAAGATTTATGCAATTTTTCTTTCACAAAATTTCACATGCAATAGATATGACAAATTTAAAATGCAAGCAAAAAGTAAACAACGATAAGGAAAGAACACACCATGAATTTTATAGTGGTTCGGTCAAAATATGACCTACGTCCACTCCCCGGAGTCCTCCACTCCGGGATTTTCACTATCAAAATAGTTCTCATTTTGCCCCCCTCGGCAAGGCGGAGAAGCCTGTACAAACCTCCCTTTCACCAACCGGTGTGGCGGAATACCAAACTCTATTTTCACCCTCTTGGAGACGGCAGAGAACCTTCTCGTTTTTCTCCCTCCTGGAGAAGGCAGAGAACCTCGAGGTAACTGATGTAGACGAGCCTTTCCCTTGGAGATCCTTCCTCAAATCCTTCTCGGGCCACAGGAGGAGCAAGATGCAGCAAGCTTGGAGCAACCGTGTGATCTCCCTCACACCTCTTCTCCCTCACAACGCTCACCTCCTCCTTCCTCTCTCAACCCTCAAGAATTTCTCTAGAGTTTTCTCCCTTGGAATCCCTCTCTAACCACGTTCACCCCCTCTGTAATTCTTACCCAAAAAGAGTTGATTGACATCTAAAAACGGGCTCCAAAAACCTCTGATTTCAAAATTAGCCGTTACTGTTCGTACAGTACGATTCAACATCGTATAGTACGATCTTCTCAAACAACCGTCGTCCTGGTACGAAGATGTACGAACAGTACAAAAATAAATCGTCTTGTACGATATAATATCGTACGGGACGATCCAACAAGATACTACTCGTACAGGACGATGGTCTGGACGATCGGATGTCGTCTCTGTTCATCGTATGGTACGATTACTATCGTACAGTACGATGTTCAAATTTTCATTAGCCCTGGATTACATGCACTAATCACGGGTTAATTTAAGTAAGTATTAAAAACTGATCGTACAGTACGAACTTGTTCGTACAGTACGAACGGTGCAAAATCACTTACTTAAACTATGTCACGGCTAGGGTTTTGGATCTGAACATATCGTACAGTACGAAAGACTTCGTACAGTATGATCTATTCACATAATTGTCCACATAGCTTGGATCGTATAGTACGAAATAAAATCGTACAGTACGATCTACAGAGAAGAATTTTAGTTATTTTTGCAGTTAAAAAAGAACTCTCCCCCTGTGTGTGTGCATGGTTGCTCTTACTCTTACGCATTTTGTGGCCAGACTCAATAAAGTAAAAAATACAATAAATGAAAAAATACAATATTTGACTCATACTCCTAATCTACCCGGTCTTGAGTCTTCCTTTCTTCCTGAGTCACTTGTGATCTTCCTGAAATGTTAGTGCTCAAGAAAAATAACAGATAAAATAATAATCAATGAAAAGCAGTTCCAAAACACTCATTATTTGGCATCATCAAAATCTCAAACTCGGGGTCATGGGTTGCAATAATCTCCCCCTTTTTGATGATGTCAAATAATTTGTTGCAAGTAAGAAAGAAAACCATTTCTTTTGAAAAATATTTCTTTTGTTATTTTTTTTATTTTTTTTTTGAATTAAACACAAGAAAAAAAGGTACTACAAGTAAGTACAAAACAAAAGATACTGCATTTAGATAAATAGGCATTACAACATCACAACAAACTTCTCCCCCTTTTGACAGCACAAAAAGGAGGAGCAACTAAAAGCAAAAAGTAAGAGAAGAAAACAAACAGAAACTACAATGCAAACATAAACAAACTAAGCAGACGGGTCCTGATCTTGTGGTGGTGGAGGTGGATTTGGTTGAAAATATTGAAAGAGAGCATCGAAGCGGTGATCAATTTCAGTGAATCGTTCGCCAAACCACTGCATATCAGTCTCGTGTTGGTGATGCTGTTCTTGAATATGCATGTCGAGAAGAGTCTGCAGCTGGTCGAAGCGGGCGACTAAATCATCATCAGAGTGCGCTGGTGCTGGTGCAGGTGCTCGGGGTGCAGCATGGCGTCGTGGTCGAGCTGGAGCTGCGGCTGGTGCATCTTCTCCTTCTTCTTCATCAAAGACAGGTTCTTCAGGCTCATGTCCCCGATGAAAGAGGATACGGAAGGAAGCATCCGTATAAAAAATAGGAAGCATGTCGGGTTCACCAGGGTAGGATAACTGATATTTATGGTAGAGGATATATTCTATTAGGTGACCAAGAGCCAGATTTTGTTTCCGTCGAGTGGTGGGAAGACGAACAAAAGTCATGTGCTGAATATAATTGCTAATCAAATCGACCTCATCAAACTTAATGTTGGACATAATAAGGTAAGTAGCGACTGACAAGGTAGGGGTCAGATTGATGCGGTCGCCACCTTTGGGTATGATAGAGGTTCGAAGAACATGTTGAATGATACGGGCATTTCTGGTTAAAGATTGGACTAGAGGCTGGTGTTGATGAAAAACAGTATTCCTAAGGACTCTATTTACATCGCTCCAATCAAAATCATCGGTAAGAAACAAGCGAACCATAGGTCCTTCAGTGGACAGCCCAATATGTTGGGCGATGTCAGCTCTAGTTATTTCAACGGGACGGTCACAAACAAAGTAGTGAAAAGTGGTGTTATCAACAGTGTAGGTGAGGTTGGCGAGAAATTCAAAAAGCAGTTCAGAATTGTATGGAAACGCTAGGGTGAGTAGGAATTGAAAAGTGGTGGAGACAAAGAGGCCCATTACCTTGAAATTTAGAGCGGCCTGATTAAGCATTTTCGAGGGAGAAATTTTGCAAGCCTTGTATCGGTAGTAAGCTTCCTCATTCTCACTATTCAGAAAGCGATCGGGTTGACGATGGGATGAGGACGAGCTTCCGGCAGTCATCCGACCTCGTTTAGACATTGCAGGAGGGCAAGAAAAATGAAGTGAAGGCTGAGTGAGGAGAGGGTTGAGTGAATTTAACAGCCTAGGGAAGGGCATTTATAGGAATTTCCGTATATCGTACAGTACGATATGGGATCGTACAGTACGATATCCAATTAATATTCTGACGGGTCGTTTCGGGAAAAGACAGTCAACTCGTGCAGTACGATACGGATCGTACAGTACGATCAGGCGAATATCGATCGTCCCGAGGCCCTCAGTATGACTTTTGACCAAAAGTTTCGTACTGTACGAATAGGTGGATCGTACAGTACGATACATAATAAATATCGTACCGAACATCTATTACTCACATTGTCCTTTTGTGATGATGTGGATCGTACAGTACGAAATGACTGAATCGTACATTACGATACTCAATAATGTCGTACCAACCGGCTTTAGTTCGTCCCAAACCGTGCTGACGTGGATCGTACAGTACGAAACGAATGGATCGCACGGTACGATTCTCAATAACGTCGTACCAACCAGCTTTAATTCGTCCCAATCCGTGTGACGTGGATCGTACAGTACGTTATGGATCGTACAGTACGATGAACAGTCAATGTAAGTGTTGATGTGGTGAGTGTGTGGTGATCAGGAGCAGCAGCCCTAAATTTTTTTTTTTTTTTTTAAATTATATATATATATTTTTTTAATAATTTTTTTTATTATTATTAATTTTTTTTTATGCATTTATATCTATGACACCTAATCTAGTCCTCAAGGTGCTAAATGTGTCAAAAGCTAATGGTTTTATGAATATGTCTGCTAGTTGATCTCCTGTAGCGATGTGATGTAATTCTATATCTCCCTTAGCGACGTGATCTCTAATGAAATGATGTCTAATGTCTATGTGTTTCGTTCGAGAGTGTTGAATTGGATTCTTAGAGATAAAAATTGCACTTGTGTTGTCACACATGATCGAGATGGTTCCAACAGGTAGTCCAAGATCAAGAATTTGTTGTTTTAACCATAGTACTTGTGCAACACAACTTCCTACCGCAATGTATTCTGCCTCGGCTGTGGAAAGTGCTACTGAGTTTTGCATCCTACTGGACCAAGAAACTAATGATTGTCCGATGAATTGGCAGGTACCAGAGGTGCTCTTTCTATCTATCCTACATCCTGCGAAGTCAGAATCTGAGTACCCTAGGATTTCAAAGGAAGTGCTGTGTCTGGGATACCAAATTCCTAAGTTTGGGGTGCCTAGTAGATATCTAAGAATTCTTTTGACAGCAGTTAAGTGAGACTCTTTAGGATCGGCTTGGAAACGGGCATAGAGGCACACACTAAACATTATGTCCGGTCTACTGGCAGTCAAGTAAAATAGGGATCCAATCATTCCTCTATATGTTTTCTGATCTACTGGTTTTCCACTAGGATCCTTATCTAATTGAATTGTCGAACTCATTGGGGTGTTCATGGGTTTTGCACTATCCATTTCATATTTCTTTAAAATATCCTTAATATACTTTGATTGGCTAAGAAAGATTCCATTATCCATTTGTTTTACACTAAAGCCAAGAAAGTAATTAAGCTCTCCCATCATGCTCATTTCAAACTCACTACTCATTGTTTTTGAAAATTCATCGCATAAGTTTTTATCCGAAGATCCAAACAATATGTCATCTACATATATTTGAACAATGAGAATTTCTTCTTTGACCTTTTGTAAAAAGAGTGTAGTATCTACACTACCCTTTTGAAATCCTCTATCCAAAAGAAATGAGCTAAGTCTTTCATACCATGCTCTAGGTGCTTGCTTTAATCCATATAGTGCCTTTTTTAATTTGAATACATGGTTTGGAAATTGTGAGTTTTCAAATCCGGGGGGTTGCTCAACGTAAACATCTTCCTTAATTACCCCGTTCAAAAATGCACTCTTCACATCCATTTGATATAACTTAAAGTTCTTGAAGCAAGCAAAAGCTAAGAGCACTCTTATGGCTTCTAGTCTAGCAACCGGGGCAAAGGTTTCTTCAAAGTCTATTCCATCAATCTGGTTGTACCCCTTAGCTACTAGCCTTACTTTATTCCTTATTATTGTTCCTGAATCATTCACCTTATTCTTAAAGACCCATTTTGTTCCAACAACACTTTGCTCTTTAGGTCTCTTAACTAACTCCCAAACATCATTCCTGGTGAATTGGTTCAGCTCTTCTTGCATTGCTAGAATCCAGAATTCATCTCCTAAGGCTTGATCTATACTTGTAGGTTCTATCATAGAGATGAAAGCTGAGTGACTAACCTCCTTCCTAAGTCCATGCCTAGTCCTTACACCTTCTGAAGGGTCTCCTAAAATTAACTCTTTAGGATGACTAGAAGAATATCTCCATTCTCTAGGCAAATCTTCCTGAGGTTCGACCCTCTCTCCTAAGGTCATCGTCTCTACTCCTTGAATTGCCTCTATTTCATCATCTTCAATTTTAGATTCTGAGGGCTTATCTGATTCATCAAATACCACATGGGTGGATTCTTCTACTACAAGGGTTCTCTTATTAAAAATTCTATAGGCTTTACCTACAGAAGAATAACCTAAGAAGACACCCTCATCAGACTTGGGATCGAATTTTCCTAAGGGATGTTTACCATTATTTAAGATGAAGCACTTACACCCAAAGACATGTAAATGTGAAAGGTTTGGTGTCCTACCCTTAAGGAGTTCATATGGAGTTTTATTCAGCTTCGATCTAATGTTTACTCGGTTCAAAAACATAACAGGCTGTGTTGACTGCTTCTGCCCAAAAGTATCTAGGAAGGGTATACTCCGCTAGCATTGCCCTAGCAGCTTCTACCAAAGTTCTATTCTTCCTTTCTGCTATGCCATTCTGTTGGGGTGTTCTAGGAGCTGAGAAATTGTGCTCTATTCCTATCTCTTGACAGAATGACTCAAATCTATCATTTTGGAACTCTCCACCATGATCACTATGGATTGTTGATATTTCACAACCTAATTTTCGTTGAATCCATGTGGAGAAAACTTTAAATTCCTCAAAAGACTCATTCTTGTGTGCTAAGAATCTTACCCAAGTAAATCTAGTGAAGTCATCTACAATCACAAATCCATAATTCTTTCCACCTAGACTGGCTGTACTAACGGGTCCAAATAAGTCCATGTGTAGAATTTCTAGTGGCCTAGAGGTGATCACGTCTCTAATTGAGTGAAAGGATGATTTGACTTGTTTTCCTTGTTGGCAAGCATCACATAAGTGATCCTTGGTGAATTCTAACTTAGGTACACCTCTAACTAGGTTTTTCTGAGTGATGTTTCTAAGAGTTTTCATGCTAGCATGACATAGTCTCCTATGCCATAGCCACGAGTCATCAACTATTATTTTCAAGCAAAATGATTTTGAACTATCAACGCAATCAAGGTCTAACATGTAAATATTGTTAATTCGTTTTCCTTCTAAAATTAATTCATCAAATAAACTAATCAGGCATCTATCAGTAAAAAATTTAACATCAAAACCTTTGTCACACAGTTGACTAATGCTAAGTAAGTTATGCTTTAAACCATCAACTAATAAAACATTTCAATTAAAAAATTCTTAGCATTACCAACGATACCTGAGCCTATCACCTTCCTGGTAGTGTTGTCTCCCAATGTTACTTTGCCTCCAGTTTTGGTCTCCAATAGGATGAACTTCTTCATATCTCCAGTCATGTGTCGCGAGCAGCCACTATCCAGGTACCACATGCTCTCACTAGGTCTTTTGTGAGAGCATCCCTACAATTTCATTCAAAGGTTAGATTTGGGAACCCAAGTGAGTTTGGGTTCCTCCTTATGCTTGCATGAATGAGATGTATGCATGTTATGCTGTGATGGATGCAGTTTAGGTCTCCATACTAAGTGTGTCCTACGGTGAATTGTGCATGTGCGGGCAATGTGACCTAACATGCCACAAGAGAAGCACCTAACACCAGGAAATGGATTTACTAATCTATGAGTATGGTGGTGCCTCTTCCTAAGGTTTTGAAATGCATGCTGTGTTGGGGGTTTTCTAGGATGGCCTACTGTGAGTGATGCAATTTCATTTTCTAGTTCTTTTATCTTTTCACTATAAGTTTTGTTTTGAGCTGTCAATCCATCAACTTCTATCAATAGCAAGTGCTCACTATGATCTACTTCTAATGCAAGTGCAGTTAGTTTTTCAAACTCTACATCTAGTTCAATATGTGATGTTTTCAAGGATTCATGCGCTTCAATTAGTTCAATATGCTTCTTATTTAATGTGTCATACTCATCAAGAAGTAACATGTGATCTTTATCTAAATCAGAATTTTCTTTAACTAAGTTAGCATGCTCAATTTGTAAGGAACTAAATTCAATATTAAGTTTAGCATGCATTTTCTTCAGTTTCCTATACGAGTCATGAATATTCTCAGAAATAAGCAGTAATTCATCATAAGAAAGTTGACATACCTCATCTTGATCCAATTGATCAAGGTTATCATTAGCCATAAGACACAAATTTGTTACCTCCTCCTCTGCTTCTTCTTCTGATAATTCTGAGGCAGAGTCGGCCCAAAAAGCTTTCTGTGTCTTTGTCTTTCCTCTCTTGTATTTAACTTTGTCATCTCCTTTCTCCTTTGCTGGTTGACTCTTCAGATTAGGGCAATCGGCTCGAAGGTGACCTGGCTTCCTGCACTCAAAGCAAATTGTATCAGATGAAACCTTATTGGACCTTGAGCTCTTACCTTTATTCCAGCTGTTCTGATGACGCTTTTGTTTTCTTTTCAGGAAATTTTTGAACTGTCGGGTCATCAGTGCTATCTCATCATCTTCCTCCCCTGCAGAGCTTTCACTTTCTGAGTTGCTAGCTTTTAATGCCACCGTCCGCTCCTTTTTCTTTTCACCTGCATCACTTTGCCTTTGGCTCACTCCTTGCTCGTATGCAATGAGTGACCCAAGGAGGTTATCAATAGAATAAACATTAAGATCTTTAGATTCAGTGATAGCAGTTATCTTAGCATCATAGGAACTAGGTAGGCATCTAAGAATTTTATTCACTTTCTCAGAATTTGAAATTTCTCTACCTAATGCATGCAATGATGTCACAATTTGGGTGAACCTAGTGTACATGTCAGAAATTGTTTCGCTAGGTTTCATACGGAATAATTCCTAATCATGCAGTAGAATGTTAAGCCTAGACTGTTTTACTTCGTTTGTTCCTTCGTATGTGATGCACAGTCTATCCCAAATCTCCTTACCAGAAACACAAGTAGATACTCTCATATAGTCCTCAGATTTCAATGCACAAAAAAAGCAGTTTAAGCACTTAGCATTCAGTTGGGCTAATTCCCTATCCTCATTGCTCCATTCAATAAAAGGTATAGAAGTTTTCAAACCATTAACAATCTTGAACGGTGCAACATATCCATCATTTACTAACATCCACATGCGGTAATCTATAGATTGCAAAAATGTAGACATTCTAATTTTCCAGAAATCAAACGGTATGTTATCAAAAAGTGGTGGACGAGTTATTGAATAACCCTCCGCAGTGTTACGATTACCAAAATTCGACATGATCGTTTTTTCAAGGTTTACTAAACGACAAGAGGGGGGGTGAATTGTAAAAACTTCTTAATAATAAACTTAACCCTAAATAAGAGTTCTAATTTTTTTGTTGTTTTTGAAACTTTAAAACAAAGATTTATGCAATTTTTCTTTCACAAAATTTCACATGCAATAGATATGACAAATTTAAAATGCAAGCAAAAAGTAAACAACGATAAGGAAAGAACACACCAAGAATTTTATAGTGGTTCGGTCAAAATATGACCTACGTCCACTCCCCGGAGTCCTCCACTCCGGGATTTTCACTATCAAAATAGTTCTCCTTTTGCCCCCCTCGGCAAGGCGGAGAAGCCTGTACAAACCTCCCTTTCACCAACCGGCGTGGCGGAATACCAAACTCTATTTTCACCCTCTTGGCGACGGTAGAGAACCTTCTCGTTTTTCTCCCTCCTGGAGAAGGCAGAGAACCTCGTGGTAACGGATGTAGACGAGCCTTTCCCTTGGAGATCCTTCCTCAAATCCTTCTCGGGCCACAGGAGGAGCAAGATGCAGCAAGCTTGGAGCAACCGTGTGATCTCCCTCACACCTCTTCTCCCTCACAACGCTCACCTCCTCCTTCCTCTCTCAACCCTCAAGAATTTCTCTAAAGTTTTCTCCCTTGGAATCCCTCTCTAACCACGTTCACCCCCTCTGTAATTCTTACCCAAAAAGAGTTGATTGACATCTAAAAACGGGCTCCAAAAACCTCTGATTTCAAAATTAGCCGTTACTGTTTGTACAGTACGATTCAACATTTTACAGTACGATCTTCACAAACAGCCGTCGTCCTGGTACGAAGATGTACGAACAGTACAAAAATAAATCGTACTGTACGATATAATATCGTACGGGACGATCCAACAAGATACTACTCGTACAGGACGATGGTCTGGACGATCGGATGTCGTCTCTGTTCATCGTATGGTACGATTACTATCGTACAGTACGATGTTCAAATTTTCATTATCCCTGGATTACATGCACTAATCACGGGTTAATTTAAGTAAGTATTAAAAACTGATCGTACAGTACGAACTTGTTCGTACAGTACGAACGGTGCAAAATCACTTACTTAAACTATGTCACGGCTAGGGTTTTGGATCTGAACATATCGTATAGTACGAATGACTTCGTACAATATGATCTATTCACAGAATTGTCCACATAGCTTGGATCATACAGTACGAAATAAAATCGTACAGTACGATCGACAGAGAAGAATTTTAGTTATTTTTGCAGTTAAAAAAGAACTCTCCCCCTGTGTGTGTGCATGGTTGCTCTTACTCTTACGCATTTTGTGGCCAGACTCAATAAAGTAAAAAATACAATAAATGAAAAAATACAATATTTGACTCATACTCCTAATCTACCCGGTCTTGAGTCTTCCTATCTTCCTGAGTCACTTGTGATCTTCCTGAAATGTTAGTGCTCAAGAAAAATAACAGATAAAATAATAATCAATGAAAAGCAGTTCCAAAACACTCATTATTTGGCATCATCAAAATCTCAAACTCGGGGTCATGGGTTGCAACAAGATCGTTTAAGTAAAATCGTCCAGGACGATCCATGATCGTACATGACGATCCACTGCGTACAGAATTGAAAAACTTGCAGTTTTTGGGCGGTTTTTCTTGTCTTTTATATAAATAGTCCAAATTAGACTGCCACCCAATCTTTTTGTCATTTGATCTTCGTGCCTCTTGAGAGAATAGCCAAGGAGAGAGTGGAAGAGAGCATTCAAGGGAGGATTCCTACCACTGGAGCGAGAAGGCTTCACTTAGATTTCAAAGGTAATAGTCTCTACTTGTGAATTTGGATTATTTCACTCTTTTCCTTCTTCCTTCAAGATTCTTGTGAGAAGATCAGTCAAGGAGATCTGGTTCTCTGCCGACACTTGGAGAGTGTGAACAGCCGAAAGGTTCTCTGCCTACACTTGGAGAGTTTGAACAGTCGTAGGGTTCTCTACCCACACTAGGAGAGTGTAAAAGGACGACGGTTCTCTGCCAGCACTGTGGATTGTGTAAAAGGACGATGGTTCTCTGCCAGCACTGTGGATTGTGTAAAAGGACGACGGTTCTCTGCCGCACCGGGGAGTGGTGAAAAGAGTGTGTTGTAAAGGCTTCTCCGCCTTGCTGTGGGTGCTAAAGGAGAGTCACTATTGGTTTTAGTGCAATACTCAGAGGGTGCCTCTGAGGAGTGGATGTAGGTCTGGTTATAGACCGAACCACTATAAATCTGGTGTCATTTACTTTATTGTTTTTACGTTTCCACACTTTAAATTTTAGTTTTAACAACTTTGTGGTTGAAAAATATTTTTCTACAAACTTTAAAAGAAAATTTTAATTCGGTTCAACTTAATCTTCTAAGAGGGTTTAAATTTTTTTTTAAAACTACCAATTCATCCCCCTCTTGGTAGCCGTGGGACATTTACTTAGGGTTAACAACCTAATTACTGGACTCAACAAGTGGTATCAGAGCATAGTTTCAAAATCATAAGTTTGAACTAATTTTTGATTAACGTAGATGGCTACTTTTGGAAACCAAAACACACCTGAGGGTTACTCTATTACTAGACCTCCATTGTTTGACAATATTCCTTTTGATTTTTGGAAAACACGCATGTCTACTTTCCTACAGTCACTTGATTATTGCATGTGGATGCTAGTCCAGGAAGGTTACTCAAAACCAACTAGATTAGTTGATGGAGTTAGGGTAGAAACACCCTATGCAGATTGGACTATTGAAGAACGTGACTTAGCACAATTAAATGCGAAATGTTTAAATAGTTTCTTTTGTGCTTTAAAATCTGAAGACTACATGCGAGTTTCCACTTGTAAAAGCGAAAAGGACATATGGGATAGACTTTGTATAACTTATGAAGGGAAAAATAAGGTTAAGCAATCAAGACTCAATATCTTGTTACATGACGATGAATTATTTTGCATGAAACCTAATGAATCTATTTCAGACATGTACACAAGATTCACTCAAATTGTAACCTCTTTGCATGCACTTGGTAGGGAATTAACTAATGCTGAAATGGTCAATAAGATTCTTCGTTGTTTACCTACTGCATATGATGCTAAAATTACTGCAATTATAGAGTCTAAAGATCTAAACATTTATTCTATTGACAATCTTCTTGGTTCACTCATTGCTTATGAGCAAGGAGTAAGTCAAAGAAAGATTGATGCAGGTGAACCTAGAAAGGATAAAAATATTACACTAAATGTGAAAGAGTCAGAAAGTGAACACTCACAACCTGAGGATGAAGACGATATTGCATTGATGACTAGAAAATTCAGAAGCTTTTTAAAGAGGAAGCAGAAGAGACGCCAGCAATGGAATAGAGGTAAGTATAACAGAAATGGCAAGGTTTCTAATGAAGTGATTTGTTATGAATGCAGGAAACCAGGTCATATAAAGACTGATTGCCCAAAACTCAAAGCCACTCCTAGCAAGGAGAAGGTAGAGGAGAAACCAATGGTAAAGAAGGGCAAGAAGAAGTTTCAAAGGGCCTTTTGGGCGGACTCAGCTTCAGACTCATCTGAGACTGAAAAAGAAGAAGAAGTTACCAACCTTTGCTTGATGGCAGATAATGCTGAACAATCAGATCAAGAATAGGAGTACTCTCACATAAGACGTTGTGAGAGTATATGGTACCTGGACAGCGGATGTTCAAAGCACATGAGTGGAGATACTGCTCAATTCATAACGTTGGAAGCCAGGAGTGGAGGCAAGGTTACACTTGGAGATAATACCACAAAGAAAGTGGTTGGATCAGGTATGATTGGAAATTTGAAAAACTTTTTCATAGACAATGTGTTATTAGTTGAAGGCTTAAAACATAATTTGCTTAGCATAAGTCAGCTATGTGATAAGGGCTATAATGTAAAATTTTTACCTGCTAGCTGCATAATAAGCCTAAATGGGAAAATTGTTTTAAATAGAAAAAGGGTAAACAATGTCTACATGCTAGATTTAAATTGTATTCAATCTCCTACTGCTTTTTGTTTGAAAACTGTTTCTGATGAATCATGGCTTTGGCATAGGAGACTTTGTCATTCTAGTATGAAAAATCTTAGAAGAATTACCCAAAAGAATTTGGTGAGAGGTATACCTAAACTAGACTTTACCAAGGACCATCTTTGTGATGCATGTCAATTAGGAAAACAAGTGAAGTCCTCTTTTAAGTCCAATATATATCTTAGGACCTGTAAACTTTAGAAATTCTACACATGGATCTTTTTGGACCTGTAGGCACTGTAAGTCTAGGAGGGAAGGTATATGGATTTGTTATAGTAGATGATTTTTCAAGATTCACCTGAGTTAAATTTCTTTTTCATAAGAGTGAATCATTTGAGGAATTCAGAAATTTTTCAACTTGGATACAAAGAAAACTAGGATGTGAAATAATTTCTATACAAAGTGATCATGGAGGAGAATTTGAAAATGAAAGATTTGAAAATTTCTGTAAAAAAAAGGGGATTGATCACAATTTTTCTGCACCTAGAACTCCTCAACAAAATGGGGTAGTTGAAAGAAAGAACAGAACATTAATAGAAGCCGCCCGAGCAATGTTAGCAGAATACTCGCTTCCTAGATATTTTTGGGCTGAGGCGGTTAGCACTGCATGCTATGTTCTGAATAGGGTGAATGTGAGATCAAATTTGAATAAAACACCCTATGAATTGCTAAAAGGTAGAACACCAAATTTGTCTCATTTGCATGTATTTGGTTGCAAGGTGTTCATACATAATAATGAAAAATCTGCCTTAGAAAAATTTGATCCAAAATCAGATGAAGGAATTTTTGTTGGATATTCAAGTGTTGGAAAATCTTATAGAGTATTCAACAAAAGAACTTTAGTCATTGAGGAAACCACACATGTTGTATTTGATGAAAATGGAAACATGGAAGAGAAAAATGTTGTTGAAGAAGAAATTGAAGAAAACTCCCAAAAGATTGATAGATTAAATTTGGAAGAAAATGTGGAAGAAAATTTAGAAAGAGAAGACCCTTTGCCTAGAGATTTGAGATTTTCTAAAAACCACCCAAAGGAATTGATTATAGGTGAACCAAGTGAGGGTGTTAGAACTAGGCGTGGATTAAACAAGGAAGTCAATCATTCAACCTTCATTTCAACTATTGAACCCACTAACATTGATCAAGCACTTTCTGATGAATTTTGGATATTGGCCATGCAAGAAGAGTTAAATCAATTTGTAAGAAATAAAGTTTGGGAATTAACTACAAGGCCAAAAGATCAAAGTGTTGTTGGAACCAAGTGGGTGTTCAAAAATAAAATGAATGACTCAGGAGTAGTCATTAGAAATAAGGCTAGATTAGTAGCTAAGGGATATAATCAAATTGAAGGAATTGATTTTGAGGGAACTTTTGCCCCTGTAGCTAGACTTGAAGCAATTAGGGTTTTACTAGCCTTTGCCTGTTTTAAAGGTTTTAAATTGTTTCAAATGGATGTCAAAAGTGTCTTTTTAAATGGGGTAATTGAGGAAGATGTTTTTGTAGAACAACCTCCAGGTTTTGAAAATTCTAAATTTCCAAATCATGTTTTCAAATTAAAAAAGGCATTATATGGATTGAAATAGGCACCTAGGGCTTGGTATGAGAGGTTGATCACCTTCCTACTTGAAAGATCTTTTGAAAAAGGAAGTGTATATACAACTCTCTTTTTAAGGAAAATTGGAAAGGATATACTTATTGTTCAAATTTATGTGGATGACATCATCTTTGGATATTCAAATAAACATCTTTGTGATGATTTTTCTAAAACAATGAGTAGTGAATTTAAAATGAGTCTAATGGGAGATTTAAATTACTTTCTAAGTTTTAGCGTTAAGCAACTTGAGGAAGGTACTTTTCTTAGTCAAACTAAATATATTAAGGACATCCTCAAAAAATATGAAATGGACAATGCTAAACCTGTTAGTACACCAATGAGTTCCTCAGTTCAGTTGGATAAGGACCTTAAGAAAAAATCTGTTGATCAAAATAAATTTAGAGCGATAATTGGATCTTTACTTTACTTGACTGCTAGCCGACCAGATATTATGTTCAGTGTTTGCTTATGTGCTAGATTTCAATCAGATCCAAAAGAATCACATTTGACAGCAGTGAAAAGGATTTTAAGATATCTACTTGGAACTCAAAATTTAGGGATTTGGTATCCTAAGTTTAGCTCTTCATTTGAAATTATTGGTTACTCAGATTCTGACTTTGTAGGATGTAGAGTGGATAGGAAAAGCACTTCTGGAACATGTCAATTCATTGGAAATTCATTAGTTTCGTGGTCTAGTAGAAAACAAAATTCAGTGGCACTATCTACTGCAGAAGCAGAATACATTGCATTAGGAAGTTGTGTGGCACAAGTACTTTGGTTAAAACAATAGTTGATTGATTTAGGATTAACTATAGGCACTATTCCAATTTATTGTGACAATACTAGTGCTATTTGCATTTCCAAAATCCTATTCAACATTCTAGAACCAAACACATTGATATAAGGCATCATTTCACAAGGAATCATGTATCCAAAGGAGAAATTGAACTCATACATGTTTCAACTGAAAATCAACTTGCTGACATTTTTACAAAACCTTTAGCCTTTGATACTTTCAGTACTTTAAGAATAAGGCTTGGTGTTATTGATTTGAATGCCTAAACAAAATGTCTTTGCAACATTGATATTTGTTGTGTTTTGTTTTTGATTTTGTGAAATTTTGTGTGTTTTGAATGAATTGTTTTTGGGTGAATGTTTTTTTGTTTTATGTTTTGTGTCTTTGAATGTTTAGTTTGTTTTTCTTAATTTAAAAAATCAAAATTAAAAATTTTGGAGGAAATCGTCCGGGACGAATATGGTTTCGTACGGGACGATATGTGAAAGAACAGTTTGCGCGAATTTTAACCGTTTTGAGAGCAGTTTTTAATTAGATCGTCTGTACGATCGGACGATCGTCCAGGACGAAAATTTTTTTTCTCAAACGTCGGGATGATTGAATGGAGCGGTTGAGTGGATAAGTTAGTTTTTAATATGGACTTCATCTGTACGAATTTTTCGTTCGTCCAGACGAACAGGTGTCGGTTCATTGTAGGGGACGGTTTTCAAGAGACATTAAAACGATATACTTTTTGATCGTCTGTACAAAAATTTTTTGTCTGTACGATCGGTCAAGTCAAAAAATCTGTACGAAGGGACGCATCGTAAGTTGTGTTGATTACGAAAAGTCGTTACATTTTGGACGATTTGGATCGTCTGTACGAAATAATTTCGTCCAGACGAACAATGATTTTCGTCCAGGACGAATATTTTTGTCCAGGACGAACGTATCATTTTTCTTTAAATATGAAGGCTTTCTAACTTAACAATCACACTTCCAAACTTCATTTTCAATCCCTTTCTACTTCAAATCGACAATGTCCTCCTCAAGCAAGAGACAAAAGGTGTTGGTGAAGAAACCAAATAGGAATGCCTCAGACAACTTTCTTTCTAAGGCGAATGAGGAATCCTTTCCTCGTTTTGCATCCGCCAAAATCACTCCCTCTCGCATTCTAATTCAAACTGAGTTAAAATTTCGGGTAATGCACCTCTTTGCCTCAACCCAATTTCATTTCATTCTTTCTCTCGTACACTTCTACAACAAGCAAACCTACCACTATTTCCTAGCGAACATGAGTTTTAATTCTGACCACTCCTCCATTTGTTCTTATATCTTTAAACAAAAAGTTGAGATCACCAAGCACGACCTTGGTGCATTTTTAAACTTAAGAACTGAGGGATATAGAGCCAATACCCTAATGAGTGAAAAGAAATTCGAATGGTATGAAGTCAATAGGGTGATTAGAGAAATTGGCCTAACCTATCATGTTGCTAGAGTTTCTGGAATGACCAAAAATGCCCGAATCATCAAGCATATCCTTCGATCCTCAATCATTCCTAAAGCTGGTGATAGGATTAATATTACCCCTCTCCTTTCTTCTCTAACCTTTTTAATTATGGAAGGACATCCTATTGACGAAGCCCAACTTATCATAGATCATATCTATGGGGTTTCAGAAATAGGACATGCAGATCATAAGAGGAAGAAGAACATTTCATTATGACACTTAATCACTTACATTTTGGAAAAGAAATACAACCTAGTACATCCTGATGAAGAATACGAAGAGCCAGTATACTATAATGATGCTTCCTTCAGATTGCTCTTCAAGGAGGAAAAAGGAAAAGCACATGCCAGTGCTTCAGAAGAGGAGGAAGAAGAAGGAGTGCAAACTTCTGCTCCTCAATCAGATTATCAGAATCTGATTAAAAGATTTGATAGATTAGAGACTCACATTGATCAAAGGTTTGATCAATTTGATGCTCAACTTACGCAGCAGCAACAAGACATTGGTAATATTAGAAATGAAGTACATGAAATTAATACCAATGTAATGTTGATGGCCTCCTACTTCAACCTTTTTGGCGGCATTCCTCCTCCTCCAGAACAGTAGAGAAGATTTTCTGTGTGTTTGTTGTATTCGTATTTTATGTTTTTTTTGTGTCTGTTTCAATGTTAAGTGTTTGTGTTTATGTTAGTTTTTCTTTTTAAGTTAAATGTATTTTCTTCTTATTTTTTAGATATTATGTAATCCGTTCATTAATATCAATGGATGTTGTACTGTTTTTCAAATTTGATTTGTTTTTTGAAATGTGGTTAATGTTTATGAATTTCATTAGTATTATTTAATCTTCATAGTGCTTAAATTAGATTGTAATTTGAGATTATCTATATTAGAAAATCTAGTCTTTCTAAATTTAAAAGTTGTTTATAACTTATTGTAATTAGAACTTTTAAAATTAATGTCTATTCATTTAGACTACATAAAAATTAATATTACTATTGCAATTTAGATATTTTCTTATTTTGTATTTCTATGCTCAAGTGATATTTATGCACTTAGAAATATTTGAAATTTTAGATTATAGATTTTGGAAATAATTGGTCTCAATTACTCTTAAAAATTGTACAAAAAGTATAAAAATCAAAAGGAATAATTCGCAAAGATTTGCAAAGTGAAAAAGAGGCACAAAATAAACCCAACAAAGAAAAATTGCACAAAAATGTTCCCCAAAAATTTTGAAAAAGATGCGCAAAGAGCCACATGTGGTAATTCTCTTCTTTCCAAATTCTTTCAATCTCTTAATTAAAATTGATCTTATGTTCATTTTTATTCTATTGAACTTTGAAATATAGAATTTTTATACATCTCTCTTGTAATGATTTTCTATAGTCAAATGTCTAAATTGAATCATGTCTTTGATAAATTCTTCTTACTTACAATGTTATATCACTTCTTAAATTTTATGAATTTCTATGATTGACCTAATATTTTTAGTTTAAAATTGCATACCCTATGTAAATCACCATTTAGATTAAATTTTAAAATGAATTTCATATAATTACTTATATTTCTTGTCTATTTCTTCTTCACTTTTTGTTGCTATCAAAAAGGGGGAGAAATTATTGTGTTTTCTATTTTGATTATTCTGTTTGCAAGTATTTGACTTTGTGGTTGTTTGTATTAAATTTTTTGAAAAACAAAAATATTATTCTTTATGCCTCCATATTTTAATGTACTCATCAATTCAGGGGGAGTTTAGGAGATAGGAGAATTGTTTAACTTGAAATCATACAAACAATAATTGTTTTGCCATCATCAAAAAAGGGGAGATTGTTAGAATAGTTGCTATTTGAATGCTTTACATTTTTGCAACTTATGTAGTTTTGATGATTCCAAACATTATTGTTCAAATGTGTAATTATCTCCTAACAATTTTAGAAGATTTGCATTTGCTCTTGTGTGTACTAACATTTCAGGAAAATCAGACTCCAGACTACGATAACTTCAAATCAAATTCAACATGAGATACTTTGTTAATTTAAAGTTTGCATTTTTTCTTTGAATTAATTTTGAAAGGGAGTGATTGTAATTGAGTGAATAAAAAAGCATATACACACACATAAGGAGATCATAAGATTTTATACTGATCGTACTGGACGATATCCTATCGTACGGGACGATCGGATAGTTATCTCCTATAGGGCACATGGAACGAATAGGAACTTGCTCGAAAATTTTTTTCTAAGTCCTATTCGTCCAGGACGAAATTAATTATCATACCAGACGATTGGTTCTCTGTAAAATTTTCGTCGAGATGAATTTTATTATCGTACGAGGCGACCGGTCCTCTGGAAAATTTTCATCCAGACGAAATTAAATATCGTCTTGGACGATCAGGTCTCTGGAAAATTTTCGTCCAGACAAAAATAAATTATCATCCGTGGCGATTGGTCCTCTGAAATATTTTTGTCCAGACGAAGTAAATAATTGTCCAGGATGATCGGGTCTCTGGAGAATTTTCATCCAGACGAACATATTTTTGTCCAAACGATTAACCGACTTAGAACAGTTTTCAGCAGTTTCTAGAACCGACCTTGTAATAACCATTCGTACTGGACGAACCTAGTTCGTACAGGATGATCATCTGTACGAACACATTTCGTACACATATTCAAATAGGGTCGTTTCAGATCGTTTAAGTAAAATCGTCCAGGATGATCCATGATCGCACAGGACGATCCACTGCATACAGAATTGAAAAACTGGCAGTTTTTGGGCGGTTTTTCTTGTCTTTTATATAAATAGTCCAAATTAGACTGCCACCCAATCTTTTTGTCATTTGATCTTCGTGCCTCTTGAGAGAATAGCCAAGAAGAGAGTGGAAGAGAGCATTCAATGGAGGATTCCTACCACTGGAGCGAGAAGGCTTCACTTGGATTTCAAAGGTAAGAGTCTCTACTTGTGAATTTGGATTACTTCACTCTTTTCCTTCTTCCTTCTAGATTCTTGTGAGAAGATCAGTCAAGGAGATCCGGTTCTCTGCTGACACTTGGAGAGTGTGAACAGCCGAAAGGTTCTCTGCCTACACTTGGAGAGTGTGAACAGCCGTAGGGTTCTTTGCCCACACTAGGAGAGTGTAAAAGGACGACGGTTCTTTGCCAGCACTATGGATTGTGTAAAAGGACGACGGTTCTCTGCCGCACCGGGGAGTGGTGAAAAGAGTGTGTTGTAAAGGCTTCTCCGCCTTGCTGTGGGTGCTAAAGGAGAGTCACTATTGGTTTTAGTGCAATACTCAGAGGGTGCCTCTGAGGAGTGGATGTAGGTCTGGTTATAGACCAAACCACTATAAATCTGGTGTCATTTACTTTATTTTTTTTACGTTTTCGCACTTTAAATTTCATTTTTAACAACTCTGTGGTTGAAAAATATTTTTCTACAAACTTTAAAAGAAAATTTTATTTCGGTTCAACTTAATCTTCTAAGAGGGTTTAAATTTTTTTTTAAAACTACCAATTCACCCCCCTCTTGGTAGCCGTGGGACATTTACTTAGGCTTAACAACCTAATTACTGGACTCAACAAGTGTCAATTCATCTTTTTCAAAAAATTCAAATTTCTTGTTGAATTCATCTTATTTTTCTTGTTCTTTAAAAGGCAAAGAAAAATTAACTCCTACTCATGATTCTAAATTTTTATGGAAGAAAAGCAAGACATTTATTAAAGATTCTAAAGCTTCTTCCTCAAAGTCTGATCATTTTTATGGATCATCTTCTAGCATGAATTATACTAATTTAGAAAATTTAATTCTGCAATAAGATTTGCAATTGAATTAGGTAAATGAATTAAAATCTCTAAATGTGACGAAATTTTTTTCTTTTTTTATTTTAATTCTAATAAAGATAATGAGATTAATGATGGTAATGTCTTTAATCAAGCCTCTGATTGCTCTTTAAAATTTGTTCATAAATTTTAAAAGCATGTTACAGATAATGATCAAGGAAAGTTTAATTCTCCATTTAAATTGAATTCCAATCTTCAAAATGCATGGAGAATTCTTGATTACATTCCTTTGGATTTTAAAGAAGATCTTCTATCATTTTCTAAACATGGGAAAATAATTAAATTACACATGAAATTGGAATAAAAGAATTTGTAGCATTTCAAAAATGCATTAGTCATAAAAGTTCTTGGCAAGAGACTTCCCTTATCTATCCTTAACAAAGGTTTCAAAGTCTTTGATCATAATTTGGTTCTTTGAAATGACTGGTATTGGTCTGGATTAGATCCTTTATAACTATAAAGACAAAGAAGCTAGAGAAAGAATATTAAATGTAGGCCCTTAGTCTATTGGAGATCACATTATAAGAATGGATAAATGGGCGCCATCATTTTCTCCTTTCTCTATGAAAGGAATTTTTTCACATGTATGGATTTAATTTCCTCATTTACCACTTCATTGTTGGGATCCAATCAATATTTCTAGAATTGGACAACATTTCCATTTGGGCTCTCAAACATTTAGCTGGAATATAAAAGAGTTTGTTAGAGTCTGCATTAGACTCAATCTAGAAAATAAATTTCATACGAGTGTTTGGATTGAAGGTTTAAATGGGAAATTTTTTCAGATAGTTCAATATGAAAAAATTTCTAATATTTATTTTAATTTTCAAAAATTAGGCCATCAGCAAGTGATCTATATGAAGTTAAACAAAGCTTCTAATAGAGATAAAAAATTGATGCTAGACCCAAAATCCCCTCTCATTCTTCTATGGAACAACCACAATTTAATCTTCCTTCTAAAGATCAAATTAATATAACTTTTTCAAAATTTCATATTGATGAAGATTCTTATGGTAGCTGGATTCTTGAGAAGAACAAAATTAGGAGATCAAAGAAAGTTAAATCAAATGCTACTATAAAAATGATCTAAATATAAATATTTATATTGCTGGTACCATATTTGCTGCTCTTCAAGATAATATTTCCAATGATAAATCTGGTTTAGCTCAAAATTTGTCTACTAATATAAATCCTCATTCAGCTGATCTCAACATCAATAATATTGATCCTACTATTAATAAAGATTCAAAGGATATTAAAAATGCAATTTATTCTATTGAATCTTTTGATTCATCTATTTTTAATTCTTTTATTAAAGTTTCTGATAGATATTTTTCTATTATCTCCACTGTTGAAGTTACTGCTACGGACTAATATTTCTCCTGATGATTATTCTCTTACTAAGGTTTTTGATGATAAGTCTTCTATTATTTCTCCTACTATTTTTTTCTTGCTTTAATGAAGTTTTCGAAATTCATTCTATTGAAGTCTCTACATCAAAATTTTATGGTGTTTAATCATAAAATTATTTAGGAAAACTTGTATCTATTAATAATGATGGACTGCCCAACTGCACAAGAATTTGTTTAAAGTGATAAAGTCAGAATGTCGTCTGGAATCCCTCATGATCAAAAAAATATCAAGGAATATATTTTAAGAAATTTTAAGGTTTTTAATTGTTACTCTTTCCAACCATCCACTTATATGAAGCCTAAATCTAGCAAATAGTGGCAAGCTTAGTAAAGAATTGAGGTAATTAGGACTATTAGAGAGGTCCCTAGAAAAATAATAACTATTGGTGATATATGTCCTACAGTTAAATGATTCAGTCAATTCTATTTTGTAATTGTAGAGGAGTTCATAAGAAGAAAATGGACTTCCATTTGAAAATTTTAAAAAATCAACATGATGTCTTTTTTATTGGTTTATTAAAAACCAAGATTGAATCTCTTAATAGATGTTACATTAAAAAAAAATTTGTAATGAATGGCAATTTATTCATTCACCAGCTAAAAGGAAATCTTAGGGAATTTTAGAACTTTGGAAGATAAGGGTTGCCACCTTCTTAATCATTCTTTCTACAACCCAATGTATTTTAGGAAATCTAATCTTTCCTAATTCTTCTGGTTATAAAATTTGTATTGTCTATGCCAATAAGGATGTTTATGTGAGGAGGCTTCTTTGGGAAGATATTGAAGGTTTCCTTTCAATCAAGAACCTTGTATTATTGGAGGAGATTTTAATTGTACCCTATAAAATTTTATGAAGTAGGGAGGAAAATAAATTTATGTCTCAAGGACCTCAAGAGAAGAAAGATTTTATGTCTCTTATTGATCTTTATGATATATCATTTATAGGTCCTTGGTACACTTGTTCTAATAACAAAGACAGCTTAAGTATAGTTTGGGAAAGGCTTGAAAGAGTTATGCTAAGCTCTTCATCTCTTCAATTAATCCCTATGCTTTTATTATGCACATAGCTCAAATATGCTCCGAACATTATCCTTTGCCCTTTAATTTGGCCAATAAGACTCATAAAAGTCATAAATTTATTAGATTTGAAAACTTATGGACTTTATATGCAAGGGACATGGCATATTATTTATGAGTCTTGGAATAGGAATGATTATTGTTCTTTACATAAAAATTATGCAAAGAAAACTTGATAAAAAACTCCAATCATTTTTCTTTTGGAGTAAAACAAAATTTAGAGAGCATTCCTTACTTAATCAGTTATTGAATGAGATTATTCTTTATATATGATTACCAATAGTTTTAGAGAGAAAGTTTAAGATTATAGAGAGATTTCATAATTCATAATTTGATTTCATAGGATTCATGGTTTCTGTGATGGCGATGGAGGGTCGCCAGCCTCCGACAGCTGGTGGTCCATATGATGTTTGTCTTAATTCAGAAGGAGGTTCTCTATTTCATGCTCATTCATTTTGTTCCTCTCCTCCTGTATTTGGAGATTGAAAATCTGGTATCAATCAAGATGTGAAATCAAAGCTTAAAAGTGGAAAGCCTTTAATCATCAAAGAAGGTGGTTTATTGGCTTCTAAGAAAACAATAGAAGATATAGGAAACAATTAAGAATATTTTTGTTGAAGATAAGGTTATTTCTTATTTCAGGTTTGGATCTCTATCTCATGCGAGAGTTGATTCATTTTATAATGCATTGGCTTCTTCCTCTAATAGTAAAGTTATTGCAATAAACAAAAATAGAAATTAAAATTTGAGTCTGAGTGTTCTGAAAGAATTATTTTTAAAGGTGGTGATTTGGGTGGAATCTTTTGAAAGTTAAAGAAAAATGCATAAAATGGTTTAACAAAAAAGGGTATTGAAAATTCTAGTAAAGTAATTGGCTCATCAAATGAGGAAGATTTAAATTATGATATGGTGAAGGTTCATAAAGATGTAGCAGGAGATCGTGCTAATGCTCATGTAGATAAATCTAGTAAGGTTCCTTGTAATGATTGGGTTAAGAAGGGAAATATAAGGGTCTCTGAATTGGATTTGGGAGATTTCTTTACTAATAATGGTTACTATGAAGCTCAATTTACAAAATGAATTAGATAACTTAAAAAAATTTAAAAATTCATTGGTCATCAAGGTATTTGGTGAGAAAATTCAGAGTTAAGAAGACAATGGTCACAATTTGGTAAGTTTCATCTTACAGTGCTTGTATGAGCCAATGGAAATATCATTGGAATCAATATTTTCTAATAGTCCATGGTATGTTAATGAACATATCATTGGAATAGATAGATGGTTGCCATCATTTTTCCCAACCTAGTGAAAATGTTTAATTGCTCCTATATGGATTATTATGCCTAATCTTCCCTTGCAATGTTTTTTTTTTAACTGTAAAATGCATTAAATAAAGAAGAAAAAACCCTAATACAAACTACTAAGTGATAGAAATTCTATCACTATCATCCTTTAATAAAGACAAGATGGTAGGAGGAACCTTATTCCATAAAAGATCTTCCAAAAAAAAAAAATCACCCAACAAGGCCAAGTTAGCACAACAACCGACTAACTTATTACATTCTTTATTATCATAATGAAATAAGAAACTATCAAAATATTTGAGGAATGAGAATTCTTCAAATTCATCATTCTAGAGCGGATAAGCTTTTCCAACCAATGATTTCAAGTACTTTATAACATTATAGTTATCACCCTCAATAATAATGCCTTTTGAGTCCATCATCCATTCTTTGATAATCTTCTTTAATCAACGGAAAGCCAATAATTCTAGAAATCCATTGTCCCAATGCGTACATTTAAATCCAAAAGCAAGAAGAATTCTACTTTTAAGATCTCTAAATACACCAACAACTCCTGCTTCATTAGAATTCAATAAAGGAGCATCAAGGTTAACTTTAATCCATTTGGGTGGAGGGGGATGCCAAATAAAGGAATTCGGTCTTAACAATTGATTAGCACCACAGTGATCTAAAAAAAGATTAAATTTCAAAGAAATAAATGATATACTTATAGCATTAGACACCACAAATGTCAATCCAAGCTCTTTCCGTTTATGAACCTTATGTTTCTACTTTTCTAATAGAAGAACACCATGGATCAATATAAATTTGAGGTGAATGGATTAACCTTTGATATGCTTTTCAAGTTTAGCTTACATTCCATCAGGGAGGAAAATATAGGAATAGAGAATCCCCATCTATTCACCAATGCTTTTGCTTGGAGAAATTTTGAAAATTTCATTGAAATATGTTCTGAATTCTCCTCCAAAGCACAACCCCTAGGACAAATTAACATTTAATAACCTTATGTACATTAAAAAATCCATTGTTGGTATTGCATTACTCAACAAATGCCAGCAAAACCACTCAACATGAGGATTTAGCTTAAGTTTCTTAAAAAAGCTCCAATGGTGTGACTTATTTTCTGTACAACACATAGCTAAACCAGCTATTGTTTTCCCAGAAAATGTTTTGATTAATTCTAATCCATCGTTTGATTATTCTGGATAAATTATGATGTTAAATGACATAAACCAGCAATTTACCAAAGTAGTTGAGTAGTTCCACCTGATTCCAACAGCCATTCAAAATAAAATTATCCAAGGTAGGAAAGTCATCTTCCATCGTAGCAATGAACATTGGCCAATTATCCAGTCTTCAATCTAATACCTAGAAATCTTTTAAAATGTTGATAGAGTTCCTAGAAGAAATTTTGTATCTCACTATAGGTTTGAGAGCTTTAGCTCCACTGATAATAATTTTCCATGTTGGTGAAATGTATCTCTTAACATCAACACACATGACATCTATACCATATTTAGCCGCCAACGATTTGTTTAGTAACTAATCAAGATTTTTAAAGAATTTCCAAGTGAATTTTTCTCTTAATGGTGAAACTATTGCAATCGAAGAGTGGATTCTCTATCCTACATCACACAAAGATTTGCAAATATCTTCCCATGCCACATAGTGAATACCATGATTGCCATCTTTCTTTCTCCATAAAAAGTCTCTACACATCTTATCCAATTCCTTTAAAATGCTTAATGGAATCAAAGAGTGGGAAGAGTGAAATACATGTATGGAAAGAATAAAATATTTAATTAGAACTAATTTTCCTAGTAAGGAGATATACTTCTTTCCCCACAACTCCAATTTAGCCAAAACGTTTTCCAGAATATGCAGGAAATCCAAAAATTTTAGTCTTCTGAAGGACATTTTGATAAAACTAGATATATCTACATCAGAGAGAGACCCCAGTATTTGAGAGAGAGAAAATTTCAAATTTTGTTCATAATAATTTGGCGACTATTTCGGGGATGCCGCAGGACGTCCGGCTATTTTCTCCGGCGGCGATGCTACTAAAGTAATCATCAATCATAATTCTTGAACACCTTTTATTTATGAATTTTATCCTAAGAATGGTCCATTAGTGATCAAAGAGCCAACCTTTTTTAATCTTATTTCCCCTATTCTTGTGTCGGGCAAGAGAAAGAAGATTGAAGCATCGCTGGAAATGGGAATGCAACATCCTAGAATTATTATCAGTTCTAATGGAGGTGAAGCTTCTTGGTCATCTAGTATGAAGATTTTTGTCAACTATTTTGGTAATGTCAATAAAGAAAATTTTGGTTCAAAGGGAGGTCCTTGAGTTCAAGTTGATAGAGAGGAACCATCAGCTATTTTGGGAAATGTCCAAATCGATTCTTTGATGGCTAAAGATCAAGGAGTTATAGCAGGGATGAATGAAAATATGGCAACAAACCCATGTAACAAATGTTCTTACATTAAGGTTGATATTTCAAAGGAGGAGCATTTTTTTAACAGAGGACGGGAATGTTGTGAAACTGTTTGAGCCTAATGTGAAAATTAATTCTGATCGGCTATAATTCTCTATTATTTTGAATGTGTTTGGAGGAAATGTCCCAGTTCATATGATTGCTATGGAATTATGCCATCAATGGAGGTCAATTTGGAAAATTCCATTTGACTGCTATTGGATTAGGGTGGGTGTTGTTTTCCTTTTTCTCAAAGGAGACAATGGAGATTATACTATCGGGAGGACCTTGGTTTATAAATGGGCATATAATTGGTATTGATAAATGCAGTTTGGATTTCTCTCCTTTATCATTAGAAGGTTTAAGTTCTCTGGTTTGGGTGAGGATGCCCAATCTTCCACTTTTTTGTTTGGATGAAGTTAATGTTGCAAGAATTTCTTCTTTAATTAGTACTCCTTTTTTAATTGATGGTAACATGTTTCAATGGAGTAAGCAAGAGTTTGCTAGAGCTTGCGTGAGGGTGGAGCTAGACAAGCAACTCCTTTTGGGAGTTTGGGTTAAAGTTTTGAATGGAAGATTATTTCAAAGAGTTGAGTACGAGAAGATTTCCTCTTTTTGTTATAAGTGTGGAACGATTAGGCACTTGATCAATTATTGTGAAAAGAATAGGTTAGAAGGCATAATTTAACTTGTTGTGGTAAAGGAAAATAAGGAAAGCAATGGTGATAATTCTGAGCCTAAGTGTCCTACTTATGGGCCTTGGGTACATGTCAATAATAAAAAGAAGAAATGGATTTCTGTAGCTAATAGAAATAAGGCTACTGCTCCTAAATATTTTCTCGTGAATAATAAGTTAATCAAAGGAGAGTAAAGTCTTGAAAGCTGGGAATAAATATGAAGGCGTTCTGATTTCTAAAGAAGATCTACATGCTGAGAAGGAGAACATAGCTGCTTTAGAGGTTCCAAATCAAGGAATCTCAATTTTGAGAGGTATGAAAAATATAAACAACTATTATGTTCCAGTTTTTTATTTTTCAAGAGAGAATAAATTTGATATGCTTGGGGAGCTAGAGTAATAAAATGGAGAGAAGGATTAGGTTGAGAAAGTTCAAAATGTTGAACCTAGAATATAGGAAGGAGAAGTTTTAAATTCAACAAAGTTTGTTAAGCCAGAGGTTGAGGTTATTTTCGGTTCATGTGAGAAGGAATGCAATGGTGTTTTTTCAATAGTTGACAATAAAGAATTTTATAGTGTGGGGAAGGCTAAGCCTAAACTTCAAAAAGAACTCAGATTTCTGGGGCCATTGAATCAATCTTCGAGGTATAAGAAGCAAGAAGGTTTGAAAGAAAAAAGGGAGGGGGTCCTTCCCCCTTGGAGGACAAATGAGTTCACTTACATTTTGCAATTGTAGAGGGGCTAATAAAAGGGAATCCTCTTTATATTTGAAGGAGGTGGTTAGAGATTGGGATGTTATCTTTCTTGGCATAGTGGAAAAAAAAATTGCTACTATGGATAAATGTGAGTTTGGTAAATGTATGGATAAAGATTGGGACTTCTTTTTATTTCCTTCAGAAGGGATGTCAGAAGGAATAGTGGTGATGTGGAGAACTGATTTTGCAACTTTTTCTTTGATTGAAGCATCTGAGCAATGTGTGATAGGGAAGCTAAGTATTGTTAACAAAGGTTTATGGATAATATCTACCTTTTATGGTAGTAGAAATGTGTATAGTAAGAGAAATCTTTGGGAATGTTTGGGCTCACATTCCTCATTGAATATACCATCTGTGACTGGTGGTGACTTTAGCTGTATTTTATCTCAAGAAGAAAAAAGAGGTGGAAAAAAATAAATTCTCTCTTGCTCCACAAGAGATGAATTCTTTTATGAATTATATTGATTATTATGATGTGGGAATCATAGGTCCAAAATATACGTGGTGTACCAACAAATGTGGGTTTGCTTGAATCTAGGAAAGACTAGATAGGTGTTTACTCAACTCTAAAGCTTTGGAATTGGTTTGTCAAGCAGCTAATAGGCATTTGGCTCGGATGGCATCCTACCACTATCCTATAGTAGTCCAACTTTTTAATAAGAATTCTATAAAACCAAAGTGTTGAGGTTTAAAGATGTATGGTTGTCGTATCCCGCTTCTTTTACAAATGTGTAGAAAGCTTGGAGTAAGCTAGTTGAAGGTGATCCTAAGGAGAGATTTAATAAAAAATTTCATAAGGTGTTAAGGGCTCCATTCTTTTGTAGTAGAGCTAAACATCAAAATCTTTTGGAGTTAAAGGAGAAGCTTAAGAAAGCGGTGGCTGAATTGCGAAATGTGGAAAATAATGGTGAAGGAAGTGCAGATGATATCAATTTTCTATTGAAAACTAAAGTACATGATCTAAATGTCACTCTTGCTCAGTTAAATACTTGGTGGAGACAGATCGTGAAGGCAAAGTGGTTGGAGGAAGGCGACATCAACTTTAAATTTTGTAGGATAAATTGTAATTTTATAAATCAAGTGAGGAATGAAGTTTGTGAGATGGTGGTAGATCAGATGCAATAGAAGAAATCTTTCTCAATTTGTTTTCTCAAAAGTGGAGGAGAGGTGTTGTTTGCTATCTGGATGGCCGAAGCATATACATTCTGTAAGTTTGGAAGATATAAATCTTTTGAAATCTGATTTCTCCTTTGAGGAAATTGAAAAAGTTGTTATGAGCCCCAGGAAGAATATTTTGCCTGGTGTAGATGGCATTTCATATTCCTTCATCAAAGCATATTGAAAACTAATTGGCCAAGACATATGGAAGGCTTTTTCTCATTTCATTTGTTCGGGTACTATGAATGCTAAGTGGAAAGAAACACTTATGGTTTTATTCCTAAGGTTCAAAATCTGGTAGATCCTTCTCATTTTGATCGTATAAGCTTATGTTTGTCTATTTATAAAATTTTTATTAAACAGATAGCTATGGTGATAACCAAATTGATTTTGGAATCCCAACCTACTTTATTAATTGGAAGATCCTTGTCTGAAGATGTCCTTTTCGTTCAAGAATTATTTCATAAATTTAGATTTTCTAAATCTAAAAAAACGATGGTGACAGTGAAAATAGATATTGAACAAGCCGTTAATTGTATGTCTTGGAATTCTTTGAAGCATGTATTAGATTATTTTAGTTTTCCATGGGTTTCTCAAATCTTTTGATGGAATGTGTGATAGATCCTAAATTTTCTATACTTCTAATGGCACTAAATCGAAGTATATTGAGGCAAAAAGTGGATTTAGACAAGGATGTCCACTATCTCCTTATTTTTTATTTTGTGCTCCCAACTTTTATCAAATATTTTATTTCATACTGGTAGATTTTTGGCATCAATTAGCTACCTTGGCTCCTAAGATTTCTCACTTATTATATGCAGACTATGTGTTGTTGTTCTTTGAAGCTAAATCTGTGTATTTGAAAAAAATAAGGAGATCATTTCTGATTATTGCAATTGGATCGGTTTAAAGTTAATCAATAAATCATCAATTGTCATTGGGAAATCAGCGGTCAAGCCAAAAGAAAATTTTTCAAACATATTCAAATATAAAGGAAGTGCATGAATTGAAATACTTGGTATTAAATTATGCTTGAGAAGGTTGATTTCATCAGATTTTCTTTATTCTAGAAAAAGCAGCCATTAGAATGAATGGAAGGGGAAATAAGTTTTTCTCATTACTTAAGAAGCTTGTTTTGATAAAATAAGTGATGCTTGCTATACAGTTTTTCATGTCTCTTATTCACTGGTTCCTCTTAACATTTTGAAAAAAATGGAGATGATGTGCAGAGATTTTATTTGGAATAAATCTGATAATGCTCGAGGTAGGCAATATATGTAGCTTGGGATGTTCTTTGCAAACCTTTGGATGAAGGAGGAAGGGTGTTCACTCATTTGTAGCTATGCTGGACCACTAAGGGCTATGTTTTCTTGGAATTCATTAATGGTTCTAATTCTTTGCTTTATAGAACATTAAAGAAAAATATGGAATAATATTTGGAATGGTAATTGGAAAGGAACTCCTCGTCCACTTGGAAAATTTTGTTGAAAGGAGTTCAATCTCTCGGCCTTTGGTCAAATGGAAAATTGCAACATGTTCTTCTATTGAAACTTTACGAGATGTGCCGCATCTTAATATGAGTCTTTCTATGTGGCTGACATTTATTAATGCTATGGAGGAGGATTTTTTGAATCTTGAGAATTTTATTAAAGAAAGAGAATGGGATCAAGGTGGGCTTATTAAGTTTTTTGGAATATATTTGGTTAAGCTGATTTTACAAGTGCAGATTGTAATGGAGGAGGAAGTTGATACTATGGAGCTCACGTTCAAATTTTTTGGTAATTCATTAGCTTCTCTGGTGAAGAAGGTGAATGCCCCTATTTTTGTTGAAAGCTTTAATTGGAAATGGTTGAAGTTAATCAAGTTATCTCCATGAGTTGAATGTTTCTAGTGGAGGTTGTTAAATAATGCTATTCCTAAGTGTGACTTTTTTATGTATAGAAGAATACTGCAGGCTAATAGCTGTCCGAGGGGTTGCATTGCAGTAGAGTCCATAAAGCATGTTGTGGTATGCTATGAAAAGCTTATCTAATTGATATACTTGCTAATCACATGGGGAGTCCAATTGAAAAAATATTCTTCACTCTCGGCTTGTATAAGGAATCTGAAGCTACTTATTAATTTCAATCCTCTTATGGAAAATCTTTATTATTCTGTTGTTTATTTTTCTTGGAAAAATAGGAATAATGTCATAGATGGTCATAAAGAGCTTGGAGTGGGATATATAGATTCAAGAGCTAGATTATTGCTCTTTCTTCATCAAAGATGTAATTTCTTCTAAGGCACTAGGGTGTTAATCAACTTTTTTAAAGCGTCAATTCCTTCTTGGCACCTATCACCTGAATTGGATAAAGGCAACTTTG
>CM028343.1:61096108-61572510 GCA_016618105.1 Dendrobium huoshanense
TTTTTTCTTGTCTTTTATATAAAAGTCCAAATTAGACTGCCACCCAATCTTTTTGTCATTTGATCTTCGTGCCTCTTGAGAGAATAGCCAAGGAGAGAGTGGAAGAGAGCATTCAAAGGAGGATTCCTACCACTGGAGCGAGAAGGCTTCACTTGGATTTCAAAGGTAAGAGTCTCTACTTGTGAATTTGGATTACTTCACTCTTTTCCCTCTTCCTTCTAGATTCTTGTGAGAAGATCAGTCAAGGAGATCCGGTTCTCTGCCGACACTTGGAGAGTGTGAACAGCCGAAAGGTTCTCTGCCGACACTTGGAGAGTGTGAACAGCCGAAAGGTTCTCTGCCTACACTTGGAGAGTGTGAACAGCCAAAGGGTTCTCTGACCACACTGGGATTGTGTAAAAGGATGACGGTTCTCTGCCAACACTGGAGATTGTGTAAAAGGACGACGGTTCTCTGCCAGTACTGGGGATTGTATAAAAGGACGACGGTTCTCTGCCGCACCGGGTAGTGGTGAAAAGAGTGTGTTGTAAAGGCTTCTCCGCCTTGCTGTGGGTGCTAAAGGAGAGTCACTATTGGTTTTAGTGCAATACTCAGAGGGTGCCTCTGAGGAGTGGATGTAGGTCTGGTTATAGACCGAACCACTATAAATCTGGTGTCATTTACTTTATTGTTTTTATGTTTTCGCACTTTAAATTTTAGGTTTAACAACTCTGTGGTTGAAAAATATTTTTCTACAAACTTTAAAAGAAAATTTTATTATGGTTCAACTTAATCTTCTAAGAGGGTTTAAAATTTTTAAACTACCAATTCACCCCTTTCTTGGTAGCCTTGGGACATTTACTTAGGGTTAAAAACCTAATTACTGGACTCAACAGTTGACATGGTGCAAGCTTATGATAAGATTTGTTGGCTAACAGTGAAGCAAGTTACAATTATCATGAATTTTCAAAACAAATTCATAAATTGTGTAATAATATGTGTTTGTTTCCCTAAAATCACTATTTTGATTATTGTAAAGCTTTCTGATTGGATTTTGGCTAAATGTGGCTTTAGATAAGGTTTCCTCTAGTCTCCTTTTCTTTTCATTCTTAGTTCTGAACTTTTTTACAATGCTTTTCAGCAATATGCTATAAATATGAGTACTAAAATCTCTCTAAATGCAAAAATGATTTCACATCTACTTTATACAGATGATGTCTTAATATTTGATGAAGCTAATTCTCATTCTTTGAAGCTTATTGAGAATATTCTTTTAAAGTATTATTCATGGCCTGGTCAAAAGGTTAATATTAGTAAAAAAATGATTCTTTGTTTGAAAAATATGATAAGAAGGAAGAAAAGGAAGATTGCCATCAAAGTATTTTCATAGTTGTTCAAGACTTAAATTATCTGTGACTTTACTTTATGTTAAGAAAAAAACTACTGCAGATTTTTAGAATTTGATCAAGCATTCTCTTGATAAGCTAAATTCTCAGGGAAGAAGATTTTTATCTCTTGCTGTGAGAGTAATGCTAATTAATTATTCCCTTCTTTATTTTCCATCTTATTTCATTACTCATTCATAAGTTTCTAAAGAAATTCTTAGTAAGCTTAATAAGCTCAACAAAAATTACTTGTGGCATAATAAAAGTGGTAAAGAAGGAATGCATTACATCTATTGGGTTGAAATTTGTCTTCCAAGCATAAATGGTGGCCTTGGTTTTCATTCCGCATCAATTTGGGAACGACCATTGAGAGAAAATCTTTTATGGAATTTTATTCAAAGCATAATTCTTTCCTTAAAATAATTATTAAATTCAAATATGGCAGCAAAATTTGGACTTCATTTCATAATAGCAAATCTTATACGTGGAAGATCCTGTTTGATGGAGCAAGACATTTGAAGAAAATTCTTAGAAGAAAAATTGGGAGTGGTAATAAAACAAATATTTTAAATGACACTTTGATTGAGGATAAACTGACTTGCAATTGGCCAGCATTTGTTAATTTAAACAAGTTAGAAGATTATTCTATTGATAAGTTGCTACCTTTTTTTTTAAGAATGCTAAAAAGCATAGATTAAAGCAAAGAAAAAAAGAAGAAACATAGATACAAGCTAATGAGGAGAAACTACCATAACACATTCTTTCTTCAACATATGAACGAAAGAATTAGGTAGATCCTTCTTAGAAAAATATTCACAAAAAGACTCATTAGAAAAGGCTAAGTTAGCACAAAAGTGAGCTAACTTATTACAATTACACCTTACATGATGAAAGATGACATTATTAAATCCCCTCTCTGAAAGTTCGTTTGGGATGTTAAGCCCTATGAACTTAGTCTCAAGCTAACCAAGAGGGGGCGTGAATTGGTATTTTAAAATTTCTTTTCAACAAAAGTAATAAGATCACAAACCAAAACCAAATAACACCACAAGACAAAAAAAATGGGGAAATTAAAGTGCGGAAGTAAGAAAATAATAACTCAGAAATTTATAGTGGTTCGGTCAAACCTTGACCTATGTCCACTCATTGGAGTCACCCTCCAAGTATTGCACTACAAAAGTGTCTCTCCTTTAGCCCCCATAGCTAGGCGGAGAAGCCCTTACAAAATCACTTCCACCGTTCCCGGTGCGGCGGAGTCGCCGGGTCCTTTGACACCAAAGAGATCTTCTTCTTTGGTGAACTTACCTCGAGACAAGCCTTGAATCCGATCGAACTAAGGTGCGAGTTTGCTGGAGCAACTTTGTGGATCCCCCACCACACTGCCTTGAGTTCCTCCCACTTACAGGATCTTCTCTCTCTCAAACTCTACCCTTTCCTCTCTCCCTTTCAAGCCCTCTCTTCAGATTTCCCCCACAAGAACAAGGCTATAATGGCTTCCAAAGACACTTACAAAGCGCCATGCCAAGCTTAAATAGAAAAGCTCAAAATAAGCTCATTAATGCAAGTTGCCGACATTATCGTCCAGGACGATGTGTATATTATCCTAGCAAATCAGTACAAATTCAGCTCATCAGTCCGGGATGATTTGGGACGATCAGAAGAAAATTGGTTACATCGTCCTGTCCGATATCACGATCATCCAGGCCAATTAGTTTAAAACCAATTTCAATCGTCCTTATCATCGCTATGAATTTGAGCTGTCCGATGTAGATCGTCCAGGACATTGTCCCGGCCGATCTAGCGATCGGCCCAGATGATGTAATCGTATCAATCAACCATTAATGCTTTCCAAAGATACTCGATTAATTTAGGCATAATTGCGTTAGATCGGCCTGGAAGATATATCGTCCAGGCCGATTTCCTAAAACAAAGAATTCCTAAACTGATTATGGCGGCTAATTCTTTCTGAATTTAGACTAATGTCCTGGCCGATAACAGTACAAAAAATTCAATAATACGTTCTCCCCCTTTGACATTATCAAAAAGAGAGGAGGCACAAACAAAAAAAACAAAATGACTAAAAGAAAAAAACATTCCCTGATCTAGTAAAAACAAATATTCATAAAATGAGAAAGTCACCTCTTTGTTTTAATCAAAAACTTAGTAAAATTGGATTGACAACTCATAAACCAGAAAAGGTTAGAAACTCAGAAATTAAAAATCCAAACTCAAGTTCTTTAAAAAAGGCAAAAAAACTTTTTAATTCAAGATCTAAATCGAGGAATAAATTAGAGAAAGAAACAATAATTTTTCAAAAACTCCTTCCATAAAATATATCTAATAGAAGATCAATGCATAAATTTTTGAATCAAGAATCAAAATTTTCAAACTCAAGTATCAAAAGTATCAAGGGTTTTCTTAAGCTTTTTAAGAAGTACAAGAATGGTAAGCATTAACTTTGTGGGCTAATTTTATGCCTCTTGATAATTGGTTGGCGCACTGCGCATCTTTTGATACACTTTGTGTATTTTATATTTTCAATTTGGCATCTTTGCGCATCTTTTATTTTTGGCATCATTGGCTAATTTTTTGAATATGCTTTCTTTCTTAATTCTTAAAAACAAAGGAAAACCCATCTTAGTGACAAAGTGAATTGCTTAATTAAGAAAATTATGAGTTAGATTCAAAAACTTGTAAAACATTCCTATTAGATAAATAAAACGTAGGGAAATAAAAAATTTTGTTTCAAAACTAAATATAAAAGATGAAAAAGATTTTAAATCAAAAGTAAGATAACATTTTTTAGAAAACAGAGGTTGAGAGTTAATGAATAAATGAGTTTCCTTCCTTTGACTATTTTAGAGAAGTCAAACACAACTAACCAAACATTTCAAGAAAAATCAGAAAGTATATTTTTTATTTTTAGAAAAGTGAATGTGTGTGTTGATGGGAGAAGAAAAATTTAACGAAAAATAAAAAAAAAACACAAAAAATAAAAAAAATGAAAAATAAAAAGGAAAACACAAATAAGGCATTTAACCATTATCTCTTTCCTGGTCTGATGATTCAGAGACCAAATCTGCCCATGAGATTTTTTTTCTTTTCATTATTTCCTCAGTTTAAATTTAGCTTCGCCTTACTCTTTTCTTTTGCAGGAAGAATTCTTAAATTACGGCACTCATTTTTCATAAGTTCAGGATTCCTGCATCGAAATCAAATAACGTCAGAAGAAATATGGACATCCTTACCACTTTTAACCCTTTTTTCACTTTTGCTTATGCTTTGGTGAGCTTTGTGATTTGCTTGACAAGTCATTGCATTCGTCTCCAACTAAGCAATCTTTTTCCATATCTTCAATTTTTAGAACAATCGTTTAAACTGCATCCAAAAGTCTTTGACCCAAACTTTGCTCGTAGGCAATGAGTGAGCCAATTAAATTATCAATAGAATAATCATTCAAATCTTTTGATTCATAAATAGAAACAACTTTGGCATCAAATTTTTCAAGTAAACAATGAAAAATTTTATTAACTTTTTCAAAATTTGAAAACTCTTGTCCTAAGGCATGCAATGATGTTACAATTTGAATGAACCTAGTGTACATGTCTAAGATTGTCTCATAAGGTTTCATGGAAAATAGTTCAAAATCATGCATTAACAAATTCAACTTGGATTGCTTGATTTCACAAGTGCCTTCGTATATGGTGTGTAGTTTATTCCAAACTTCCTAACCAGTAGTGCATGTAGAAACTAACATAAAATCTTCAGAATTTAAAGCACAGAAAAAGCAGTTTAAAGATTTTGCATTTAATTGAGCATTTACTTGTTCTTCCCTATTCCATTGATTAAATAGAATATCTGTTTAACTCCATTAATAATACATAAGGTGATGAATAACCAGTTAAAATCATATGCCACATGCGAAAATCAATTGATTGCAAGAAAATAGACATGCGAGTTTTTCAAAAATCAAATGACATATTTTCAAATAAAGGAGGTCTAGTGATTGAATAACCTTCCGCAACATTATGATTAGCCATGGATCAAAATTCAAAAGCTTTTAAAAACTTATTTTAAGAAAACTTGCTTTGATACCACTTGAAAGTTTGTTTGGGATGTTAAGCCATATGAACTTAGTCCCAAGCTAACCAAGAGGGGGGGGGTGAATTGGTATTTTAAAATTTCTTTTCAACAAAAGAAATAAGACCACAAACCAAAACCAAATCACACCACAAGACAAAAACAATGCAAAAATTAAAGTGTGGAAGCAAGATGATAATAACAAAGAAATTTATAGTAGTTTGGTCAAACCTTGACCTACGTCCACACCTTAGAGGCACCCTCCAAGTATTGCACTACAAAAGTGTCTCTCATTTAGCCCCCACATCAAGGCGGAGAAGCCCTTACAAAATCACTTCCACCTTCCCCGGTGCGGCGGAGTCGCTGGGTCCTTTGACACCAAAGAGATCTTCTTTTTTGGTGAACTTACCTAGAGACAAGCCTTAAATCTGATGGTACTAAGGCACGAGTTTGCCGGAGTAACCGTGTGGATCACCCACCACACTCCCTTTAGTTCCTCCCCCTCACAGAATTTTCTCCCTCTCAAACTCCACCATTTCCTCTCTCCCTTTCAAGCTCTCTCTTCAAGTTTCCCCCACAAGAACGAAGCTATAATGGCTACCAAAGACACTTACAAAGTGTCATGCCAAGCTTAAATAGAAAAGCTCAAAACAAGCTCATTAATGCAAGTTGCCAACATTATCGTCCAAGACGATAGGTATATCATCCTGGCCAATCAGTACAAATTCAGCTCATCTGTCCGGGACGATTTGGGACGATCAGAAGAAAATTGGTTACATCGTCCTGGCCGATTTCACGATTGTCCAGGCCGATTAGTTTAAAACTGATTTCAATCATCCTGATCATCGCCATGAATTTGAGCTGTCCTATGTAGATCATCCAGGACATCGTCTTGGTCGATCTAGTGATCATCCCGAACGATGTGATTGTATCAATCAACCATTAATACTTTTCAAAGATACCAGATCAATTTAGGCATAATTGAGTTAGATCGGCCTGGACGAGCTGGACGATATAAATATTGTCCGGGCCGATTTCCTAAAACAAAGAATTCCTAAACTGATTATGACGGCTGATTCTTTCTAAATTTAGACTATCGTCCTGGCCGATACAGGTATCGTCCAAGCAGATCCGCTAATGACGGTTGCCTTAATGAGGATGCCCTAATTAGGGTTTCTAATTTTGGACAGATCATCCAGGACGATATAAATATCCTCCCGGACGATATTACCCAAAATAGAAATCTTATAGGGAACAACAGGAAATCTTCTAAGATACAAAATAACATATCCCTCACTAAATAGAACAGACTCAAGAAAGGAAAAAAAAAGATTACAAACTGACTCAGACCTAGTCTACCCAATCTTGAGCTGATTCCAAATTGCAGTCCTGATCGTGTGAACCTGAAACATTAGTACATAAGGCAGTCGTAGAGAAAAAGAATGTTTGCTATCATCAAAATCATAAGCCATAGATCCGCAACACTCCCAATAAAGAAATCATCTTTGTCATCATCATAATTATCATCCAATTTCTTTTCTTTGCTATACAATTTAAGAAATTGGATGATATTATAATTATCACTTTCAACTACAATACCAATTGCATCAAGTAAATTACCTATGAGTACCTTATTTAATGAATTGATAGCCCAATAACTCAACTTGTGCAATATCCCAATGAACTCCATATAAACCGAAAGCCATGATAAAGCTTCCTTTGAAGTCTCGAATGATGCCTCCAATTCCTGCTTCATAGTTCTCCTTGATGGTAGCATCAATGTTAATCTTATACCAACTGGGTGGAGGGATCCATGCCAAGAATCAAAAAGCAGTCCCAAGGACTGATGTACATCCCAATGGTCCGATTGAATAAGATTGAACTTCTTACCATTTACAAAATTCAAAATTGAAGAAGCTATGAATGTACCACAATTATCCATTTTTCCATGCTTGATCTTATTTCTGTTGTTCCAAGAAAACCATAGCAAAGTGCAGTAGATCCTAGCCATCACCGGATTTATATCAGCAAGAATTTCTAATTTGCTCCAACAATCCTGGAAAGAGTTGTATTTAGGAATCATAAATCCCAAATTTCTTAACTCATCAATAACCCTCAATAGTTTAAGACACGAAGCAGTGATGTGATCAAAATCTTCAGCAACTCCACAGCCTCAAGGATAACAATTCCCAATCGCAAACCTTCTTCTCATGAGAAAATCTGCGGTTGGTAATGCAGATTTACCAATCCTCCATATAAACAACTCAACACTGGAGTTCAACTTTAATTTATGGATCCAGCTAACTAGAACATAATATGAATCAGAGGAGAGTTCTTGATACAACAATTCATCCTTAATCAATGCAGAAATTGATTTTCCAGAGAATCTTCATTTCAGCTCCAAGAAATCACCATCATCCCTGTTAGAAATTTGAATATTGCTGATTAAAGCAAGGAGTTCTCTTCCAAAGAATAATGACAATCTATCAAGATCCCAATTTCCATCATGAATGAAGAAGTCTAGATATGTGTTTTCATCATCAAAATTGGCAATAAAGGTAGGCCACCTGATCAGCCTCGTATCTAATATCCAAACATTCTTTAGATTATTGATTTTGCTTCCCATCACCACTCTCCATCTAACTACCATTTTAAGAGCCTCCCGCCCAGATTTTATTATCTTCCAAGAAGGAGAACTACCCTTCTTATTTTCATCATTCCACCATTCTTCTCCATATTTGCATAATAGATTCTTATTCAATAATGAATTCGAAAATTCTACTAACTTCCAAGCAAACTTGGCTATTAAGGAATCCACACTAGAAATTGTAGACTGTATCCCCCAACCTCCTAAAGCTTTAGGCTTACAAAGTTCATTCCAAGCTACATAATTTAGTCCATGACTTCCATCTGTTTTATTCCATATGTAATTTCTGAATAATCTCTCAAGTTCTTTCAAAACTCCTAAAGGAATGAGAGATTGTGAACTAATAAAAACAGGGAAGTTGACATAAACCGAATTCACCAATACCATCCTTCCTACCAAATAGATGAATTTATTACTCCATGAGTTCAACTTCTTCACAGACTTTTCCAAGAGAGATTGGTAATCAACCTTATTCAATCTTCGTAATGCAATTTTACCTCCCAAGTACTTCATTTCACAACCGGCTTGAAACCCATGAAATCTGCAATTATCTTCTTCTTCCTTCTATCAACTCTTTTACCACAAATCATAGTAGATTTATGGTAGTTGATTTTTTGTCCAGTCCAACTACAGTAATCATCAATAATATCCTTCAGTCTTTTTAAACTTTTCCTCTTTACATTAGCAAATAAAAGTACATCATCCGCATAGAGCAAATGGGATATCCTTTGTCCTTTGGATGCAATTTTGATGCCCAGATCCTTTCCCCTGCTAAGAAAAACATTAGAAAGCAGTTGTGAACAATTTATAAATAGAAAAGGTTAGAGTGGGCATCCTTGATGGAAACCACTCTTTTCCTTTATCCATTTAATGCATCCACCATTGATGAGTATAGAGTAGCTTGGTTCCAAGATGCATTCCATCACCAGCTTCATGAACATCTCCGAAAACCCCAAAAGAAATAACATTTTGTTGAGAGTAGTCCAGCAAATACTATCGTATGCTTGCTCCATATCTACCTTGATAGCCACCAAACCATTGTTATCTTTAAACAACCTCATTTTGTTCAAGACCTCCTATGCTAAAAGCAAGTGATCGGAAATTGATCTTATTTTTATAAAAGCCACTTATTCATCTGAAATGATATTTGGGATTACTGTCAATAATCTATTTAGTAAGATCTTTGTCACAATCTTATAAATAGAATTGCACAAACTTATAGGCCGAAATCCAGCTGGAGAAACTGGGTTGTTGCTCTTGGGAATAAGAACTACAATAGTGTTTTTCTAATCTTTATCATTCTTCCTGTTAAGAAAAAACTTATTACATCTATACCTACAATTCTCCAGTAATGTTAGAAAGAGTAAGTGATTCCATCAAATTCGGGTGCCCTGTTGTTACCAGAATTCCTTACCACTTCCCAGATTTCTAAATCCTATAAATTAGCATCCAAATTGGTTCTATCTTCATCATTTCAAACTTTCCAAGCAGGTGGTTAATGTGTCAATCGCTTTCTCTATTATCCCATTTCTTCTAAAAGTAGTTATAAAATAGATCTTGAATCACTTTGGGGTCTTCGGTAAGAGTACAATTATTATTTTTTAATTGATGAATCCAATTACCATTCTTTCTAGAATTAGCAATTGCATGAAAGAACTTTTTATTAGCACCACCCTCTTCAATCCACTTCACTTTAGCCCTTTGCTTCGACCAAGTTTTCAAATGACCAAGAGTTAGATTCAGCTCCTTGACCTTAAACCTAAGCAGCCATAGTTTGGCTTCACTCAATTTTGAAAGTTCGTTAGGGATGTTAAGCCCTATAAACTTAGTCCCAAGCTAACCAAGAGGGGGGTGAATTGGTATTTTAAAAACTATTTTCACAAAGTAAGAAAATTGCATAAACCAAATCACACCACAAAAATAAATACGGAATTTAAAAGTGCAGAAGCAAGAAAAAGAACACAGAAATTTATAGTGGTTCGGTCGACTCGACCTACGTCCACTCCTTGGAGGCACCCTCCAAGTATTGCACTACAAAACGTGACTCTCCTTTAGCCCCCACAGCTAGGCAGAGAAGCCCTCACAAGAACCTCCTTTTTGCCACCCCGGCAAGGCAGAGAACCTTCCTCCTTTTGCTTCCTCCTGAAGCTGGCAGAGAACCAAAACCAAAAGCAAACTCCTTACCTCTACCGACCCTTCCACGGATGAGAAACTCTAGACGAAGACAAAGCAGAGTGATCTTTGAAGCAACCCTTGTGAATCCCCTCACATGCTCCCCCTCAAAAGATCCTCTCTCTCTCTCCTCTCTCTCTTTCTCTCCTCAAGGTCTTCTCAGGTCAAGGCAGCAGCCAAAGGTCTTGAAAAACATTGAACAAGAGCTCTTTAAATAGAAGAGCTTCAAAGGAGCTCATTAATTTTAAGTTGTCGACTATATCGTCCAGGCCGATATGGACATCAGCCTAGCCGATTAGTACAAATCAATGAAGATCGGCCAGAGCATAGCCTTGGATGCAAAGCTGGACGATTGAAAATTGGCTTGATCGTCCCAGTCGATCTCACGATCGTCCTGGCCGATCAGTTCAAATCAGAGGAAAATCATCCTGACAATAGCCCTGGATGCGGGCTGGCCGATATTAATCATCCTGAAGTAACTTAAGGTTTTTGACTGGATCATCCTGGCCGATCCTGCGATCGTCCAGGACGATATGATTGTATCAATCATCCTTAATTACTTCATTTATTTCCTGAACAATTATGGCATAATTTGTGAATATCGTCTAGGCCGATCCTAGGATCGTCCTGGACGATAATTTAAAAATACAGTATACCATAATTGACTATGGCGGCTACTTCTTTCTATTTTGAGCTTATCGTCCAGGATGATCTGTTAATGTCGGCTGCCTTAATTAAGAATCCTTAATTAGACTTTTTGTTTTAAGCTGATCGGCCAGGCTGATCCAAAAATCGTGCTGGCCGATATGAGTAAAAATCGTGCTGGCCGATATGTGTGAAGGGTTACATAGCATCAGTCTCTTTGACCATTACAAGTAGACTCAAGAGGTGAAAATCAAACGTACAGACTGACTCAACCCTAAACCTACGCAATCCTGAACTGGCTTCTTCTTGATAGTCCGATCTTCGATTCCTGAAAAGTTAGAAACGACAAGCAGTCCAAGAGAAATAGTGTTTTTCAAACATCAAAACATAAGCCATGAAAAATCGATTTGCAACAATCTCCCCCTTTTTGATGATGGCAAACACAAGTAGGAAAAATTAAAAAAACAGGTTCATTTAGAAAAATAAAGTTACAACAGCTTTTTCCTACCACACCCTATCCTACTCCCCCTTTTGTCATGACAAAAAAAGAGGGTCCAGAAATAACAAAAAAACATCACAAAAGACTAACAAGCAAACTACAAAAAGACAAGAAACAAACAACATAAAGCACAGACTAAAAGAACGAGGGATCCTGATCATCAGATGGAGGTTGTGGAGGTGGCTGCTGAAAGTAACCGGCAAGTGTGGTAAACTGAGCATTGAACCAGGAAATGTTGTGGTCATGTTGCTGCTGCTGGTGAGTAAGGAAACTGTCAAATCAGGCTAAATCCTCAGCGCGGTGATGCTCGTAACGGGCAATGTCCTCAGAGTGTTGCTGCTCCTGTGCAGCAACATAGGCATCAAATCGGGTCTCCCATCTATCAAATTTCTCAATCAACTGATCAACCGATGAGTGCTGGTGGAGAGGAACAGGGTCAGGAAAGGGAGCTGGAGCGGGAGCCTCCTCGTCTCTAGCCCCCCGAGGTTCCTCAGGGTGGAGATGAGTACTGTGAAGGGTGCTGAAGGAATTGTTTGAGTAGAAGGGAGTTGGGAGGTTTGGTGGAATAGGATATTGAAGTTGGTATTTAGTTTCAAGAACATAGGCTATGATGTGTCCTAAGGCTAGATTTGGTTTCCTTTTGTGGCCTGGATCGCGAATTGTGGTTAGGTGATCAATGTATCGAAAAATTAGGTCCGCGGTGTTGAATTCCCTATGAGCCATGATGTAGAAAGTAGTAAGGGAACGTAGAGGGGTGATGTGGACTCGGTCACCGGCTTTTGGAATGATGGAGGTGCGAAGGACATGTTGGATTGTCCTAGCATCTCTGACTAAAGAGCTAGTCTCTCCAACATGGTAAGGTACATTAGTTTGGCGAAGAAAGTGATTTGCCGTGGATCAGTCAAGATCTGGGTCAGAGGCAATTATATGCAGCTTATCCCCGGTGGTGGATAGCTATAAAAGATCAACACAATCCTGATATGTGATTTCAACAGGGCGTCGATTCACATAGGAGGTAAGGGCTGTGAAGGTAGAGTGGATGCGAAGGTTTGCGAAAAATTCTTGAAGAAATTCTGAATTGAAAGGGAAGGCAAGAGACAATGAAGCAAAGGGAGGTGTGAGAAAAAAGATCCATTACCGGGTAAGAGATGATTGATGATTCTGGAGACAGTAATTCCACACTCTTTGTAACGATGATAGGCGGCTTCATCTTCTGCTTCCCGGAAATGAGGGTTAATCCTTGCCCTCGAGGAACTCCCAGAAGTCTGTCGGGCGCGTTTCCCACCAGCCATTTAGAGCACTAAGCAAAGAACACAAGAGGAGAAAGGGTTGGAAGTGAAAAACCATGGTTAGAACGGCCTGAATTTAAAGAAACGGCCATATCGTCCTGGCCGATCGCAGAATCGTCCAGGCCGATATGGTTCAATAATTACGTACAGGCCGATTGGTCAAAAAAGGCGGTCCAATCATCCGGGCCGATCAGAGATCGGCCAGGCTGATTAGACACAGGCTATCGGCCCGAGGAGTCAATTCGGACGACCGTTGAAAAAGCAGATCGTCCGGGCCGATTAGGTGTATCGTCTAGGACGATGCACAATAATTGATCGTGCCGGCCAAAGTTAAAATATTTAAAGTGCTTGCCACGTGTATCGTCCAGGACGAACAGTGGATCGGCCAGGCCGATTGTCCAATAATGGATCGTCTGGGGCTGAATTTAAAGATCAAAATGTGCTGACACATGGATCGTCCAGGATTATCCAGTGTATCGGCCAGGACGATGCACATAAAATGCATCAGCCAGACAAATATACTATCGGCCAGGACTATCACCATGATTTCGATCAAATCGTCCAGGACGATATAGTATCGTCCAGGACGATGAGTAATGTTAAGCACAGAAAAGTTCAGCAGATAGAGTTTTGAAGAAAATTTGTCACATCGTCCGGGACGATAGACGTATCGGCCAGGCTGATTATGACTAGAAATTGAAATTAAGAGAAGAATGGTGATGATCAAGATCCTAAAAAATAAAACAAAAGAAAAATAGTCAAAGACACAGAAAAATAAAAACAACACAATGAAAACCAAACACCGAATATTTTTGGATTGTAATTTTTCTAATTTTTTGTTTTATGGAGGCATCATATGAGAATTCTTTTCAAAAATTAAACTTTTAAAGTTCCAAGAGATCAAGAAGTTTAACAAATCCCAATAAGAAGAAGGTAGAAAATCTGATTCCGTTAACCCTAAATCGGACATCCTTCAGGGTACAAAATTCTTTTGGAAAACAAAGGCCTAACTCGGAATAACAAAATCGGATAAGAAGATCCATTCAAGACTTGTTTACAACTAAAATATCTCATGAATAATAAACCAAAATAATTTTTCTCAATCATGGAAATTGAAATCAAGTCTTTGAAAGTATCACATAATCAATGAGTTTTCTAATTTTTAAGAGTTTTACCAAAGAGAGGATAGCTTGCATTTAGTGGGCTCATTTTATACCTCTTGTCACTTTGAATGGCTCTTTGAGCATCTTTTGATTTTTGATACACTTTTGTGTAGATAGCTTTCTTTTCAATTTGGCTTCATTGGCCTCTTTCCTTTTTAACTCTTACAAGCTAAAAACTTTGTAATATACCCTTAAAGAAAAAGACTTAGTTGTGAGCATATCCTCCAAATATTAGAGAATAGGAGCTCTCTCTCTAACATAGGGAAGAACAATCCATAACACAAAATCAAAATCACGTGATAAATGTAATGGCAAGATTTCAAAAGCTTGAATGATATCTAAGAACTTTGGCTATTATGCATAAGATAATTTGATGTAGCAAGATAAGAAAAAGATCTTAGATGAAAAGCCATTAGTTAAACTGAGTTTAGACTTTTGTTTTAGAGAAGAAAATCATGCCACTAAACAAAGTCAGAAGAAGGGAAAACATCAACAGTTTATTTCCTTTAACCAATTTAGAAAAGCTAAACCCTATCTCCAAAACTCCAATATTTAAAAGCTTGAAAAGTTTCATCATATGGGAAGGCCAAATTTAAAGAACAATGTGAAAAAAAAAAACACATAAAATAATAAATCAAACTAAAAACAACACAAAGTGAGCACAAAAACTAGCACAAAAATAAAATAAAAGGCACACAAAAACTAAAGATTTCAAGCACGTGATAAAGCAGCGAGTTTAAGCAATTTTGAGCTGCGAGCCTCCTTATGTCCAGTTATCTTATGCTCCCACGAGGTCTTTGGCGAGAGCACACCTGCAAAACTCAACAACAGTCAGATTTAGGAACCCAAATAGGTTTGGGCTCCTTCTTAGGAAACGTAGAGTGCAATGCAGAAGTGGTATGCTTTGAATCATGCATCTTAGGTCTCCACACCCAATGTGTACTACGGTGAACTGTGCAAGTGTGTGAGATGTGTCCTAGCATGCCACAAGAAAAACATTGAACTCCAGGAAAAGGTTTTCTTAAATGGTTTGGGTAAAAATGCCTCTTCCTAGGTTCTGGCTTAAAATCAAAAGTGGAAGTCATCCGATTTTTCTTATACGTATCAAAATCATTTTGAATCCTCAAGTTAGTTCTTTTTAATGCATCATTCTCAATTCTCAAATTTTTCTCAATCTCTTTAGATTTTTTAAAATCATCCTTAAGTGAGGTGTGTCAAGCTTTCAATGCATTATGTTCATCAATTAACTCCAAATATTTCTTGTTTCTCATCAAATTCATCAAGAAGAGTTATGTGATTTGAATCAATCGTTGCATGATCTTTGAGAAAAACTTCATGCTCTTTTTGTAGATTTGAATGTTCTAATTTTAGGTTAGCATGAGTTTTCTTAAGTTTTTTGTATGATGCATGGATTTTTTCACAAATTTCAAACAATTCATCATAGGTTGGTTTACATACCTCTTCCTCATCACTTTGATTTTCTCCCATGAAACACAAGTTTGTAGTCTCTTCCTCTGGTTCAGTCTCAGAGGAATCAGTACCAGATTCTGCCCAAAAATCTCTTTGGATTTTCTTCTTGTCCTTCCTAGACTTAGCTTTCTCCTCACCTTTTTCCTTTTCTTTGCTTGAATGATCTTGAAGTATAGGACAGTCGGCTCTCACATGTCCAGACTTCCTGCATTCAAAACAGACAACATCAGAAGATCCTCTAACATGTTTGTGATCCTTACCTTTTCTCCAACTTTGATGACGCTTTTGTTTCTTCCTTAGAAAGCTTTTGAATTTCCTTGTGATGAAGGCAATTTCATCGCTTTCAGACCCGAAAAATTCAGAATCCTATTTGTGAGCCTTCAATGCAATAATTTTCTCCTTTTTCTTTTCACCTGCATCAACATTTCTTTAATTCACCCCTTGCTCGTAAGCAATGAGTGAGCCAAGTAAGTTATCAATAGAATAAGTATTCAAATCCTTAGATTCAGTGATTGCAGTGATTTTTGTATCATAAGACGAAGGCAAGCATCTCAAAATCTTGTTAACTTTTTCATAGTTCGAAAGTTCTTTTCCTAGTGCATGCAATGAAGTAGCAATCTGAGTAAACCTAGTGTACATGTCAGAAATCGATTCATGAGGTTTCATACGAAAAAGTTCGTAGTCATGCAAGAGAATGTTTAAACGGGATTGTTTAACTTTATTAGTACCTTCATAAGTGATGCACAATTTATCCCAAATTTCTTTACCAGTTTTGCAAGTTAAAACACGCATGTAATCCTCAGATTTCAAAGCACAGAAAAAATAGTTCAAACATTTCGTATTTAGTTGAGCTAAATCACGTTCATCAAAAGTCCATTCAGTAAAAGCAACTTCAGTTTTAAAACCATTAATTTCACGAGAAGGTGGAGAATAACCTTCTTGAATAAGCATCCACATGCGATAATCAGTAGATTGTAAAAAAGTTGACATGCGAGTTTTCCAAAAATCAAAAGGTAGGTTATCGAACAGGGGAGGTCGGGTAATGGAATACCCTTCCGTAGTGTTGCGATTCCCAAAGTTAGCCATGGATCAAATTCAAAGAGTTTTCAAACGTGTTATGTGAGGTTATTAATCCACGGGTTATCCTTCACTTCCTTCCCAGTCTTCAAAGGCAATTCAGCAGTAACCTTGCCTGCTCCACCTGTAACCTTGGCAGATGGATCATCACTGAGAAAATGAGAATTTCTATTAACTAAAATTGAATAATTTGCATTTATCGCACTGTGACAAGGAATTGCATTTGATTCCCAAATATGTTAACAATATTTTCATACCCGATGATGATGCTGATGGATCTACCAAGTTTGTATCCAGAACAACCTTACCTGCTTCAGGAGTCATAGAATAATATTCTTCTGCAGCAAAAGATTTACGTTTCCCTTCCACATAAACAACCTTCCTTGGAGCCTCCTTAACAACATCCCTGATCACTAAAGGTCCTTGAGATTTCCTTCTCAAGATTTCCAAATATATCTGGTTAACATCCAAATTTTTACGATCAGACATCTTCACACAGAATGACTTATTGCTGACAAAGGATGGAGACTTTGCCGGCGATGTATGGCAATGACCATCAGCTACCATCCATCCACCAGTTTTCGAAGAAGACCTTGCTGGAGTTTCTTGGGGAATGCGGCAGCCAGATGCCGCCATTCCTCCACCAGTTCCTGATTAACAGAAATAAAAATCGGGAATCAAATTTTAGAAAAAACACAGAATTTCTCTCTCTATCGCAGACTTTCTCTCTCTCATTTGTCGTTGTCGTTGGGTAACCTTTCTACCCTTGTCTTAGCTTTTTTTTTTTCTTCAATAAGTTGCTATCTAAAAGAAATATCTGGAACTCAAATTTCATCAAGGAATTATCTTGAGAAAATTTAGTTAACATTATTAAGCAAGTAAAACTGGTTTCTATCCGTAATAAGGATGAAAATGTGCTAATTCATCAATTTTTAGTAAAAATGCTATTCCAGCTTTGGCCTTTGAAGAAAAAGGCAAGTTATTAGATACAAATGAATTCAAGTGGTTAAAGAGTATCAATTTACATCCCAAAATTTTCTTTTTTTGGTGGAGGCTTAAAAAGATACTCTTCCTACAAGTAACTGGCTCAATTATAGAAGTTTATAGGATTCAAATAAATTTTCAAGTGGTTGTCTTCTTGAAGAGAATATTCATCACATTTCAATTTCATGTAAAAAACTAAAGGAATTTTTCTTTGTTTTAAATAATTAGGGAATTCCAACCCCAACCTTTCAATCCATTCAAGACATGTGGAAGAATCTACAGTCCCTTTCTATCAAAAATGATGTCTTGGATAGAATTTATTGCTACTTGGTTTTTTATTGTTGGAAGGTCAGAAATGCTTTCAAACATGGTAAACCATCTTTATCTTCCATTTTTATTTTTTGTTGAAGTTTAATCTACTTCTATCAAGATATATTGAAATCCTATTTTTTAATATCTGGGGTTTTTATCCATTTAGAAAAATTGAATTGCAATTTTTGGCATCCCCCACCAACAAATTGGATAAATTTAAATGTTGATGCTTCGCTACAAAGCCCAAATTGTTCTAGAATTGGAGGTTTTATTAGAGATGATAAAGGAAGATTTTTTTGTCTTATGGAAAAAAATTATATCATTGGGATGTTTCTTAATTGGAGTTCATTGCTACTCTTTCTTTAAAGGATATTTTAAATGAATAGATGATTGATGTTTCTTAATTGGAGAAATTGTAATAAATTAGCGGATTGTTGCGCTAATTTAGCTTTAGGAAAAAGTTTTATTCGGAATGATCTAACTAACAATGAAATTCCTCCTTCATTCATTTATATATTGAAGGACAAATTTAATTTATTAGATCGTTAGTTGTAATAACTTCTTTTTTATTAGTTATTAATGCATTAATGCATTTCTTTCAAAAAAAAAAAAAAAAAAAACTTGTGCTATTGGTTAAGAAATTTGGGATATATTGTGTTTCACCTATGAAGAAACTAATGAAGTTATACAATCTAGGTTGAATATTCTATTGCATGACTATGAACTTTTTTGTATGAAACCTACTGAATCAATTTCTAACATGTATACTAGGTTTACTCAAATTATCACCTTATTGCTTGCCTTAGGAAGAGAACTTACAATTATGAAAGAGTTAATAAGATTTTGTAATGCTTGACTTCTTCTTTTGATGCTAAGATTACTGCAATTTCTAAATCTAAGGATTTGAATATTTATTCTATTGATAACTTACTTGGGTCACGCATTTCTTACGGGCAAGGGATAAACCAAAGATAACTTAATGTAGGTGAGAAGAAGAAAAAGAAAACTATGGTGTTGAAGGCTAATGATACAAATACAAATTCTTTTGGGTCTGAAAGTGATGATGTTTGCTTCATCTCTAGGCAATTCAAAAACTTTCTAAGAAAAAATTACAAGCATCATCGGAAGTGGAAAAAAGGCAAGGATAGCAAAAATTTTAAAAGTTCATCTGATGTAGTTTGTTTTGAATGCAGGAAGTTTAGACATGTCAAAGCCGATTGTCCTACGCTTAAGGATCACTCAATCAAGGAGAAGGGTGAGAAGAAACTCAAGTATAGGAAGGACAAGAGGCAGTTTTAAAAAGCGTTATGGGCAAATTCTATATCTGACTCCTCCGAGACGAACCTGACGAGGAGACAAAAAACTTATGCTTGATGGTCGGTGATTATCTTGGTCAGTCTAACTAAGAATAGGATTGTGAACCAAACTATGATAAATTACTTAAAGTTAGTGAGAAAATTCATGCATTATATAGAAAACTTAAGAAAACTCATACTAGTTTGAAATTGGAGTTTCTGATTTTGCAAAAAGAACATGAAATTATATTGAAAGATCACTCCCAAATTGATAGCAATAATATATCTTTACTTGATGAGCTTGATGAATTGAATAAAAAGTATTATGAGTTGGTTATTGAGCATGATTCATTGAAAGCATCCTACACCTCACTTGAATCTGATTTTAAGACATATATTGATGAATCTGAACATAGGGAGCAATATTTAAGAGTTGATAATGTTTTTTTAGAAAGTGCTAACTTGAGGTATAGAGCTAAATTGAATGCACTTGAGGAAAAGAGGACTACACCCACAATATATCTAAAGCCAAAATCTTGGAAGAGGTATTATAACCCAAATAGATTAGTAAATCCTTTTCCTGGTATTAGATATTTTTCATGTGCCATGCTAGGGCACATTTCACACACTTGCACTATTCACTATAGTACACATTTGTTGTGGAGACTCAAATTGTATGATTCACAGCATAACACACATGCATTGATTTTTTTCTTTCCATAAAAAGGGATCCAAACTTGTTTGGGTTCCTAAATTTGACATTTGATAATTTTGCAGGCTTTCTCTTACAAAAGGCCTCATGAGAGAATGTGGTACGTGGATAGTGGAGGCTCACGGCTCTTAATTGCATAATCTTGCTACTTAATAGATTCTAATTTGCACGTTTTCTTCTCTTTGGCTTATTGTTATTTTTAATTTATTTCTCTTTAGTCTTCAGTGTTGTCTCTTTTTATTTGCTATTATTTTGTAGTGGTTTCATCTCTAATGTTGTTGTTTCCAAGTTTTTCTTTTTGGTCATAGCTAAAATGATAATATATACCTTGTTTTTAGTTTTGAAAATTTGTAGTCAATGTTTTACATCTCAAAATTAGTTAAAGGGAGAAACACCGTTGATTGCTTCGCTCCCTCTAACCTCTTTTAGCAGTGTAATTTTCTTTTCTAAACAAAAGTCTACCCAATGTGGTGAAATTATCTATTTTAATCGATGGCAATTTTTCAAATTGGATAGAGGGACAAAGCAGCTTTCGACAAGGATGTCCCTTGTCTCCATTTCAATTTATTCTTTCTGCTCAATTGCTATCCAATGCATTTAAACAAAGGGGAGAAACAATTGAAGTTCAGCTATGTTCTAAAGGTCCCAGAATATCCCATTTGTTGTATGCAGATGATGTGACTATCTTCTTGGAAGCCAACTTGAAGGTAGTCAAGGAGATAAAATCAATTTTGAAAAATTTTTGTGGTTGGTCAGGTTTAAGAGTAAATATTAATAAATCATGTATAATATTTGGGAAAAATGTTAGTAGAAGAAGGAAGAAAGTTGTTGCTCGGATTATGGGGTCAAAACAAGTATGGAGTTGTCTTATCTTGTAGTCAAATTAGCAACAAGAAGGCTAGTTAAAGAAGATTTTCAATTTATTGTTGAGAAGGCATTGAAGATGACAAATATTTGGCGAGGAAGATTGATTTCCTTAGCTGGAAAGATTTTATTGACAAAAATAGTTTTATTATCTTTCACCATCTTTCATTGTACTGATTCTATGGTGCCTAAGATCGTGTTTAATGAAGTAGACAAAATTTGCAGAAATTTTATTTATAACAAATCTAATGGAAGACATGGAATCCATTATGTCAATTGGAATGTCTTAAGCTTATCGCTAAATTGGGGAGGAAGAGCTCTTCACTCTAATTCGAATAAAGCGGGACCTTTGAGAGAAAAATTAGCTTGGAGAATCGTTAAATAAAGATTCTTTGCAGCATAAAGTATTCTACCAAAAATATGGAAATTTTATGGATGACGTAGCAATGAGGACTGGTTCATCTGCTTAAAAGATCATCAAAGATGGAGGTAAATCTCTAAGGCCTTTAATTAGATGGAATGTTGCCAATGGATTAGATATTGATGTATTTAGTGACACATGGATATTGGACAAGAGTATTAGAAAATGGCTAACTTTTGTTGTTACAAATGATGGCAGTAAGTTTTTGGTTTCAAACTTCATTATTAATGTGAGATGGAATGTGGAAGTAATAAGAAATCAAATGGGATATGAACTAGTTAACTTAATTTTAAAAATCAAGATTAACTCTAAAATGGAAGAACCCAAGATGGAGCTGCTAGATCATGTAAATGGAAAATCAATTTCTTCAATGGTATTTTATATGTCTGTTATTCAAACTAATCCTAAGCAGTTTTGGAGTTGGATTAAGAAAGGAAAAAATGAAACCAAGGGTGGAGACCTTATGGTGGAGAATTTTTAACAACAGCCTTCCCACTAACCAGTTTCTTGAATATAGAAGATTGCAAAGGTATAGCCAATGCCTGAGAAACTTTAAAGAAACAAAAGATACATATCATGTTGCTGCTAGGTGTATAAAGCTAAAGAAGGTTCTACACCAAATTAGTAAATGGGGTTTTCAAGTTCTCGTATTTGAATCCTTTATGGATTGTTGTAGTTGGTTGTCTACACAAAGTTCTTTCATGATTAATTTGTATTGTAAGGTGGTGTTTTTTATATGGAAATCAATGAATATGTTGATTCACAATGGGAAAGAAGATAGCTCTTTGATTATTGGTGCTAATGCATTGAGCTATTCTTCATTTTCTACTCAAGGAACTGGTAAATTCTCAGGTAGATGGGATGCTAATCATTCTTATTGGCTATCCAATATACATTGGTATCCCCCTGCACCAAATTGGATAATGTTGAATGTGGATACAGCCTTACTACCCTCTTATAAAGCTAGAATCTAAGGGGTATTTCATGATCACAAAGGTAGATTCCTCTTGGCTTTTGGTAAATCATACATTCATTGGGATATATCTATATTGGAGCTTTTGTCTACTCAATCTATCAAGGAGGTGATCAAATATTGGATGTTTAAATACAAGGAAATTATAATAGAAGGAGACAATGCTAATGTTATAAAGTTTTTGCAAAAGACCAAATAAAATGGAGATTCAAGGTATGAAGATGTTCATCTATTCAAAGGGTTAAATCAAGTTATTTTTAATTGTGTTAATAGAAGGTGTAATAAGTTAGCAGATTTATGTGCTAACTATGGTATTTTGAATTTTTTTTATTTAGGATGATGTTAATATGAATAAGGCTTCTTCTTTATTTATGTCCTTGTTAAAGGAGGAATCTAATGTAGTGAGTCCTTAGTTTATTCTCCTTTGATCTTTAATGCAATTTTCTTCATTTTCTACAAAAAGAAAAAATAAAAGTCTACCCTAAATTAATAACTAGACTTTGTGATTGAGACCTTTTTTTTATCTTGCTACAGTAATCTATTATATATATATATAATATTCGAAGTCTTTATATTACTTTCAAATTCTTTGCAATCTTGTCGTTTCATTTATCATATGAATTTGAATCTATTTTATGGTTTATTCTTTCCTATATTAGAGAGTGAGTTTCTCTCCTCTAATATCTTGAAGATATACTCACAACTGAGAGTATTTAAGAGTTTAAAAGAGATCTTGCTTGGAAAAAATGTCAAGGGCATAAAATGAACCCTAAAAAGAAGAAAAATAAAAAAAGATGCATAATGATCTCCAAAAAGAATTGAAAGATACACAAAGTGTATAAAAAATCAAAAGATACACAAAGTGCACTAATCAATTGACAAGAGGCTTAAAGTGAGCCCACAAATGGAAAGCCTCATTTTTTAACACTTTTAAATCTTAGAAGAATTTATATTTCACTTGATATTTTCAAAAGCTTGATTTTGAGTTTTGTGATAGTGACAAATTACTTTTGTATATTATTTCTATTATATCTCTTTTTGGAACCAAGTTATGAATGGATCTCTTTATCTTATCCAATTGGTTTTTTTGAGTTAGGTCTTTTATTTTTAAAAGATGATTTACCCTGAGAGAAGTTTGAGCTAGGGCTAACAGAATTGACTATTCTACCATTTTTTTTATTTTGATGATGTTAACTCATAGTTCTTACAAATTTTTTAAATTCAATCACATGGAGAACTTATCATTTTGTGCTTTGATTAAAAAAGAACAAAAAAAAGCACCTAACTTTCATTTTTCTTTTTTATCTTCTGTTATGTGTTACTTTTATGGGTTTTCCTCCACCTTTTTGTGATGTCAAAAGGGGGAGTAGTGTTTGTTTGAGTTTGTTTCATCGTGTTGTTTTACTTGTTCTTGTTTTATTTTGTTTTGAATATTTTCCATCATAACAAAGGGGAAGATTATTACGAATCTGATTTTATGAAATTGAATTTTAATGATAGCAAACATTTCTATTTTTTTATATCTGCCTTTCCTACTAACATTTCAGGTCCAAAAGATGGAATTGAATATTGAACTAGCTCAAGATTTGGTATATTAGGACTGAGTCAGTTTGTAATGTACATCAACTGTTTTTTACCTTTTCTTGAGTCCATTGTAATAATGTGGATCCTGATGCTAAGTAACCTTGCACACACACACTTGGGGAAAAATTCTATCTATTTAATTAGTCTTTTTATATTTTGATCATAATATTCGGGATGATCCAAAAAAAGTCCTAAACGATCGGTTAAAAATAGAAACCCTAATAAGGGCATCCTAGTTAAGGCAGTAGTCATTAAGCGAATCGTACTGGAGGATAATTACATTATTCAAGATGATAGGCTAAAATAAAAAAGAATCAGGCACCATATCTATTTAAGCATCTTTTATTTTTGGACATTATCCAGGATATCATCCAGTACGATTTAGTGCAATTATTCCTAAATTAATCTTGAAATTAAGGAAAGTAATTAAGGTTTGATTGCTCAATCACATTGTTCAGGATGATCTCAGGATCAGTCGGGATGATCAAATAACAAGCCTTAGTTCTTCTTGGGTGATGAATAATCAGCATTATTACTTTCAGGGCGATGCACTGGACGATTTGTACTGAATTAAACTAATCTTCCAAGATGATCGAGATATCGGCCTAGAAGATCAAGTTATTTTTCCATCATCTAGACATCCATTCAGGGCGATGTTCTGGATGATATTGGTCCTTTTGTACTAATCAGCCTGGATGATCTTGAGATGGTTCTAGATAATCTAGTTATTTTTTCATCATCCAAACATCCATCTAGGGTGATGGTCTAGACAATATTCAATGACTTGAACTAATTGTATAGGATAATATCCTATCGACGTTGACAATATGAACAAATTATCCTTCTTATCATCCAAACTCTCCCAAATCATCCTGTCTAAGTGAGCTGAATTTATACTGATCGTACGGAACTATCGTCTTAGATGATAATGTCAGTTTGTTGCTATTAAAAGCAAATTCGAAGCTCTTATATATAAGACCTCTTGTTTTACCCAAGAGTGTATCTTTTGCTGCTGTCTTGACCTGAGAAAGCCAGGAGGAGCGTGAGAGTAAGGGAGAGTGAGAGAGAGAGAAGATCTTATTAGTGGGAGTTTATGAGGGGTTTCATAAAGGTTGCTCTAAGATAGGATCCAAGTCATCTTCTTAGGTCATCATACCTAGTTCCTTGGAGGTTCGAGTGAGGTCTACTTTAGCAACTGATCAAGGTTCTCTGCCTTCTTCTAGAGGAAGCAAAAGGAGCTGGGTTCTTTGACTACTTCTGGAGGAAGCAAAAGGAGTTGGATTCTCTACCTGCTTCTAGAGAAAGCAAAAAAAGTTGGGTTCTCTGCCTCATCTGGGTTGGTGGAAAGTAGTTTTTATACGGGCTTCTCAACCTTGCTGTGGGGGCAAAAGGAGAGTCACTATGTTTAGTGCAATACTCCAAGGATGGCTCCAGGGAGTGGATGTAGGTCAAGTTGTTCGAACCATTATAAAATCTAGTGTGTTCTTTTTTATTATTCTTCCACAATTAATTTCCACTCTTCGTTACTCTTGTGGTGAATCCTGATTTCGTTGTGTTTGTGTTTTTGTTTGAAGAAATTTTTTTAAATACCAATTCACCCCCCTCTTGGTTAGCCTCGAGACTAGTTCATAAGGGCTAACATCCATAATGAACTTTCATTCTTATGTAAAGAAGAAAATTTCTAAATAACTTACAGGAGTGGGACCTATTAAGTTGGCTCTTAGAAATAAAAGATTGGAGTGTGAGCTGAAATATAGAGTTGGGAACTATTCCCCTCTTGATCAATGTTGATAGTAATTGCTTTTTGGATATATAGAGGAGGTAGAAAGAGTCAAGCTTCTCTGTATCTTAAAGAATATGTTAGCATGCATGAGTTTTTTTATGGGTTTCTTGGAAACTAAAATAACTTCCATAGATAGAAGGCAAGTTAATGTATTGATTAGTGTGGATTTGGATTATTTTCAAGTTTCCTTAGATGGGTTGTATGGAGGGATTCTTCTACTTTTGAAGTATAGTGTGGATTTAATTTCTATTTATGAATCTTCATAACAATTTGTTATTGGTGAGTTAGATGTGATAAATAAAGATGTGTGGAGGGTTGCTTCAGTTTATGGGAGGATACATGTTTATAAAAGGAGAGAATTATGGGGGAAGTTGGAAGCTTATCTTTTAAAGATCAACGTATGGTACTTGGTGGAGATTTTAATTATTTATTATCTATGGAGGATAAAAGGGGAGGGAAAATATTTATTTTTTCCCCAGGACCCAAGGAGATGAACTCCTTTTTGGGTAAAAATGACTTCATGAGGTTGGGTGTATTAGTCTTAAATTCACTTGGTATAACAAAAACGTTCATGGGGCTTAAATTTTTGAGTGTTGTATAGATGTTTCTTGAATTCAGCAGCATTAAATTTTTCCCATCAAATGGTGGTTAGGCATCTTGCTAGAGTTCCTTCTGACTATTTTTCGGTTGTACTAAATCTTTTGGAGCTAAAGTGATTGGCTAAAAAGATTATTAGATATAAAAATGTTTGGATTTCATTTTTTATATATTATGCTATGGAAAGGAAAGAATTGAGTAAGAAGGATGCTGGTAGTTATTCTGATATTATGAATATCAAGAGCTTTAAAACCTTGAAACCATTTTTCATCTAGAGTAAAGCCAAGCTATTAAAATTTATTCAATTAAAGGATTGTCTCATGGAAGTTATATTGGAGTTGTAGTTGAAGGAGGCAGATATAGGTCATCTCTCAAAAGAGGATAATTGGACTCTAAAGGCAAAGGTGACTGAGTTGAATACTACTTTGCCACGTTTGAATACTTGGTGGAGGCAACATGCAAAGACCAAATGGTTGTCTAAAGGAGGTATGAATTCTATGTTTTTTCAATCATTTTCTAGAACAAGGAGGAATTCAAATTGGATCTTTAAGGTCAAAGATGATAATGGAGCATTGGTTGAAGATCAAGTTATGATTAAAGGTATTTTTATATGTTTCTTTAACAGGAAATGGAAGGAAAGGGAATGTGTTCTGGAAGGTTCACCTTCTCTGTTGTGTTCTCTTGATGAAGATGATAGATGTTTGTTCAATAGGGATGTATCCTCGGAGGTGGTTGAGGGGATTGTGAATAAAGCGGGTGCTAACATAGCTCATGGTAATCATTTTATTTGTTATTCCTTTATCAAAGCTTATTGAGGTATTATTAAGGAAGACTTCTAGAATGCTATTAAATATTTTTTTTTACTCTGGGAGTATGAATGTAGAAGGGAAAGATGCCTTAGTTGTGCTTATCCTAATGGTGAGCAATTCTATGATTCCTTCCATTTATGGCCTGATCAGCCTTTGTAAAAAAGTATACAAGGTGCTTGCCACGGTTCTTTTGAATAGATTGATTTCCATTATGCGTAAACTAATTTTGGTAGGGCAAGTGACATTTATTAAGGGGAGTTTGTTGTCAGATCATGTTATTGTAGCTCAGGAAGTGTTCAACAAGTTTAGATTTTCTAAATGTTTTAAAAGTTTTGTCTCTTTCAACATATATATGGAGCAAGCATATGATTGCATGTGTTGGGACACCTTGACAAAGTTTTTGAATATTTCAGTTTCCCTCTGAAGTTTTCAAACTCATTATGGAATGTGCTGAAAATCCTAGATTCTGTTTGATGATTAATGGCAATTCTTCTGATTAGATTAATGCTAGGAGTGATTTCTGTCAAGGTTATCCTTTGTATTCTATTCTATTTTTTCTTTGCTCTCAACTTTTATCCAACCCTTTTATTCAGAAAGGTGATTCCATTCATGTTCATATTTGTCTAAATGGCCCATAGATTTATTATTTCTTATATGCATATGATACTTTTTTTAGGGAAAACTCCCAAAGGGGCCTACGCGTTGATTAAAGAAAAAGATATACAGTCCTTAAGGGGTCCTCAAGCTCTCTACTGCTCATAAGAGTTATAATCATAAAAAGAAAAAAAAACCTACAAGCTCGAGATCCCCACTACAGAGAATTACAAAATTACCTAGTTACATTCTATGTTGCTTAAGCAAAAGCACCAAAAAAAGGAGAAAACCAAAAAGACTTTAAAAGGCACCAACCAGCCATCCTCATATCCAAATGATCAAGCATTAGCACCAAAACATTCCTACAAAAATTTTGATAGGCAAAAGAACATAATAGTAATATATATAAAGGTTAAAGATATAAAGATTAAGGCTAAAATAAACCAACACTCAATCCAATATGCATAATAGACCAACTAATGATCATAATAAAAACCAAAGAAAACCATAATAAGAAGGTAACCACCACTGTCCAAAATCAGCAGCCAAATAAGCCATGGAGTGAGTGACCACTTACAACTGGCCCACCTAGAGCAGTCCTAAAAATAACTAGTAAAAGCAACAAATTACCAACAACCCCATAAAAAACAAGCCAACCCATGCAATATAAATGAATAATAGAAGAAATAGTGCATCAATTCGCAATAAAGAAACCACCAAAAATCCAATTAAACTCCAAGAATTTAGAACCGACACAAGCATAATACAACCCGTCAAGTAACGACCCTACCAGGCATGCAGGCAGCAAGGCCAAATACCTCAATCAACCAACCAGATAAATATTCCACCAAATAATGTCAGCCAAGTCATTCCATCCTTGGTAATGATTCAACACACCCAGAACCCAAACAGTTAGCAGCAACAGCAACCCTAGGTAATTAACAACAATAAGGAGAAAACTAACCCCAAATAGAAACCAAAGAATAACCAAACCAACAGGTATTTAAGAGCTCAATGCCAAAAAGAGATACTAGAACAGCACCTTTGCAACCAGGTAACTAGAGATTAAAGCCCAGCTATAGCACGAGAAGAAACAACACTAGTCAATTGAAAAAGAATTCTCCAACAATTAGGCGGTTAACAATAGAAGCAACCCTAGGTAGTTAACATCAACCAGAAAGAATTAACCCCAAACTTGAATAAAATAATAACCCAACCAGCAAGGATCCAAAAGCTCAATGACAAAAAATAAAAGGAGATACCAAAATAGCTCCTGCCCAACCAAGCAAACAGAGAGAAAACCCAAACTATAGCACCAAAGAAACAACACAAGTTTACAGAAAAAGAAGAAAGCAAATTCACAAGAAATAGGCTAAAAGACCACCTGCTACCAAAGGAGCCAAAATAATAAGTCCTAATAAAATAGAAAAAGGAGAGTACCCCCCACCCCCATCCCTAACTAACAGTAGAACCCAGAAATGAACCAGGACAAACCATGAATGGATAATTGGAACAAGACAAAAAAACAAAATTAAGAAGGTCTAAAACCCCACGGAGGGCCACCACAACCTATTAAACACCCTAAGTTCTAACATAGGGAACACCAATATGATCAAGTATAAGAAGAGCTTTCAGATGGTTGGTCCCAGTCAAATCCAAAAAAACCTATAGACCACACCCCCAATTAGCAAGCCAGGTAGCATAACCATTACCTTCACTGCAAATATGATAGAACCAATATTTAAAAAAAAATCAAAAGATTCTTTATCTCCCTAACCAGATAAAAAAGATCAGTATTGCAACCCATATGTTCACAAGAATTTAAGAATAGGAAATTATAATTAGAATTAAACTAAATAAGCACATTTGTTATGTTGAGAGAAATACATAACCTTAAACCATAGAGGATAGCCAAAGTAGTAGAATAGAAAACATCCCCATTCTATAAGGGACCAACAAAAGCCATAATAAGATTACCATCACTATCTCCAATAACTCCACCACATCCCACCGTGGAATCAATTGTAACACCATCCCCATTCAGCTTATAGAAATTAATGGGGGTTTTATCCAATAAATAATTATAGAGTCTATGGCAATATGACCTTTCTCTCAATTAAGGCCTAAAGCAGAACCCGCAAAAGCATAATTTTTGAAGTTCTTAGAAGAAATCCTATTAATAAAAAATAAGGCCAAAATCTTATCTTTAACATTATGGATAACCTTAAAATGATTCATATGAACACCATTAAAAAGAGAATTATTCCTTTCTAACCATAAATACCATAAAATGAGAGAAGGAATAATATTTCTGATGTGCCCTTTAATCTTAATGAACCAAGCATTTAGCAAAGACTTCAGGGATAAATGTGCATTAAAGTAATTCAATTGAAATATGTCATCTAAATAAACCCAAGTTTTAGTAGCAATAGGGCCAAAAATGAAAACATGATGCATACTCTGGAAAATGGTAGCAATATTGGCACTTGGAAGGCAAAATAAAGCCTCTATTTATAACATTTTCATCACTGTGAATAAATTTATGCAAGATTCTCCAAAAAATGATGGACACATTAGAAGGAATACACTTATGCCATATTATAGAGAAAATATTTACAAAATTTTTCTTTGGACAAAAGGCATGCCAAGCATTCTTCAAATGAAAGCCCCCATCTTTAGACAAATCTTATAAGATAATATCATTAGAAGCATTATTGATAAGAAGATTCAAAATTTGATGAATAATGAAATTCGGGATAACATTAGAGAGTTTTTTATAATCCTAATAATTATTAGTAAGGAAAGAATAAACCTTAATACCCGTAAAAAAAGAAGTATTCATAATGGACTCAATAGACTGTTTACCCAACCAATGATCCTACCAAAAGAAAACATTGCCCTCACCAAGCCCCCAAGAAATGAAAAGCTCAACGGCCCATTAAACATTGCAAAGTGTCTTCCAAAATATAGAATCAACTTGACTAAGCACACATGTAGTAGGATTCTTACCAACACAGTACTTAACATACATAAAATTAGCCCAAAGGCTCACTTTAGCTTGAAAATTATAGCATAATTTAAAAGAAATTGCATAAGTTAAGTCATTCATACTTTTACAAACTAAACCCCTTTCAGCCAAAACACCACAATTTTTATCCCAAGTAGCCCAGATAATTTTGGAGTTGCTAGAAGTACCTTTCCAAAAAAAAATTATTAATAAGTTTATGCACTCTATTACAAACCTCTTGAGTCATCAGCAAATTCTAAAAGATATAAATCGATGAGGAGCAGAGAACTCTTTTAACAAGAGTGAATCTACCACCAAAGCTCAAAAAGTTGGAATCCCACGATAAAAGATTATTTAAAATAGAGATAATAAGATCAACAAAATGAAAAGTTTTCTTTCTACTTTTAAAGAGAGGAACCCCAAGATACTTCATGGATAATTGACCATGCATAAAGCTGTTTAAATCTTTAATGGAAACATTTTGATCATTAGGAACTCTCATGGATGTAACAAAATAACATTTGTATTTATTAAGAGATAAACCACTAACCATTTCCAATTGATAAAAAAGTACAAAAGCTTAAGAGTCCTGTTAACATAAGCATTAGTAAAAAAAATATAATTGTTAGTAAAGCGAAGATGAGAAATTGGAAAACTGCCCAACGTTATGAAATAAAGAATGGGAGTATTCTCAAAAAGATTGTTAAGGCCTCTCAATAAAAATTCAGCAACAATAATAAAAAGCGTAGGGGAAATAGGATCACCCTGTCTTAAACCATGAGAAGATTTAAAAAACCAATTACTTTACCCATTAACAATAATAAAAAATAAACATCTTCTATACAATTTCTAATAAGCTTAATAAAGATCGAATTAAAACCAAAAAGATGCAAAATTTTATAAATAAAGTTCCAATCAACTTAAGCCTTGGCAATATCTAGCTTCAAAATCAAATTACCCTCTCTCACCCAAACATACAGATCTTTGCAAAATTATTGAGCCAACAAAATATTATCAGCAATGGCCCTCCCATTCACAAACCCCATATTAAAAGGGTAAATAATATTAGTTAAAATATGAGTTTAACAATTCATGAGAATTTAATAAATCAACTTGTTAAAGAAAGTATAAAGACTAATAAGTCTTAAATCATTCCAAGAGCTAAAAGAGTTATTTTTGGGAACAAGCACAATAGAAGTAGAGGTAAAATGGTTAGGGATACAATTATCAGTAAAGAAATAAAAAATAGTAGAGTAAATATCATTATTAATAACATGCCATGACTTTTGAAAAAACTCAGTTGTAAAACCATCAGGTCTAGCCACATAATCACTATTCATCCCAAAAAGAGTCTCTTTAGCCTTCTCAAAGGAAGGAGGTTTAGAAAGATTGTCATTCTCCTCTTGGTATAAAAGGTTAGGAATAAAAGAAGGGTTATTAATCTGAGACGAAATAAAATTCTTATTGAGATGATTTTGAAAATGCTCAACCGCTAAATTAGCAATTTCCACTGAAGTTTTAGAGAAAGAACCATCTTCCTGAAGAATTTTAATAATAATTTTTTTTAGCCTTTTTCCTCTTGACTAAGGCATGAAAATATTTAGTGTTATTGTCACCTTAAACCGTATGCTTAGCAACAACTTTTTTGTTTCCAAAAAACCTCCTCATGCACTTAGAGTTTAAAAAGATAATCCTTAGCATTTCTTAAAAGATTGAAATTAGCATCAGATGGATTGACTTTGCAATTAGATTCAAAATTATTTACTTGCTGCTCGGCTTTCAAAATATTGGTAAATAAGTTTTTAAAAACATTATGATTCCACTAGTTCAAGACCTGCTTAAGCCTTTTCAAATTAAACCACACTCTCCTCATGCTAAAGCTAGAGTTATCTAGATGCAGAGGATCATGCCAATTATTTTGAACCACATCCAAGGAGTCATGAAGTAACAATATATTTTGAAATCTTAATTGGGAAGGGGCATTAAAGTGTCCAAAATCAAGGCTAATAAATAAAGGGGAGTGATTAGAAAGAGTTCTTCTGAGATGCTCAACAATAATAACATTAAAGGAGCTAATCCAATAATCATTAAAGATAGCATGGTATAAATTTTTCCATAAGTGACTTCTATTCCAAGTGAAATTGTTACTCGCAAAGCTAACATCAATTAAATTACAATCCCAAATCATGTTTCTAAAGTCCTCCATAGACCAATAAGAAGGAGAAGAGCCTCCTATCCTCTTAGAAGGATTAATAATATCATTAAAACCACCACCAACAAGTCAGAGAAATATATAAAAACTATGAAAATTAATGGACAGATCCCAAAGGATTTTCCTAATATAACGAGAAGAAGCGGCATACACAAAAAAAGAATAACAAAGGAAATTAAAACCTCTACATTACAATGCATCACTTGGGTAAAGTCACAAATAACTTAAATTTTAATAGAATCCTTCCATAAAACCCAAATTTTATTAGCCACATTTGAAATAGCATAATCAACCCAAAAATTGAGCAGTACTAATTAGCTTATTATTAGAAATAAAAGGCTCAAGCAAAATAAGAATAGAAACATTATAAACACGACAAATGTTTTTAGCTCTTAACTGAGTTGAGTGAAAACCAATACCCCTAATATTTCAAATAATGTAATTAAGCATAAAGCACAAAATTAATGAGTTTGTGATCAGGTCGTTCTAGGAGATTGCAAAATGATATTATGTTTCTTCCTGCCTATTTTACTATGAAACATAATGAAACTAGTATCATTATCATCTTTAGTATGGAATTTAGCCATATATCCATATTCATAGAATATGTAAAAACATTACTATTAGAGTACAATTTTGAATGAAGATTACTATCATCAGTCAAACCTTCTTGCCAAAAATCGTGGTCTAAGGAACATCTGTCCACCACCATCGATTTACCTTTGCCAACAACACCATCAACCATGTCATCTTGACCTTTTTCTTGAGTAGAAATAATAGAATGATTAGGAGCCAAATTAGTAGAACTATTTGGAACCATCATAGAATCCATATCAGTCAAGTTATTATTAGAAACACAAATAATATTTTTGAAAGAAGAACCAATGTTAGTATTAATAATACTATCCAGCCTTTACTCATCTACATCTTGACCCTCAATATGTAAAGAAGAGATAGAGTTATCTTCACGATCACAATTAGGTTCAAGAGTAGAAACTTCCTTCTGGGTGAAAGTATAGAGAACAGATTTGTGACCAGTCTACTGCTCCTTAGCAGCAGGACCCTCAATCACTTGAGTAGTATTATTATCAACAGTATCCATTACAATATAAACATTTCCCTCTATTAATAAATTCAGGACCACATTCTCATCATTACATAAGAGATTATTATTTTCTTGTATAGTTTGGATGAGACTTTCTCCTTACGGAGATGAGGATGAAACCAAAAGTATTCATTAACCCCATGGCCATGCATCTTACAATGGGAACAGAAATAGGTAGATTTTTAATTTCCACTTTTTGGAAAGAGCCATTTTATTTTGAACCAAACCAAATCTCACTTGGAAGTTTCTTAAAAACATCCAACTCAACTAAAACATGAGCCACTGAAGGTTTAGAGATAGAAGCAGTAACCTAGTCGATTTGTAAGGGTCTACCAAAATTCGAAGCCAATCCAAATAATATTTGGGAGTAAAAGAAATGAAGGCGTAAATTTGAGAAAGAGATCCACATAGGCTCAATAGGAGATTCCTCACGAACATCAAAATTTGGTGTCCATTTGAGTAATCTCATTTGACATGCTTGAATATAATATGATCTTCTAGAGAAAATGCGATTATAATTAAGTTCGTTGGTAAGTTATATCGTAAAATGACACAAATCCAACAAACCTATGTGAAAGGAAACTGAGAGTTTAAGTTTAACAAAAATCTTTTGAATCACGTCAAGATTAGGATGATGAAGAAAAAAATTACCAATTAAGGTGAAAGAAAAGGCATAGCTAGCTGCTAAACAACCAAATCATCAAACATTAGGGTAGGACAACCCTTAAAGGAAGTATGCACAAAGTGAACCCTAGTAGAAGGCAAAGAGGAACCCACCAAGACATCTCTAAAGGAATGGGTCTTACTAGATAAGAACAAAGAAGCAACACGGATGGATGACATCAGAGACATCATCTCCCTCCACCAAAAATGACTCCAAAAACCTCAAACATAGCTCTGAAAATAATTTAAAAAAAAATTAAAGGAGGGAAAAAGCATGAAAAAACCAAATCAACCAAGCTATGAGAGGAGAGGAGATGCAGAGATGAGAAAGCCCTAAGATTGCTTCATAATCACCCATAGAGCCAGAGAGCCGTTGTATGCGTATGATATTATTATTATTTTTTTGAAGCTAAGAATTAGGTTGTGAAGGAGATAAAGGTTGTTTTATTAGATTTTTATGGTTGGACGGGGTAGAGGATTAACACAAACAAGTTTGATATTCTTTTTTATAAGATTGTTAAGAGGAAGAAAAGGAAATCCATAACTCAAATTATGGGGTTTAAACAAGTTAGAGAGTTCAGTTATGCTGGAGTGAATATTTCTTTGAGGAGGCTTGTAGGGGAAAATTTCCAGTTCATTATTGACAAAGTCATGAGAATGTTGAATGTTTGGGGGAGTAAGTTCATTTCCTTGGCATGGAAGTTTATTCTTGTAAAATCGTTATGATATCCTATCCTACTTTTCATTGAACACTTTCTCTTGTACCTAAAGTTGTTTTTGATGAGCTTGACAATATGGGTAGAAGTTCTATATGGAATAAGCGGGATGGGAGGCTTGTCCTTGATTATGTAAGTTAGAATGAATTGTGCAAAACTATCAAGAGGGGATGGCATGGTTTACACTCTTGTACAAGTGAAGTTAAACCTTTGAAACCTAAGTTTTTTTTTTTTTTTTGAAAGGCTTCAATATGTAATTTATTAAAAGAGCCTAATTACTGACTAAGCAATCAAACTCCTCTATTAACAAAGAAATAAGGGAAGGAGAAATTTTATTTTAGCTAAAATCATTCCAAATAAAATTAGAAAAAGGAGTATAATTAGCACAAAGATTAGCTAAGTTATTACAATTTCTATTAGAAAAATAAAATAAAACATGACTAAAACCATTAAAAAAATATTAGTCCTCCACCTCCATGTGAGACTTCTTATTTATGATGCTTTGAATTGAATTGATAACATTGTAGTTATCCTCTTCTATAATTATTCCTTTTACATTAAGCGTACAATCATGTACAACCTTCTTTAACGATGAAATATCTAGAATCTCCAATTGTGCGATATCCCAAAGAAGACCAGTAAAACCAAAATCTAAAAGGAATATTCCTTTATAGTCTCTTACCATTCCACCAATACCTGACTTAAAAGTTTTTAACAAAGAGGCGTCAATATTTATTTTAATACATTTGGGTGGGGGAGGGTGCCAAAAAGATTGAGACAGCTTATGAGGCCTATTAGCACCCTCTTGTTCTAAAAAAAGAGTAAAAGTAAAAGAAGCAACAACATAATTAATTGCATTAGCAATCACAAATGACGACCAATCTTCCTTTACACCATGTATAAACCAATTCCAGCTCTTACAAGAAAAGAATACTACTGAGAAATATAAAATTCCAATGAAAGGACTAGTTATTGGTAACTTTTCAAACATCTGATTACATTCTTTAAGAGAATTGGTAGCTGGCAAAGAAAAACACCATGAATCAAGACACTGAACAACATTATGTAACTTATCACAACAAATAGCAATATTGCCAGCATCTTCCACAACATTACACCCTTTTGGATAAACATTACAATCAATCAGGCTTCTACACATTAGAAACTCATTAGATGGGATAGCATTATTATTTAATTGCCACCGAAATAGTTCAACACAAAGTTAATTTGAGTTTCAGGTATTGAATCCAGCTCCATTATGTTTCTTCACTGCAATCTTCATACTATTTTGAAAAAGCTATAGCTACTATAGATTTCCCATAATATTTGTATAGAAAATCCAATTCATCACTTTGTATCTCAGAAGGGATATTAATTGATTGAATAACATCCACTAATTCTTTACCATAGTACATGCTTAGCTTGTCTTCATTCCAATTCCGATCTATAATTAAATCCTGAAGATACTTGTAACCTTAATAAAATTTTGCAACAAATGTGGGCCAATTCTTAATACTCTTATCAAGAAGCCAAACATCTTGTAATGCATCAACTTTAGAATCGGTGGACACTCTCCATTTAATAATAGGATGTAGATACTTTTCCCTATTTAAAATTATTCTCCAAGTAGCTGATACCTTCGGTCTACCTTCGTAATTCCAAATGTCTTTACCATATTTAGATTGAAATGCCCTGCTAAGCAAATAATTTGGCTTATTAATAAAATTCAAAGCAAATTTAGCACTCAAGGGACCAACTTTAATAAACGTTGATTACAAATTCCAAGTAAATTTAGCTCTTAAAAGCTTTTCTGTAAGAGATATGAATATATTTCCCATAGTGCTTAAATTATTCAAAGCTTTTTCCAACAAAATTTGAAAATCAACAAAAACCATCCTCCTCAATGTAATATTAATACCAAGATAATGCAACTCATTTACAACCTTAAAGGCCACAATTATTGAAATAGCCTTCTTTTTTTAATTGATTTACCAAACATAAGAGATGACTTCAACTTATGAACCTTCTTTCAAGTCCACTTGCAATATTTAGAAATGGTGTTATTAACTTTCTTCACACTCCTGCAATTTGCCTTAGAAACAATAACAATGTCATCTGCATATAGTAAATGGGATATTTTCTGAGCCATACTGCCACACTAATACCAATCTTCCTTTCATTTTGAGCAAAATCATTATATAGGAGCTGAGAACACAATTTGAAAAGAAATGAAGACAAATGACACTCTTGTCTAAATCCACTTCTAGCCTCAATCCAAGTAGAATGATTGCCATTAACTATTATAGAAATCCAAGACTTTCTTAAGAGTAGACCAACCCATGCTTTCATAAGCCTATTCCATGTCAATCTTAATTGCAACTATCCTTTTCTTTGATTTAGAATATCTAAATTTTTTAAAAACCTATTGAGCAAGAAAAATATGTTCAGACAAAAATCGACCTCTAACAAAAGCAGAGTGTTATTTCGAAATAATCTTAAAAATAATAAAGCTCATCTTGTTAAGCAATAAACTTCCCACCATCTTATAGATGGACAAATAAAGGGTTATATGATGATAATTAGCAGATGTTAAGGGGTAATGTAACATAGGCATCAATACCACCAAAGTTTCCTTCCACTCTAAACACATATCAACAAAAGTAATAAACTAATGTTAAGCCTTCAAAACTTCCACTTTGATATTATTCCAATATTCTTTAATAAAAGAATAAGTAATACCATCTTTTCCATCAGATTTTATTTGGTTCCAATTACCGCACCACTAGTTCCAAATCCTCCATAGAGAAATCAGCTTCAAGCACCTTCTTGTCATTGTCTTCAATCACCATCAAAGGACACAGACAATCCTTTAGAATACACATCATTTCCTTCCTTTTTTCTTTAAAAAAATTGAAGAAAATTTGTTCAATCTCCTTCTGCTCATTAATCATCAAACCATTGTTGTCTTTAACTTGATAAATCCAGTTCCCACTCCTTGCTATTTCATAAGCATGAAAAAACCTTATGTTGGAATCACCTTCCTTCATCCAATGAACTTTAGCTCTTTGCCTCGACCAAGTGTTCAATCGTGCTAGAGTAGTATTAAGATCACCCACTTTAAAACTAAAAAGAAAATGTTTTTCTTCAGATAATCCATTATTATCAGCTTCCTTTTTTTGCAACCAAAGAATTTCATTTTTAAGTTTATCTTTCAACTCATTAAGATTTTGAAGTTTTAATTTACTCCAAAAATATAATGCCTTTAAAGACCTACAAATTTTCTTATTAAGAATCTGAACCACATCACCTTGAGTGTACTTATTCCATTGCTTCATAATAACTAAAGATGCAACCTGATATGATGTCGTCAAATTTCAGAATTTTGCTTTTGTGAAAAATTGGATTAGAAATCTTCAATAATAATGGACAATGATTGGATGCAATCTTAGCTAGATGCCTAATAGTAACTAGCATCAAGTGCAGCAGAGTTTAAGAAGCAATGATCAGTTCTTTTCAAAATATGAGCATTACCACTCTTATTATTACACCAAGTATACTTGGGACCAATAACACTAACATTATGAAAAACATTATGATTCTTAAAGCTCATCATATCTTGAGGCCCTTGAGAAAGTACAAATTTTTTTCATCCTCTTTTATCATCCTGAGATAGTAGAAAATTGAAATCACCTACCCCAACAGTAGGAATATCTTTGATTATTTTCTTTTCCAGACAATCCCACAAGCTTCACCTTTTATAATCCTTAGTATTGCCATAAACCATTGCCACCATCCAAACACATTTGTTTCTAATATTAAGCTCTCCTATAACAGTTTTAGAAGACGCCTCAATCATATAATAAGAAGCAATATAAATTCTCCATAATATCATAACCCCTCGGATAAGCCATCTATAGGAAATAGAAAAACATCCCAACTATCACCAAGAAGTCTATTGAATTTCATACTATCAATAGAGGAAATTTTGGTTTCCACCAAACGAACAAAAATTGTATCAAATTCCCTAACAAAATATTTTAGATACCGAGAGGGTTCAACCTTCCTAGCCCCTCTATAATTCCAAAAGGCTATTAAAGTCATTAGGAATATAAAGTGTGATTCCTCCCACTAATATCCTTATTCAACAACTAATGTTTCCTATTATGAGTTAGGACTTTAACTTTACCAAGAGACTTAAGTTCCTTTTGGTGTTCAAATTTAGACTTCTCAGAGTTTTCACCAACCTGACCTTTATCCTTTCTATCCCCTTCCTCTAAAATCTCTCCTTCTTCTTTCTTATTATAATCTACATTAGGATTAACATCACACAAAGAATTTAAAATATTAAACTTATTATTTTTATAAGAAATCCCACTCACCAAAGCATTGGAGATCTTATCTGCATTTAAAATAGAAATAGTATCCTTCATCAAATTTGTAACTTCACTTCTCCCATTCAACAAATTCGTATCAGGTACAAATTTTCTACCCCCATAATTGGCATCTCTACAGGTGCCACATCCACCATAAAATTCATAGTTTTATCTGTTGCAAACCTATTTTTCATGGCTTATGTTTTGATGATTGACAAATACTGTTTCTCTTGTACTGCTTGTTGCTTCTAACTTTTCAGGAATCAAAGATCGGACGATCAAGAAGGAGCCAAGTTCAGGATTGCGTAGGTTTAGGGTTGAGTCAGTCTGTACGTTTAATTTTCACCTTTTGAGTCTACTTGTAATGGTCAAATAGACTGATGCTATGTAACCCTTCACACACACACTTGAGAGACTTAGAATTTCTGTTTTTACTCATATCGGCCAGGATGAGTTTTAAATCGGCCTGGACGATCAGCTTAAAATAGAAAGTCTAATTAAGGATTCTTAATTATGGCAGCTGACATTAACAGATCGTCCTGGACGATACGTGTATCGGCCAGGACGATAAGCTCAAAATAGAAAGAAGTAGTCGCCATAGTCAATTATGGTATACTGTATTTTTAAATTATCTACCAGGATGATCCGTGGATCGGCCTGAACGATATTCACAAATTATGCCATAATTGTTCAGGAAATTAAGGGAGTAATTAAGGATGATTGATACGATCATATCGTCCTGGACGATCGTAGGATCGGCCAGGACGATCCAATCAAAAACCTTAAGATACTTCAGGACGATCAATATCGGCCAGCCCGTATCCAGGGCTATTGTCAGGACGATTTTCCTCTGATTTGAACTGATCGGCCAGGACGATCATGGGATCGGCCTGGACGATCAAGCCAATTTTCAATCATCCAGCTTTGCATCTAGGGCTATGCTATGGCCAATCTTCATTGATTTGTACTGATCGGCCAGGTCGATGTCCATATCGGCCTGGACGATATTGTCAGCAACTTGCAATTAATGAGCTCTTTTGAAGCTCTTCTATTTAAGAGCTCTTGTTCAACATTTTTCAAGACCTTTTGCTGCTGCCTTGACCTGAGAAGACCTCGAGGAGAGAAAGAGAGAGACGAGAGAGAGAGGATCTTGTGAGGGGGAGCTTGTTAGGGGATTCACAAGGGTTGCTTCAAGGATCGCTCTGCTTCGTCTTCGTCTAGAGTTTCTCGTCCGTGGAAGGGTCGGTAGAGGTAAGGAGTTTGCTTTTGGTTTTGGTTCTCTACCAGCTTCAGGAGGAAGCAAAAGGAGGAAGGTTCTCTGCCTTGCTGGAGTGGCAAAAAGGAGGTTCTTGTGAGGGCTTCTCCGCCTAGCTGTGGGGGCTAAAGGAGAGTCACGTTTTGTAGTGCAATACTTGGAGGGTGCCTCCAAGGAGTGGACGTAGGTCGAGTCGACCGAACCACTATAAATTTATGTGTTTCTTTTCTTGCTTCCGCACTTTTAAATTCTTCATTTAATTTTATGGTATGATTTGGTTTATGCAATTTTCTCTCTTTGTGAAAAGAATTTTTTAAAATACCAATTCACCCCCCCTCTTGGTTAGCTTGGGACTAAGTTCATAGGGCTTAACATCCCTAACGAACTTTCAAGTGGTATCAGAGCTTGATTCGAAAATTAAAGTTTGAAAACTTTTTGAATTTGATCCATGTCTAACTTTGGGAATCGTAACACTACGGAAGGGTATTCAATTACCCGACCTCCCCTGTTCAATAACCTACCTTTTGATTTTTGGAAAACTCGCATGTCATTGTTTTTACAATCTACTGATTATCGCATGTGGATGCTTATTCAAGAAGGTTATTCTCCACCTTCTCGTGAAATTAATGGTTTTAAAACTGAAGTTTCTTTTACTGAATGGACTTTTGATGAACGAGATTTAGCGCAATTAAATACGAAATGTTTGAACTGTTTTTTTCTGTGCTTTGAAATCTGAGGATTACATGCATGTTTCAACTTGCAAAACTGGTAAAGAAATTTGGGATAAATTGTGCATTACTTATGAAGGAACTAATGAAGTTAAACTATCCCGTTTAAACATTCTCTTGCATGACTACGAACTTTTTTGTATGAAACCTCATGAATTGATTTCTGACATGTACACTAGGTTTACTCAGATTGCTACTTCATTGCATGCACTAGTAAAAGAACTTTCGAACTATGAAAAAGTTAACAAGATTTTGAGATGCTTGCCTTCGTCTTATGATGCAAAAATTACTGCCATCACTGAATCTAAGGATTTGAATACCTATTATATTGATAACTTACTTGGCTCACTCATTGCTTACGAGCAAGGGATGAATCAAAGAATTTTTGACGCAGGTGAAAAGAAAAAGGAGAAAACAATTACATTGAAGGAACACAAATCGGATTCTGAATCTTTCGGGTCTGAAAGCGATGAAATTGCCTTCATCACAAGGCAATTCAAAAGCTTTCTAAGGAAGAAACAAAAGCATCTTCAAAGTTGGAGAAAAGGTAAGGATCACAAACATGTTAAAGGATCTTCTGATGTTATTTGTTTTGAATGCAGAAAGCCTGGACATGTGAGAACTGATTGCCCTAAGCTTAGAGATCAATCAAGCAAAGAAAAAGGTGATGAGAAAGCTAAGTCTAGGAAGGACAAGAAGAAAAACCAAAGGAGCTTTTGGGCAGAATCTGGTACTGATTCCTCTGAGATTGAACCAGAGGAAGAAACTACAAACTTGTGTTTCATGGGAAAAGATCAAAGTGATCAAGAAGAGGTATGTGAACTTTCCTACGATAAACTTCTTGAAGTTTCAGAAAAAATCCATGCATCATATAGGAAATTAAAGAAAACTCATGCTAGCTTGAAATTAGAATTCTTAAATCTACAAAAAGAGCATGAAATTTTGATTAAAGATCATCCAACAATTGATTCAAATCACATGGCTTTACTTGATGAATTTGATGAGTTAAATAAAAATCATGGTGAGTTAGTTGAAGATCATGATGCATTGAAAATATCAAACACATCTCTTGAATCTGATTTTAGGAAGTCAAAGGAGATAGAGAAAAATTTGAGGATTAAAAATGAAGTTTTAAAAAGCACAAACTTGAAGTTTCAAAATGATTTAGAATCATGTAAGAAAACTAGGATGACTTCTACTTTTAATCAATTGCCAAAACCTAGGGAGAGGCATTATAACTCAAATCACTTAAGAAATCCCTTTCCTGGAGTTAGATGTTTTTCTTGTGGCATGCTAGGACACATCTCACACACTTGCACGATTCATCATAGTATACATTGGGTGTGGAGACCTAAGGTGCATGATCCACAGCATACCACACATGCATTGCATTCTTCTCTTCATAAGAAGGAACCCAAACCTGCTTGGGTTCCTAAAACTAACATTTAATAATCTTGTAGGAGGGCTCTCACAAAAGACCTCGTGAGAGTATGTGGTACCTGGACAGTGGATGCTCTCGACATATGACTGGTGATGCTAGCCAGTTTGTTGTACTAGAGTCCAGGACTGGAGGCAAGGTTACTCTTGGAGACAACACCACCAGGAAGGTGGTAGGAGCAGGTATAATCGGTAATTCCAAGAACCTTATGATTGAAAATATTTTGCTTGTAGATGGATTGAAGCACAACCTGCTCAGCATCAGTCAATTCTGTGACAAAGGCTTCATCGTGCAATTCTTCACGGATTCATGCATTGTAAGTTTAAGTAACAACACTATTTTGTAGGGAAAGAGGGTCAACAACGTCTACATGCTTGATTTAAATAACATTGAATGTGTTGCTTCTTTTTGCTTAAAAACTGTAATTGATGATTCTTGGTTGTGGCACAGGAGGCTTTGTCATGCAAGTATGAAAACCCTTAGGAAAGTGACCCAAAAGGACCTAGTTAGAGGTGTCCCCAAACTTAAGTTTACAAAAGACCACCTTTGTGATGCCTGTCAACTAGGAAAGCAAATCCACTCCTCTTTTCACCCCATAAAGGACATTAGCACCTCTAGACCTTTAGAAGTCCTTCACATGGATTTGTTTGGACCCATTAGCATAGCTAGTTTGGGAGGGAAAGTCTATGGTTTAGTGATTGTTGATGACTACTCGAGGTTCACTTGGACTAGATTTCTTTCACATAAGAATGAGTCTTTTGAGGAGTTTAAAACTTTTTCTACTTGGATTCAGAAGAAGCTACGTTGTGAGATTTTTACCATCCATAGTGATCATGGGGGAGAGTTTAAAAATGAAAGATTTGGAGATTTTTGTGAGGAGAAGGGGATTAGCCACAATTTTTCAGCCCCTAGGACCCCTCAGCAGAATGGGGTAGCTGAAAGGAAGAACCAGACCTTTGTGGAAGCCGCTAGAGCCATGCTTGATGAGTATTCACTTCTAAAATACTTTTGGGCTGAAGCGAGTAACACAGCTTGTTATGTGTTGAATAGGGTGAATGTTAGAGTCAAATTAGAAAAGGCACCCTATGAGATCCTTAAAGGTAGGACACCCAATCTTTCCCACCTTCATGTCTTTGGTTGTAAGGTTTTCATTCACAACAATGGGAAGTCTCACTTGGGAAAATTTGATCCTAAATCTGATGAAGGAGTATTCTTGGGATATTCTAGTGTTGGGAAGTCTTTTAGGGTGTTTAACAAGAGAACTTTGATGGTGGAAGAGAAAACCCATGTAGTTTTTGATGAGTCTGATCCTATGAAACATGGAGTAGAGATGATGATGTTGGAGAGATTACAAGTGGAGTAGAAAATTTGGGGAAGGGGAGTGAGAACCTAAGTAATGGAGGAGTAGAAGGAGTCACCAAAGGAATAGAAAATTTTGATGAAAGGGGAGAAACTTCACACACTTTTCCTAGAGATTGGAGATACTCTACTAGTCACCCCAAGGATTTGATCTTAGGAGACCCTTCTAGTGGAGTTAAGACTAGACATGGACTTAGGAAGGAGGTGAACCACTCTGCCTTTATCTCTATGATTGAACCCACCACCATTAACCAAGCCCTTTCTGATGAGTTTTGGATTTTAGCAATGCAAGAAGAGTTGAATCAATTTGTTAGGAATGATGTTTGGGAACTTGTGGAAAGACCTAAGGGACAAAGTGTAGTTGGGACAAAGTGGGTCTTTAAGAATAAAGTGAATGATTCAGGAGTGGTGGTGAGGAATAAATCAAGATTGGTGGCTAAGGGGTTCAATCAAATAGAAGGGATAGACTTTGAAGAGACTTTTGCCCCTGTAGCTAGATTGGAAGTCATTAGAGTACTCTATTCAATATATAACAAGTTGCATGTATTTCTTTTTTTTAATTGCAATTGCATTAGTAACCAAATACTATATACAAAGTATTAAAAACGCTCACATTCCTTCCTTAAGAAACTAAGCAAAGAAGAAGGAATGTTGCAAAAAAAAAAAAAACTAGCAACAAAAATATTATAATCTAAAGCCAAGGTAGCACATAAATTGGCAACTTTATTGCATTCTCTAGAAATATCATGAAAAGTCACTTTATTGAAATCATTTAAAAAATAAATCCTTTGTCACCAATGTGTCCATTTTCCATTTTAATTTCTTCATAGAGGCTTGAAGAAACATCATTATGTTGAGATTATCTCCTTCAAATCATGTTGAGATTATCTCCTTCAATTATAATGCTTTTACTTTCAATCATCCAACTTTGAATAAATTCCCTTATTGCCAAAACTATCTCCACTTTGAATTGATCTACATCCTAATGAATTTTTTTATTCCCAAATGTAAGAAGAAAATGTTCTTTATGGTCTCTAAAAACTCCCTAGTACTTGCAAGATTAGATTCCAAAAGTGAAGCATCTAAATTGATTTTAATCTAACCTAGTGTTAAAGGGTGCCAAACATTATCAAACTCCGGATGGAGATTTACACCTCAGTTTTCTAGCATTGGATAACTGGATTATTTCATAGTTGTAAATAAAACATTAGTTGCAAGTACAAAAATTGGAAGTATAGAATTACCATGTTTTCAATCATTTCAATTTTTCAAAGAGAAAAAACTATTGCACAATAAACCATAACCTTGTTAGAATACTATTTTGAAATACTTCTAAGTTCAAACAAAAAGCTTTCAAATGAATGAAATATTTGAATTTGAAATCCCCATTATCTCAGCTTCAGTACAGTATCAACAAAAAATTTACTAGTAAATGCATTATGAGCATAGCTTTTAACTTCTTGACATACTCTAGTACACAAATTATTGTAACATAGCTTTCTATGTTTAAGAAATTTAATAGTTGGGATGGCATACCTAGTCATCCTCCACTAGAATATTTCCACTCTCAGATTGAGCTTTAATTTTTGTAACCAAATTGAATAACCAAAATCATCATCCTCACTGCTACCTTTAATTGATTATTCATAAGCAAGAGTTGAAATTGATCTTACCGGATAATGATACATAGCATCCACTTAAACATCTTCAAAATCATGATTAATAGACACTTTCAAAATCAATAAAATAATATCACCATAAAAAAATGTTGATGTTCCATTACATTCCTGGTACCATCATTAGAGATAAATTGATGAAGCATTACATCATTCAGTCCTACACAATCAGTAAGCTTTGGCCTAGTGTTGAGGCATTTATCTAAAAGACAAATATCATTCAAAACATTAACTTTATTTCCATCTACCACTTTCCATCTAATAAGTGGTTTAAGGTATTTAGTGCCATCCACAAGAATTTGCTATACAATTGAAGAACCTTTCCATAATTCCATATATTATTACCATACATAGCAATAGATTCCTATGTAGTAAAGAATCCAGATTTTGAATGAACATTCAAGCCAATCTCAATCTAAGTGGACAAACTTTATGAGAAGCTGAGTGAAGTCCCATACCTCCATTTTTATTTTTTTTACATAACTCATCTTATGCTACATAATGTAAACCTTTTCTTCCATTGTCTTTGCATCAAATGAATTCACTATAAAGCTTATCCAATTCATTCAATAACCCCTTGGGAACCATAGAATGTGTTGATAAGAATATTGGCAATGATAAAAAAAGAAGACTTTATAAGAATAATCACTCCTGCTAGTGATAAAAATCTATTTCCCCAAGCATTTAGTTTTCCAACACATGATCTATAATGATTTGAATATCTACCATAACAATCCTTCTTAAGATAGTTTTGCTTCCCAAGTATTGCATCTCCTTAACGACTTTGAAACCTAATTTATTAGATATTTTATTCTTTCTGGATGGTTTAGCTACCTTGCCAAACATAATCTGAGACATGTTATTATTAACTCTTTATCTTGTCCACCAATAAATATTAGCAACTATGCATTTCATTACTTGAGCTAATCTTGTAGAGGCTAGCGCAAATAATAATACTTCATCTTCATATAAAATATGTGTAATCTTTTGAGCTCTTGGTGAAATCTAAACACCCAAGTCATGACCACTTTGATTTATTGTATTTGATAAGAGTTCTGAGCTCATAATGAATAAATAAGGTGACAAAGGACATCCTTGCTTAAAACAACTCATAGCATTGATCCATTTTGAATATTTTCCATTCAAAATGAAAGAAAATTTGACATTCACCACATATTTCATGATGAGCTTGAAGAACTTAGAAGGAAACCCAAACCATTTTAAAACATGTTCCAAAGCTGGCCATCCCATGCTATCATAAGAATGCTCCAAATACAACTTAGCTGCCATTACTCCTTTCTTATTTTTAGAAATTCAGAACTTGTTAAAAAATTCATGAGATAATAAGAAATGTTCAGACATCAATCTACCTGGGATAAATGCCACTTGTTCCTCAGAGATAATCTTAGGGATACACCCTTTCAATCAATTCACAATCATTGTTGCAACAAACTTGGAAGTAGTTTGACAAAGGCTTATGTCTCTAAAATTGGAAGGCAAAACCGTATTCTTCATTTTGGGGATTAGAACTATCAATATATCATTCAAATCAACATGCATAAAATTAGTTTTTAGAAAGAAAAAAAAAACTATCTATTGTTTCAAACAAACTTAAAAAAAGAAGTTGTGCTCCCATCCAAACAACAAGATTTGTTAATACCATGTTGAAAGACAACAGTAGTGCATTTCTCCTAAGTAAGTTCAACATTCAACATCTCAGTATCTGAATATATTTATTGCTTCAACCTATAAATATTTCTGTAGTTTATATCCTTTTAATATAAATCTTGTGTCTTAAATTTATTATTTATTTTTCCTCTATACTATCCCACTAATTTATGGTGTCCTTGGGTTGAGAAATTATGTAATATCTCTATCTCCTAACAAAAAGTTTCAAAATTTTCATTTTTTTCCTCCAACCTATGGTTATAATGGATAGTTGGTATGGTGCAATCCTTCTTCCTTTGTATATATATAGTAATAATCTAAACTTTAAAAAAATTATTAGTCTATTGTACTAAAAATATAATTAAGGTAAACCTAACATAGTCATCAACTATTACAAAGACATAAAACAATTCTCTTAAATTTGTTATGTTAGCTTTAGCGGTCTAAAAGTCATGCTTTTGATGGAATCAAATGATTTCCAAAACTAATTTAATAACTAGCTTGCATCACACAAATGGTCATTATTAAATTCTAATTGTTGTGAATATGTTTTCAGTGAATATAATTTTAATGATAGAAAACACTTCTATTTCTCTTATACAACCTTGCCTACTAACATTTCATGTCCACAAGATCAAACTGCAATTTGTACTAGCTCAAGATTGGGAACACTAGGTCTGAGTCAGTTTGTAAACTTTTCCCTTTCTTGAGTCTATTGTTAACGATGTATTTCCTGATGCTAAGTAGCCTTGCACACACACACATGGGGGAATTTTTTTGTCTATTTTTAGAGTTCTCTATTTTTGGTCACATCATTCAGGATGATCCATAAATCAGCATGGATGATCAATTAAAAATAGAAACCCTAATTAAATTATCCTAATTAAGATAACCATCATTAAGTGCATCATCCCGAATAATATTTGTATCGGTCAGGATGATAGGCTCAGATCAGAAAGAATCAGCCACCAGATCTATTTAGGTATTATTATTTTTGGACATTATCCAGGACATCATCCTGGACGATGCAACATAATTATGCCTAAATTAATCTAGTAATTAAGGAAATCAATTAAGGTTTCATTCCATAATCATATCATCCTGAATGATTGTAGGATCAACTGAGATGATCCATTCATAAACCTTAGTTATCCATGGATGACCAAACATTGGCCAGTTGCAATTCAGAGTAATGCTCTGGATGATTTTCATAAATTTGAACTAATCATCTGAGATGATCATACGATCAAACTAGATGATCAAGCTATTTTCCGATCATCTAGACATCCAATTAGTGTGATTATATGGATGATATATAATGATTTATACTAATCATATAGGATGATATACTATCGACCTGGATGATATGAACAAAAATCTTCTGATTATTTCAAATCATCCTGGCTAATTGAGCTTAATTTCCACTAATCGTACAGGCGATATTTATATCATCCTGGATGATAAAGTTGGTTTGTTTCAATTAAGAGCTATTCTAAAGCTCTTCTATATAAGACCTCTTGTTCTTCTCAAGAGATTATCCTTTGCTGTTATCTTGACCTAAGTGAGCCTTGAGGAGAGGGAGAGAAATGGAGAGAGAGAGAAAGGATCATATAAGGGGGAGTTAGTGAGGGGTTTCACAAAGGTTGCTCCAAGCAAGGATCAAAGCCATCTTCTCTTATCATCATCCCTTATTCTTGGAGATTCGAGAGAGGTCAACTTCAGCAATCGATCAAGGTTCACTGCCTGCTTCAAAAGGAAATAAAATGAGTTAAGTTCTCTGTCTCATCGGTGTCGGTGGAAAGGAGGTTTGTAAAGGCTTCTCCACCTTGCTGTGGGAGTAAAAGGAGAGTCGCTAAGTTTAGTGCAATACTCAGATGGCACCTCTAGGGAGTGGATGAAGGTCGAGTTGACTGAAACACTATAAATTTTTGTGTTCTTTACTACTACTTTTTTTGTATTTAATTTCCGCACGTTAAATTTCTTTATGGTGAATTTTGATTTGGTTGAGTTTATATTTTTGATTGAAAGTTTTTTTAAAATATCAATTCTCCCCGCTCCTCATTAGCTTGGGCTAGTTTATAAGGGCTTAATATCCCTAACAAACTACCAAGTGGTATCATAGCTGGATTCATAAAATCGAGTTTTTGAAAACTTTTGAATTTTGATCCATGGCTAACTCTGGTAATCGTAATATTGCGAAAGGGTTAACTCTGATAATCGTAATAATGCGGAAGGGTATTATATTACCTGACTACCTTTGTTTGATAATATTCCTTTTGATTTTATGAAAACTCACATGTCTACTTTTTTACAGTCGATTGACTATCGCATGTGGATGCTTATTAAGGATGGTTATACACCTCCTTCTCGTGAAATTAATGGCATTAAAATTGAACTTTCTTTTAGTGAATGGACTTTTGATGAAAGAGATTTAACACAACTTAATTTTGAGATGCTTGCCTTCTTCTTTTGATGCTAAGATCACTACAATTACTGAATCTATAGATTTAAATACTTATTCTATTGATAATTTATTTGAATCACTCATTACTTATGGGCAAGGGGTAAATGAAAGAAATCTTAATACAGGTGAGAAAAAAAAGGAGAAAACTATGGCACTGAAGGCCAATAACACGGATACTAATTCTTCCGGGTCTGAAAGTGATAATGTTTCCTTAATCATGAGGCAATTCAAAAACTTTCTAATGAAGATGTAGAAAACCATCAGAAGTGGAATAAAGGTAAATGTAACAAAAAATTTAAGAATTCTAAAGAAGAAGCAGAAGAACCATCATAAAATTCTTAGCAAATACATGTATTATAAGCTTAAATAATAAAATTATTTTGTAGGGAAAGTGGATCAATAATGTTTACATGCTTGACTTAAATAATATTGAATGTGCTACTTCATTTTGCTTAAAAAATTTTGTTGATGATTCATGGTTATGGCATAGGTGGCTATGTCATGCTAGTATGAAAATCCTTATGAGAGTGACCCGAAAAGACATAGTTAGAGGTATCCCCAAACTTAAATTCTCTAAAGACCACTTTTGTGATGCCTGCCAACTAGGGAAGTAAGTCCAATCCTCTTTTAACTCCATTAAGAACATTAGCACCTCTAGACCTTTAGAAGTAATTTACATTGATTTGTTTGGACCCATTAGCACTGACAGCTTAGGGGAAAAAGTCAATGGATTTGTGATTGTTGATGACTACTCAAGTTTTTCTTGGATTAGATTTATGTCACTTAAAAATGAGTCTTTTAATGAGTTAAGATGCTTCTTCACTTAGATTTAGAAAAAATCTAGGTTGTGAGATTTTGACCATCCATAGTGATTATAGGGGAGAGTTAAAATGGGAGATTTGGAGACTTCTATGAGGATAAGGGGATTATTCATAACTTCTCAGCTCGTAAGACCCCTTAGTATAACAGGATAGCTAAAAAAAGAATTGAACCTTAGTTGAAATTGCTATTGTCATGCTTGTTAAGTATTCACTTTCTAAATATTTTTGGGCTGAAGTGGTAAACATAGCTTGTTATGTGTTGAATAGAGTGAATGTCAGAGCCAAACTTGATAAGACACCCTATGAGATCCTTAAGGATAGGACACTTAACCTTTCCCACCTCCACATCTTTGGTTATAAGGTTTTCATTCTTAATAATGGGATGTCACACTTAGGGAAATTGGACACAAAATTTGATGGAGTTTTCTTAGGATATTCAAGAGTGGGGAAATCTGTTAGGGAGTTTAATAAGAGGACTTTAGTGTTGGAGGAGACTACTTATTTAGTGTTTGATGAATCTGATCTTAAGAAGTCTAGAGTTGAGAATGAAGATGAAGTTGAAGAGATTACCATAAGAGTTAAAAATTTGGAGAAGAGCATAGAACCCCAAAACACTAAAAGAGTAAGTGAGATTACCCAAGGAGATGCAAATTTGGAGAAAAGGGTTATACCTACACACACCTTGCCTAGAGAATGGAGATATTCTTTGAGTCATCCTAAAGAATTGATTATAGGAGACCCTTCTGAAGGAGTTAGGACAAGGCATGGACTTAGAAAGGAAGTGAACCACTTTACCTTTATCTAAATGGCTAAACCCACCAACATCAATCAAGCCCTTTATGATGAGTTTTGGATCATAGCCATACAAGAGGAATTAAACCAATTTGTTAGAAATGATGTTTGGGAGCTTGTAGAAAGACCAAAGGGACAAAGTGTAGGTGGAACCAAATGGGTCTTTAATAATAAAATGAATGATTCTGGTGTGGTGGTTAGGAATAAGGCAAGATTGGTGGCTAAGGGGTACAACCAAATAGAAGGGATTGATTTTGAGGAGACCTTTACCCCTGTATGTAGCTTGGAAGCCATTAGAGTGTTACTAGCCTTTGCTTATTATAATGGATTTAAGCTTTTTAAATTAGATGTTAGAAGTTCCTTTTAAAATGGGGTAATAAAAGATGATGTGTTTGTAGAGCAACCCCTAGGTTTTGAGAGTTTCTAATTTCCAAATAATGTTTTTAAATTAAAAAATGCCTTATATAGATTAAAACAGGCACCATGAGCTTGGTATGAGAGGCTTAGCACATTCTTATTAGAGAGGGAGTTTGTTAAGGGGAGCATTGACACCACTCTTTTTCTTAGGAAAATAGGAGATGAATTAATCATTGTTCAAATCTATGTTGATGATATACTTTTTGGATCTTCTGATAAAAGGCTATGTGATGATTTTTCTAAAATAATGAGAAGGGAATTTGAGATGAGTATGATGAGAGAGTTGTCCTACTTTTTGGGTTTTAACATAAGATAACTAGATGATGAAACCTTTCTAAATCAATCAAAAAATATAAAAAATATATTGATGAAATATGAAATGGATAAAGCTAAGCCAATTAATACTCATATGGCCTCTATTTTTCAATTGGACAAGGACCCAAATAGAAAATCATTTGATCAAAAGAAGTAAAGAGGGATGATTGGATCTTTACTTTACCTGACTGCTAGCCAACCGGATATAATTAGGGTTGTCAATTCGGGTCAATGGGTCGATTTTGAGTAAAACCCGGAACAGACCCAGCAATGTTCGGGTCAACCCAAACCCGACCCTTTTTTTAAAATGTGTCAGGTTTTTGGACCCAAACCTGACCAAATTCGAGTCCGGGTCAACCTGACCCGACATGAATGACTCGAAGTTGACCAAAATTGCTAATTTTTTAGTCAACAATTGGGTTAATATTCAATTTTTGAGTCAAAATCGGGTCAAAATGGGTCAATCTTAGGTTTCAAAGTCAAATAGGAAGTTTCGTGTCAATTTCGGGTCATTTTCGGGTTGCTGGGTCAACCCAAACCCGACTCGATTTTTAAAATGGGTTGATTTGTTGAACCCGAACTCGACCCATTTTGGGTCCAGGTTGACCCTAACACAAATTTTTCTGGGTTGGGTTCGGGTCGTATTTTGGGTCATGTCAAAAATTGACACCCCTTGATATAATGTTTAGTGTTTTTCTCTATGCTAGATTTCAAGCTGGTCCTAAAGAATCCCACCTAACTACAGTTAAGAAAATTCTTAGAAATCTCTTAGGAACTCAAAACTTAGGAATCTAATATCCTAGCACAACACTTTTTTTGAGATTATTGGATATTCTTATTCTAATTTTGTAGGATATAAGTTTGATAGAAAGAACACCTCTACGAATTTCCAATTCATAGGACAACCTTTAGACTCCTGGTCTAGTAGGAAGCAAAAATATGTTGCACTTTCCACTGCTGAAGCTGAGTACATTGCTTTAGGAAATTATGTGGCCTAAGTCCTTCAGTTGAAGCAGCAAGTTCTGGATTTAGGATTACCTCTATGCACAACTTCAATCCTTTATGAAAACACTAGTGCCATCTAAATTTCTAAGAATCCTATCCAACATTCAAGGACCAAGCACATAAACATAAGACATCACTTTATTAGAGACCATGTGACCAAATGAGACATTGAGTTACACCATGTGACAACTGAGAATTAACTGGTTGACATCTTTACTAAACCGCCTTCGATAGTTTCAACACTCTAAGAACCAGATTGGGTGTGATTGACATAAATGCATGAACTTGATTTCTGATCCTTTATCTGTTATTTGTTGTTTTCTTTTTATAGTTTTTTTCCTTTCTTATTTTTATTATACTTTTCATCTATTACATTTTTGTTGATTTAATTTTCTTCGTTATTTTATTTTTCTTTTAATTAGTGCTAAATTGATATCTTATGTCATGTTTTTGTTTTTTAAAAATTTTTAGTCAATGAGTGACATCTTTAAATCTGTTATGAGTGGAAACACGGTTAATTGTTTCCTTCTCTCTAACTTCATTTAGAGGTGTAATTTTCTTTTCTAAATAAAAATATATCTCACATTAATAATTGGACTTTGAAATTGAGATATTTTCAATCTTGCTAAAGTAATCTATCTTATATATATAATGTTCAAAGTCTTTATTTTACCTTTATATTTTTGTAATCTTATCGTTGAATTTGTCATATAATTATTTATTCTATTTTGTGATTCATTCTTCCTTATTTTAAAGAGTGAGTTTTTCTTCTCTAATATCTATAAGATATAATCACAATTGATAAAATTTAAGAATTTTGAAAAAAGGATCTAGCATACAAAAAATAAAAGAAAAAAAGTGGTCAATGATGCCAAAATCAAAAGATGTGCAATGATGCTAAATTGAAAAAACAAATATACATAAAGTGTATCAAAAATTAAAAGATGTGTAAAGAGCACCAATCAAATTGATAAGAGGCATAAAATGAGTCCACCAAAAGCAAGCTTCTTCTCTTTCAAATTTTTTAAATCTTAGAAGAATTCTTGGGTCACTTGATATTTTTCAAAGGCTTGATTTCAGAATTCATGATCATAACTAATTACTTTGATATATTATTCTATAAAATATTTTTCTAAAACTAAGTCTTGAATGAATCTCTTTTTCTTATCCAATTGATTTTTCTGATTTAGATCCTTATTTTTAAAAGATGATTTCCCTTGGGAGAAGTCTGAGTTAGGGCTAACAGGATCAGTTGTTCTACCATTTTTTTAGATTTCAATGATGTTAACTCATTGATTCTTATAAATTTTTTAATTCAATCACATGGAGAATTTATCATATTCAAGTTTTGATTAAAAAAAACCTTTATTTTTCTTTTGTTATTATCATTTTCATATTTTATTCCTCTTTAAGTTGATTTTCATATGTTTGAGCATTCTCTGATCATCTCCATCCATTCCCTATTTTTAAAGTTTTTTTTGTCACATCATCTCAAATGATATTCATATCATCCTGGACGATCTGTTCAAATTACTCTTGAAATTTCATCTAATGGCTATTTTGACTCATCTAATTCTAATTATCCTAGACAATTCATTATCGTCCTCAACGATCGGATCATCTTCTATTTCAATTATGTATGATCATCTTAGATGGTCCTCCTCTTCCTAGATGATCTTTATAATGTTTGCTCAATTATTTATGATCATCATGGACAATACACCTTTTCATCCTAGACAATCCACGTGGTAATGTTTTAAACATTTTTAAATTCAGCCGGTACGATCTATTATTATGTATCATCATGGATGATGCACCTAATCGTCAAGGATGATCTTCTTTTTCAACGGTAGATTGGCTTGATTTCTCGGGACGACCACTTATGTTTTATCATCCTAGAAGATGTCTGATCATCCTAGAAGATTTTATCACCTTTTTGTGCAATCATCCTGGGTGTAATTATTGCACCCAATTGGCCTAGATGATTCTGCAATCGTCCTGGATGATAGGTCCTATTCTTTTTAAACTGAGCCATTCAATCAATTATTCTCACATAATTCCTCTTCAACTCTCTTTTAAGCCTTCCTTCTACTCGAATTACTCCTTTCACATTCTTTACAGTACTCATCTCCACATGGGGCATGAGGAAGCCGAGGGAGCCAAGGAGGATACAGCTCTTGCACCTATTCCTACACCTACTTCGCTCAGCCAACACTCTCAACTGGATTAGCTGGTGGAGTGATTAGACCAGTAGGAGACTAACTTTTAGACCTATGTCACAGCATAGGAACAAAAACATGTGGAGGATGTTGCTCACTTCAATGCTTATGTAGCTCAACAACAGCATCAGCACGATTAGGATATGGTCTAGCTTGGGGAGCAGTTTGTGACTCTTTCCATAAACTTTCAGCCATATCCACAACCACCACCTCCTCCTTCGGATGATCTGGGGCTATCTTTCTTTTAGTCTGTTTTCATTGTTTTAGTTTTCTCCTAGTTTTCTTTAGTTTATGTTTTTTTTCCCCTTTTTTCCTCCTTTTTGTGATGTCAAAAGGGGGAGTAGCTATACTGTTCTAGTTTATATTATTCTAGTTTGTTATGTTTTTATGTTGGATAATTGAACTGTGTTTTTTGTCACACTATTTCTATTACACTGCTTTGAATTGCCTTAATTATTTTTTGTGTTTATCATCATAAAAAAGGGGGAGATTGTTGTGAATCTAATTTCAGGGAATATAATTTTGATGATAATAAAAACTTCAATTTCTCTACGACTGCCTTGCCTACTAACATATTAAGATCAAACTGCAATTTAAACCAGCTCAAGATTGGGTAGACTAGATTTGAGTTAGTTTGTAAACTTTTCCCTTTCTTGAGTCTATTGTAAATGATGTGATTACTGATGCTATGTAACCTTACGCACACAAGGGGGAAAATTTTTGGCTGTTTTTAGAGTTCTCTATTTTTGGTCACTCATTCAGGATGATCCACAAATCATCCTGGATGATCTGTAAAAAATAGAAACCCTAATTAGGGCAACCTGGTTAAGGCAGTCATCATTAAGCACATCATCCTAGATGATATTTTTATTAGCTAGGATGATAAGCTCAGATCAGAAAGAATCAGCCGCTAGATCTATTTAAGTATTATTTATTTTTATACATCATCCATGACATCATCCTATATGATGCAACATAATTATTCCTAAATTAATCTGATAATTAAGGAAAGTAATTAAGGTTTGATTGCTCGATCATATCATCCTGGATGATCGCAGGATCGGCCGGGTTGATCCATTCACAAACCTTAGTTATCCTTGGATGAATAAACATCAACCAGCTGCTATTCAGGGATATACTCTCGACAATTTTCATAGATTTGAACTAATCATCTGGGATGATCGTGCGATTGGCCTGGACGATCGTTCGATCGGCCTGGACGATCTATTAAGCTATTTTCCATCATCAAGACATCCATTCAGTGTAATTTTCTGGACAATATTCAATGATTTGTACTAATCATATAGGATGATATACTATCAGCATGGACAATAAGAACAAAAACCTTTTGATCATCCCAAATCATACTAGCTGATTGAGCTTAATTTGCACTGATCTTACAAGATGATATTTATATCATCCTTGATGATTAAGTTAGTTTGTTTCAATTAAAGCTATTCTGAAGCTCTTCTATATAAAACCTCTTATTCTACCTAAGAGATTATCCTTTACTGCTATCTTGACCTACGAGAGCCTAGAGGAGAGGGAGAGAAAAGGAAAAAGGGAGAGGATCTTATGAGGGGGAGTTTGTGAGGGGTTTCATAAAGTTTACTCCAAGCAATGATCCAAGTTATTTTCCCTGATCATCATCCCTTGTTCTTGGAGTTTCAAGAGAGGTCCAGTCCAATAATTTATCAAGGTTCTCTGCCTGATTCAGAAGGAAGCAACAGGAGTTGGGTTCTCTGCCTCATCGGTGTCAGTGGAAAGGAGGTTTTATAAAGGTTTCTCCACCTTATTGTGGGAGTAAAAGGAGAGTCACTAAGTTTAGTACAATACTCAGAGGGTGCCTCCGGTGAGTGTACGTAGGTTGAGTTGACCAAACCACTATAATTTATGTGTTTTTTACTATTACATTTCCAATTTTAATTTCTGCACGTTAAATTTCTTTGTGGTGAATTTTGATTTGGTTGAGTTTGTGTTTTTTATTGAATTTTTTTTTAAAATACCAATTCACCCCTCATCTTGGTTAGCTTAGGCTAGTTCAAAAGAGCTTCACATCCCTAATGAACTTTCCTTAATTTTATTTCCCATCTAATTAAGTATAAATGATTGATTCTTATAAGGCTACTCTTGCTAGCATGTCAAAGTCACCTCTACCAAAAAAAATATTCATATGCATACCTTCTAAAATAATTTTTTCACTCAAAAGCAAGAAAAAATTTATCAAAAATATTACATCAAATTATGTATCACACAACTAACAAATGCTTAATAAATTATGTTTTAATATTTCAACAAGTATAACTTTTTCAACGGTAAAAGAATTTACCTTAACAACTATAATTGATTTAATTATTTTTCCTTTGATTTTATTGCCAAAGATCACCCTTCCACCACTTGTGAGCTTCAGTGCAAAGAATTTTCTTTTATCTCACATTATGTTATATGATCTCTCATTGTCTAAGTACCACATGCCTTCACTAATCTATTTATGAAGGCATACTAATATAAACATGAGAAGGTGTGATCTTAGGAATCTAATTTGGTCGGCTTCCCCATTGTTATATAATATATGCATTTTGTGATGAATCCTAATAAATTATGATCTCAATTCATAATAAGTGATCAAGTGTGAACTATGTTTACATAATTATTTTAAATGTTTGATAAAGGATGTTAAGCCTAAGTGAATTATCCCTTTGGCACACCAATACAAAATCAAAACTATCACTTAATGCGGAGCTAATAAACTTGTCAGAAGTTATAATGATGGTGATGTCAGCTTAATAAACATAATGTAATAATCATAGATTACTACCAACTTGCAATTTCTATCAAATTAAAATATTAAAAAGTAAATTGTAGAAAATTAAAAACCAGAAAGAACACACCATAATTTTCTTGTGCTTTGATTAAACCATGACCTACGTCCACTCCGCATAGTCCTCCTCTCCAAGTATTCAACTAAACCTTTAGTGACACTCATTTAGCACCCACAGCTAGGTGGAGAAGCTCTAATAAAATCTCTTCCATCAACCTAGTGTGTTAGAAGATTGTAATCCTTTCACCCTCTTGGTGAGTCAGAGAGCCTGGAATCCTATTTCACCCTCCAATTGGAGGCAGAGAATCTAGAATTGTTTTTCACCCTCTTGGTGAAGGACGAGAATCTCGAATCCTTTTTCACCCTCTTAGTGAATGAGAAAACCTTGAATCAATTTTAAATTCCTTAGTGTAGTGGTGTATTTGGGTTCTTTGACACCAAAGAGATCTTTTTCCTAAAGCTTATTTCAAGACAAACCTTGGCAAATGGAGGAACTCAGGTTCAAGTTCACCAGAGTAATCATATAAAACTCCCTCTCACACTCCCTTACAAACCCCAAGGATCTTGTACCTCTCTCAAAAACTTAAACCTTTCTCTCCCAAGTTTTAGGCTCTCTCTTTAAGCTTTCTTTAGAGTAAAATACTCAATAAATTCCCAAAAGACTTTTACAAAGACCTATAAGGAAGCTTAAATAGAGGATGTTAAGAAACCCTTAAAACTCAATAAATTTGACTCTTACTGTACAGTACAATCCCAGATCATATAATATAACTAGTTCATAATATCCTTATTAGTATTGTATAAAAAGCAAGGTATTGTGTGACTAGTTAATGTGTTTAAATTGTTCATCCAATATGATGCAAGTATTGTCCACTACAATTTGTTAAAATGAATTGGATTATCATCCCTTATAATTGGCGAAGATAAAATATTGTCCCAAGAAAAAATCATGTTATATAGTATAATTTGGTCAAATCAACCTATACTATCTAATTGGTACAATTAATTTGAATTTGATCCCGAATTACAAGATATTTTTAGGAAAAATTTAATTACATTATATATTACCATACCTATTCTATAATATAATTAGTACATATTTTGAATTTCAAAATATTACCTAAATTATGATTAGTGCATGGGTTCTTGATTTCAATTGATCATCCAGTATGATATGTATCATATAGTATGATTATTTCAAAATGTTTTAATTATCCAAATAGCCTTTTTTAATAATTTTTTGACTAACTGATCGTATATGCATGGTGTTGAGAGAGAGAAGCTCCACCATTCTAGAGAGAAAATCCATGATTCATTTTCAATTTTTTTACACCCACTTCAGTTGGCGGATCATACGCACATGGCGGGAGAACCTCTAGCGGCCATTTCCAGTCATCAAATTAGTGAGGGTCTGTGTCCTCACGACTTGTGTAAGGTTGAATCACTTTTAGTTCAGAAGGTCATCGTTACGGAAGGTCCATTGAAGTTTAAAGAGCTGAAGGCGGACTTTTCAAAGGATATTTCTCTTGTTATTGGCAAGGGTAAATTTATCGAGGATGGAAGTATATTCAAGACTCCTAATTCTAATGAAAGTTTTTCATTGTTTAGAAGAACAAGTAATTGTGAAGAAGAATCCTCTTCTGATATGAATCTTCTTGTGAAAAGGTTTTGTATATTGAATGTCATGTGCATTATTGGGGATCTTAATCTTATGATTATCCTTCAAATGTATATGTTAATGTGCAAGAGGATGATACTGAAGTTTTCAAAGGTAAGAAGGGTGCAACCTTGGCCAATACTTGGAGTAGGCGTCCCAAAATCAAAATTAACTTTTCAAAGGAGGTTTCTATTATATCTAATGATGGTTTGGCGATGAAGTTGCTTGAATCTAATGTCAAAAGTAATTATGAGATATTCCAATTTTCTTTAGTTGTGAAGGTATTTGGTAAAAATGTCTCCGTTCAATTTATTGCGAATGAGCTATGAAGATAGTGGATGCAATTTGGTTAGTTCAATTTAACTATTCATGGGCTTGGATGGGATTTATACTTATTTTTTCATATGAAGTGATGGATAATGTGTTATCTAGAGGACCATGGTACATGAATGGACATATAGTGGGGATAGATGAATGAAATGTTGAATTTTTAACCACTTCTTTGAAAGGATTGACATCTCTAGTATGGGTGAGGATGTTGTATTTTCCTCTTTATTATTGCGATGAAGAAAATATTTCTAGAGTCACTTCAATGGTTAGAATACCATTATTGTTAGATAAAATATGTTTCTGTGGGGGACGAGAGAGTTTGTAAGGGTTTGCGTTCAGGCTAAAATTAATAAAAAGCTCCCTTTGGGAGTTTGGGTGGAGGGTAATGAAGGTTAGTTTTTTCAATAGCTTGGGTATGAGAAGGTTTCCACATTATGTTTTAAATGTGGAAAAATTGGGCATTTGATTAATGAATGTGAGGTGGAGACAAAGTTTGATCATATTAAAGTGTTGGGAGCTTAAAATACTATGTGCAATTCTGAAGTCAGGGTGGAGAATAATGTTGGTAGCAAGGATTCTTCTTATGGCCCATGGATTCATGTGAATTATGGAAGAAGGAGAAATGTTGTAAATTATAATAGAATATTTCATAAAAGAAGTTTTTATAATATTCAAGCCTCAGTATATGTCAAGAAAAAGGTGAATCAGGATGTTGCTAAGCAGATTATGTTTTAAAGGGTGTAAATGTGAAATAAGAGTTTGTTTTGCTGGTGGTTGCTGAAGAAAATCAGAGATGTTTCATTTAAGACAATGGAGAGGTAATGGATAACTCTGTGGAATACATTACTATTTAATGCAATGAGGAAAGTGTTCTTCAGGATGTTGTTGGTAAGGGAGCTTTAATAGAGGATGTCAACATTATTAAATTATTTGAAACTGAAGTGGTGGAACAAGAAGTGAATCAGTTGGTGGATACATGTGAGTATACTGGTATTGATCGAGAAGAGGGAGATATACATGATAAACTAGGAGATTATTGCAATTCAATTGGGAAGGATGTTGAAAACAATTCTATTTTGAGAAAGTTCAAACTTTAAAATGAGCTGAAATATCTTGGTAATTGTAACATTGTTTCAAGAAGTAGAAAAGGTGGTTTGGTGAAGAAAATGGTAAGTGGAGCTAATTCTACTTTAAACATTAAATGACATCCATCATTTTTTGGAACTATAGGGGGGATAGAAATAGAGAGGCCTCTTGATATTTAAAGGAAATTGTGGATGAGTATGATTCTTTTTTTGTTGGCTTGGTTGAAACTAAGATTTCTTCTATGGTCGTTTTGGAATTCAAGAAGTTTATTGATGAAAATTGGGATTTATTTCTATTTCCTTCAGTAGGTCTATATGGTGTTATAATGATTTGTTGTAGATCGGATGTTGTCTTTTTCAGTGGTACAAGCATCTTCTTAGATTATTGTGGGTGAATTGAATATAGTAAATAAAGGGATTTGGTTGGTAGATACGGTTTATGGGAGTAGGGATTTATATAATAGAAGATAATTATGGAATAGTTTGGAGGCGTTATCAGAGATGAATGTTCCTTCGATTGTGGGAGGGGACTTCAACTGTATTCTATCTGAAGAAGATAAAAGGGGAGGTTTGAAGTTTGTTCTCTCTCAAGGATAACAAGATATGCTTTATTCTATGAGGAATGGTGATTTCCATGAGGTTAATATAGTTGGCCCTAAATATTTTTGGTGTAACAATAAACATTGCGGTGCAAGAATTTTAGAAAGGTTGGATCGGTGTCTCATTAATTCATCTGCTTTAGAATTTTTAAACTTGGCGGTTTTTAAGCATTTGGCTAGAGTGGCTTCGGACCATTGCCCATTAATTTTGAAGATTTTTCATGCTAGTTTTCAGAGGAGAAGAACTTTAGTGTATGAAGATGTGTGGTATACTTACCCTACTTCTTATGCTATTGTTGCTCAATCTTAGAAAAAATCTATGGATGGTGATGAGGTAGAGCTACTGAATAAAAAATTTAACAGAGCCTTAAAAGCTTTATTCTTTTGAAGTAAAGCTAAGCACTAGAACCTATATGAATTGAAGAATAAGCTTAAAGATAAAATTCTAAAATTCCATGAAGAAGAGGCTAACGATGGTGGTATATTGGAGAAAAATTTATTTTTGTTAAAAGCAAAGGTTTGTGAACTTAATTCTACACTTGGGCGGTTGAGCACATGGTGGAGGAAGATATCTAAAGTCCAATGGATGAAAATTGGTGATGCTAATTCTAAGTTTTTTTTTCATTCATATGTGATGGCAAGGAGGAATTGTAACTGGATAAATCAAGTAGGGGAAGGTAATGGGACGTTGATTGAAGACAAAGGGAAGTTGGAAGAAGTTTTTTATAACTTCTTTAAAGATAAGTGGAGGGAATGTCATTGCTGCTTGGATGGATAGACTTCTTCATCATTAAAAATTATAGAGAATGATAAAATGTTGCTTGAAAAGGATTTCTCCAAGGAAGAATTGGAGGCGATTGCTAAGCAGTTGGAGAACAATAAATCAACCGGTATGGATGGGATCACCTATTCTTTCATTAAAAATTGTTGGTCTTTTACCAATAATGATGTGTGGAAGGCTATTAATTCTTTTTTCATTAATGGGAATATGTGTTCTATTTGGAAAGAGACTAATATAGTTTTGATCCGAAAGGTCAAAAATCCATTATTTCCTTCTAGCTTCAGTCCTATAAGTCTTTGCAATTCTATTTATAAAATAGTGGCAAGGATTTTACTGAATAGGATGAGTTGTTTACATCCAAATATCATTTTTGAAGTTAAGAATGCTTTTGTAAAAGGCCGGTCTATGTCAAATCAGATTTTGCTTGCACATGAATTTAAAAAAAAAAAGAGATATTCTAAGTCAAAAAGGGGTTCATGGAAATAAAAGTTGACATGGAACAAACCTATTTTAGCATGAGCTGGGCTACTCTAAATCTTATGCTTGATAAAGTTGGTTTTCCTAGAAACTTCTCAAATCTTATAATGTAATGTGTTATTTTCCCGAAGTTTTCTATTGTTGTTAATGGGGTTAGTTCTGGATGGATAGAGGCAAAGAGTGGATTTAGGCAAGGGTTTCCCCTTTCTCCATATCTTTTTTTTCATGTGCTCTCAACTGTTAACAGATTCATTTGCTCAAAGAGGAAGGAGAGTTGGTATTAAAGTGGCTCCTAATTCTCCTTTGATTTCTCATCTAATGTATGCTGATGACATTATTATATATTCTGAAGTGAAGTATAAAAGTATGAAGAAAGTTAAAAAAATTCTTAATTATTATTGCAAGTGGATGGGGCAAAAGATTCATTTACTTAAATCTTCTATCATGTTTGGGAGATCAGTTAAGAGGAGAATGTGTAGGATGTTATAGAAGAAGATGAGCTTCAAATTGGTAAGCGAAGTGGAGTATCATGAGGTGAAAATAGAGTTGAGAAGGAAAGGGTATTTAGATTTTCAAAATCTGATTGATAAAGCTTCAAATAAATTGAACATTTGATGGAATAAATTCATATCTATAGCAGGGAAATTAGTTTTGCTTAAATCAACATTTCATTCTCTACCTTTATTTTTGTCAGCTCATTAGGATTTTGATAAAATGTGTATGAATTATTTATGGCATAAAAATGATGGTAGTTTGGCATTCATAATGTTGCTTGAGATGTTTTATGCTTGCCTAAAAGGAAAGGTGGTTGGGGTTTGCAGTCGGCTATAGATAAATTATGCCCCTTGAGGGAAAAGTTTTCTTAGAACTTCATTGCCAATCCGAATTCACTGCTTAGTAGAACCTTGGTCGCTAAAAATAGAGAAGAATTGTAGAATGCTGATAGAAAGAGTTGTCTCTCTCCTACATGGAAGATCATCTTACATGGAGCAAAATTTCTTTATCACATTGTGAAATGGAATATTGCTTCAGGTGTGAGAATTAATATAGTAAAAGATAAGTTTATCTTGGATAGAAGTATATGTTTGAATAGTTGCTATTTGAATGATTTATATTTGTGCAACTTATGTAGTTTTGATGATTCCAAACATTATTGTTCAAATGTATAGTTATCTCCTAACAATTTCAGAAGATTTGCACTTGATCTTGTGTGTACTAACATTTCAGGAAAATCAGACTCCAGACTACGAAAACTTCAAATCAAATTCAACATGAGATATTTTGTTTATTTGAAGTTTGTCTTTTCTTTGAATTAATTTTGAAAGGGAGTGATTGTAATTGAGTGAATAAAATCTCACACACACAAATAAGGAGATCTTGAAATTCTATACTGATCGTACAGGACGATATTTATCGTACTGGACGATCTGTCAGTTATCTCCTATAGAGCATTTGGAACGAATAGGAACTTGCTTGGAAAAATTTTTCTAAGTCCTATTCATCCAGGACGAATTTTAATATCATCCCGGACGATGGGTTCTCTGTAAAATTTCGTCCAGACGAGTTTTACCATCGTACGAGGCGACCAGTGCTCTGGAAAATTTTCGTCCCGACGAAAATAAATATCGTACAGGACGATCAGCTCTCTGGAAAATTTTCGTCCAAACGAAAACAAATTATCGTCCGCGGCGATGGGTGCTCTGGAAAATTTTCGTCCAGACGAAATAAATAATCGTCCAGGACGATCGGCTCTCTGGAAAATTTTTGTCCAGACGAACATATTTTCGTCCAAACGATGAACCGACTTAGAACAGTTTTCAGCAGTTTCTAGAATCGACCTGGTAATAACCGTTCGTACTGGACGAACCTAGTTCGTACAGGACGATCAGCTGTACGAAGTCATTTCGTACACATATACAAAATGGGTCATTTCAGATCGTTTAAGTAAAATCGTCCAGAACGATCCAGGATCGTACGGGACGATCCACTGCGTACAGAATTGGAAATTTGCAGTTTTTGGGCAGTTTTTCTTGTCTTTTCTATAAAAGGTCCAAATTAGACTGCCACCCAATCTTTTTGTCATTTGATCTTCGTGCCTCTTGAGAGAATAGCCAAGGAGAGAGTGGAAGAGAGCTTTCAAAGGAGGATTCCTACCATTGGAGCGAGAAGGCTTCACTTGGATTGCTAAGGTAAGAGTCTCTACTTGTGAAATTGGATTTCTTCACTCTTTTCTTTCTTCCTTCTAGATTCTTGTGAGAAGATCATTCAAAAAGGTCCGGTTCTCTACCGACACTTGGAGAGTGTGAACAGACGTGGGTTCTCTGCCTACACTTGGAGAGTGTGAACAGCCGTAGGGTTCTCTGCCCACACTAGGAGAGTGTGAAAGGACAAAGGTTCTCTGCCTACACTTGGAGAGTGTGAACAGCCGTAGGGTTCTCTGCCCACACTAGGAGAGTGTGAAAGGACGACGGTTCTCTGCCAGCACTGTGGATTGTGTAAAAGGACGACAGTTCTCTGCCGCACCGGGTAGTGGTGAAAAGAGTGTTTTGTACAGGCTTCTCCGCCTTGCTGTGGGTGCTAAAGGAGAGTCACTTTGTTGTATTAGTGCAATACTCAGAGGGTGCCTCTGAGGAGTGGATGTAGGTCTGGTTATAGACCGAACCACTATAAATCTGGTGTCATTTACTTTATTGCTTTTACGTTTCCGCACTTTAAATTTCAGTTTTAACAACACTGTGGTTGAAAAACATTTTTCTACAAACTTTAAAAGAAAATTTTATTTCGGTTCAACTTTATCATTAAGAGGGTTTAAAATTTTTAAAAACTACTAATTCACCCCCCTCTTGGTAGCCGTGGGACATTTACTTAGGCTTAACAACCTAATTACTAGACTCAACAAGTGGTATCAGAGCTTTGTTTCAAAATCATAAGTTTGAACTACTTTTTGATTAACGTAGATGGCTACATTTGGAAACTGAAACACACCTGAGGGTTACTCTATCACTAGACCTCCACTGTTTGACAATATTCCTTTTGATTTTTGGAAAACACGCATGTCTACCTTCTTACAGTCACTTGATTATCGCATGTGGATGTTAGTCCAGGAAGGTTACACAAAACCAACTAGATTAGTTGATGGAATTAGGATAGATACACCCTATGCAGATTGGACTATAGAAGAACGTGACTTAGCACAATTAAATGCGAAATGTTTAAATAGTTTCTTTTGTGCTTTAAAATCTGAAGACTACATGTGAGTTTCCACTTGTAAAAGCGGAAAAGACATATGGGATAGACTTTGTATTACTTATGAAGGGACAAATGAGGTTAAGCAATCAAGACTCAATATCTTGTTACATGACTACGAATTATTTTGCATGAAACCTAATGAATCTATATCTGACATGTACACAAGATTCACTCAAATTGTCACCTCTTTGCTTGCACTTGGTAGGGAATTAACTAATGCTGAAATGGTTAATAAAATTCTTCGTTGTTTACCTACTGCATACGATGCTAAAATTACTGCAATTACAGAGTCAAAAGATCTGAACATTTATTCTATTGACAATCTTCTTGGTTCACTCATTGCTTACGAGCAAGGAGTAAGTCAAAGAAAGATTGATGCAGGTGAACCAAGAAAGGACAAGAATATTGCACTAAATGTGGAAGAGTCAGAAAGTGAACACTCACAACCTGAGGATGAAGGTGATATAGCATTGATGACTAGACAATTCAAAAGCTTTTTAAAGAGGAAGCAGAAGAGACGCCAGCAATGGAATAGAGGTAAGTATAACAGAAATGGCAAGGTTTCTAATGAAGTGATTTGTTATGAATGCAGGAAACCAGGTCATATAAAGACTGATTGTTCAAAACTCAAAGCCACTCCTAGCAAGGAGAAGGTAGAGGAGAAACCAATGGTAAAGAAGGGCAAGAAGAAGTTTCAAAAGGCTTTTTGGGCGGACTCAGCTTCAGACTCATCTGAGACTGAAAAAGAAGAAGAAGTCACCAACCTTTGCTTGATGGCAGATAAATCTGAACAATCAGATCAAGAAGAGGTATGTGATTTAACTTATAATGAATTGTTTGAAGTTTCTGAACACATGCATGATGCATATAGGAAAACGAAAAAGATGCATGCTAGTTTAGTTTTAGAATTGGAAGAGCTTAATAAGAGACACGAAATCCTTAGGAAAGATCATGCTTTAATTGATAGCAACCACATGAAACTACTTGATGAATATGATGACTTGAATAAAAATTTTGAAAATTTAAAATCATCCTATGCTGAACTTGAAAAAGAATTTAAGAAATTTAAGGATGAATCTGAGCACAAGACATATAGAATCAATTATACAAATCGAATCTTGGAGGATATGAATTCATTTTACAAACTTACTATAAGTGCTCTCGAGGATAATAGGAACCCCCCTAAACTTGAAGATTTTACAAATCCTAAATTTTATCCTAAATTCATGAAATCCCTTAGAAGACAATCATATGAAAGAAAACATAGGAATATTTTTCCTAATGTTAAATGTAACAATTGTGGATTTTTGGGACATATATCTCACACCTGCACTTTAAAGATGAAACCTAATTTGGTGTGGAGAACTAAGATGCATAAACCTAGACATATCACACATGCATCTGATTATAAATTTCATAAAGGTGAACCCAAACTAGTTTGGGTTCCCAGGTCTAACATTTGAGAATTTTGCAGGTATACTCTCACACAAGACCTCGTGAGAGTATATGGTACCTGGACAGCGGATGTTCTAAGCACATGACTGGAGATACTGCTCAATTCATAACGCTGGAAGCCAGGAGTGGAGGCAAGGTTACACTTGGAGATAATACCACAAAGAAAGTGGTTGGATCAGGTATGATTGGAAATTTGAAAAACTTTTTCATAGACAATGTTTTATTAGTTGAAGGCTTAAAACATAATTTGCTTAGCATAAGTCAGCTATGTGATAAGGGCTATAATGTAAAATTTTTACCTACTAGCTGCATAATTAGCCTAAATGGGAAAATTGTTTTAAATGGAAAAAGGGTGAACAATGTCTACATGCTAGATTTAAATTGTATTCAATCTCCTACTGCTTTTTGTTTGAAAACTATTTCTGATGAATCATGGCTTTGGCATAGGAGACTTTGTCATTCTAGTATGAAAAATCTTAGAAAAATTACCCAAAAGAATTTGGTGAGAGGAATACCTAAACTAGACTTTACTAAGGACCATCTATGTGATGCATGTCAACAAGGAAAACAAGTGAAGTCCTCTTTTAAGTCCATTAAAGATCTTAGGACCAGTAAACCTTTAGAAATTCTTCACATGGATCTTTTTGGACTTGTAAGCACTGTTAGTCTAGGAGGAAAGGTATATGGATTTGTTATAGTAGATGATTTTTCAAGATTCACCTGGGTTAAGTTTCTTTTTCATAAGAGTGAATCATTTGAGGAATTCAGAAATTTTTCAACTTGGATACAAAGAAAACTAGGATGTGAAATAATTTCTATACAAAGTGATCATGGAGGAGAATTTGAAAATGAAAGATTTGAAGATTTCTGTAAAGAAAAGGGGATTGATCACAATTTTTCTGCACCTAGAACTCCTCAACAAAATGGAGTAGTTGAAAGAAAGAATATAATATTAATAGAAGCCGCCCGAGCAATGTTAGCAGAATACTCACTTCCTAGATATTTTTGGGCTGAGGCGGTTAGCACTGCATGCTATGTTCTGAATAGGGTGAATGTGAGATCAAATTTGAATAAAACACCCTATGAGTTGCTAAAAGGTAGAACTCCAAATTTGTCTCATTTGCATGTAATTGGTTGCAAGGTGTTCATACATAATAATGGAAAATCTGCCTTAAGAAAATTTGATCCAAAATCAGATGAAGGAATTTTTGTTGGATATTCAAGTGTTTAAAAATCTTATAGAGTATTCAACAAAAGAACTTTAGTCATTGAAGAAACCACACATGTTGTTTTTGATGAAAATGGAAACATAGAAGAGCCAAAAGTTGTTGAAGAAGAAATTGAAGAAAACTCCCAAAAGATTGATAGATTAAATTTGGAAGAAAATGTGGAAGAAGATTTAGAAAGAGAAGACCCTTTGCCTAGAGATTTGAGATTTTTTAAAAACCACCCAAATGAATTAATCATAGGTGAACCAAGTGAGGGTGTTAGAACTAGGCGTGGATTATACAAGGAAGTCAATCATTCAGCCTTTATTTCAACTGTTGAACCCACTAACATTGATCAATCACTTTCAGATGAATTTTGGATATTGGTCATGCAAGAAGAGTTAAATCAATTTGTAAGAAATAAAGTTTGAGAACTAACTACAAGGCCAAAAGGTCAAAGTGTTGTTGGAACCAAGTGGGTGTTCAAAAATAAAATGAATGACTCAGGAGTAGTCATTAGAAATAAGGCTAGATTAGTAGCTAAGGGGTATAATCAAATTGAAGGAATTGATTTTGAGGAAACTTTTGCTCCTGTAGCTAGACTTGAAGCAATTAGGGTTTTACTAGCCTTTGCCTGCTTTAAAGGTTTTAAATTGTTTCAAATGGATGTCAAAAGTGCCTTTTTAAATGGAGTAATTGAAGAAGATGTTTATGTAGAACAACCTCCAGGTTTTGAAAATTCTATATTTCCAAATCATGTTTTCAAATTAAAAAAGGCATTATATGGATTGAAACAGGCACCTAGGGCTTGGTATGAGAGGTTAAGCACCTTCCTACTTGAAAGATCTTTTGAAAAAGGAAGTGTGGATACAACTCTCTTTTTAAGGAAAATTGGAAAGGATATACTTATTGTTCAAATTTATGTGGATGACATCATCTTTGGATCTTCAAATAAACATCTTTGTGATGATTTTTCTAAAACAATGAGTAGTGAATTCGAAATGAGTCTAATGGGAGATTTAAATTACTTTTTAGGATTTAGCATTAAGCAACTTGAGGAAGGTACTTTTCTTAGTCAAACCAAATATATTAAGGACATCCTCAAGAAATATGAAATGGACAATGTTAAACCTGTTAGTACACCAATGAGTTCTTCAGTTCAGTTGGATAAAGACCTTAAGGGAAAATCTGTTGATCAAAAGAAATTTAGAGGGATAATTAGATCTTTACTTTACTTGAATGCTAGCCGACCAGATATTATGTTTAGTGTTTGCCTATGTGCTAGATTTCAATCAGATCCAAAAGAATCACATTTGACAGCAGTGAAAAGGATTTTAAGATATCTACTAGGAACTCAAAACTTAGGAATTTGGTATCCTAAGTTTAGCTCTTCATTTGAAATTATTGGTTACTCAGATTCTGACTTTGCAGGCTGTAGAGTGGATAGGAAAAGCACTTCTGGAACATGTCAATTCATTGGAAATTCATTAGTTTCATGGTCTAGTAGAAAACAAAATTCAGTGGCACTATCTACTGCAGAAGTAGAATACATTGCATTAGGAAGTTGTGTGGCACAAGTACTTTGGTTAAAACAACAGTTGATTGACTTAGGATTAACTATAGGCACTATTCCAATTTATTGTTACAATACTAGTGCTATTTGCATTTTCAAAAATCCTATTCAACATTCTAGAACCAAACACATTGATATAAGACATCATTTCATAAGGGATCATGTATCCAAAGGAGAAATTGAACTCATACATGTTTCAACTGAAAATCAACTTGCAGACATTTTTACAAAACCTTTAGCCTTTGATACCTTCAGTACTTTAAGAACAAGGCTTGGTGTTATTGATTTGAATGCTTAACTAAAATGTCTTTGCAACATTGATACTTGTTTTGTTTTGTTTTTGTAATTTTGTGAATTTTGTGTGTTTTTAATGAATTGTTTTTGGATTTATGATTTTGGTTTTATGTTTTCTGTGTTTTTTGATTGTTTTTGTTGATTTTGTTAATTTAAATATATATATATATATATATATATATATATATATATATATATATATATATATATATATATATATATTCAAAATTAAAATTTTTTTTTGGAGGAAATCGTCCAGGATGAAATGTTTTCGTACGGGACGATGTGTAAAGGAACAGTTTGCGCGAATTTAAATCGTTTTGAGAGCAGTTTTTTATTTGATCGTCTGTACGATATTGAATCGTCCAGGACGAATTTTTTTTCTCTCAAACGTCGGGACGATTGAATGCAGCGGTTGAGTGGATAAGACAGATTTTAATACGAACTTCGTCTGTACAAAATTTGTTCATCTGTACGAACATGTGTCGGTTCATTGTAGGGGACGGTTTTCAAGAGTCATTAAAATGAAACACTTTTCGATCGTCTGTACGAAATTTTTTTTCGTATGTACGATCGGTCAAGTCAAAAAGCCTGTACGAAGGGACGCATCGTAAGTTGTGTTGAATACGAAAAGCCGTTACATTTTGGACGAATTGCATCGTCTGTACGAAATTACTTCGTCCAGACGAACGATAATTTTTTGTCCAGGACGAACATTTTCGTCCAGGACGAACGTATCATTTTTCTTTAAATATGAAGGCTTTCAAACTTGACAATCACACTTTCAAACATCTTTTTCAATCCCTTTCTACATCAAATCAACTATGGCCTCCTCTAGCAAAAGACAAAAAGTTTTGGTGAAGAAACCTAACAGGAATGCCCCAGACAACTTTCTTTCCAAGGCAAATGAGGAATCTTTTCCTCGATTTGCATCTGCAAAAATCACTCCGTCTCGCATTCTTATCCAAACAGAGTTAAAATTTCGGGTATTGCACCTCTTCGCCTCAACCCAATTTCAGTTCATTCTTTCCCTCATCCATCTCTACAATAAGCAAACCTACCATTACTTTCTAGCCAACATGAGTTTCAATTCTGATCACTCTATTATTAGTTCTTTTGTTTTTAAGAAAAAAGTTGAGATCACCAAGCACGACCTTGGTGCATTTTTAAACTTAAGAACTGAAGGATATAGAGCCCACACCCTAATGTCAGAAACCTCCTTCAAATGGTTTCAAATCAATACGGTAATTAGAGAAAATGCGATTGACAATCATGTTGCTAGAGTGGCCGGTATGACCCAAGATGCCCGAATCATCCAGCATATCCTTAGATCCTCAATTATTCCTAAAGCTGGTGATAGGATTAACATTACTCCTCTCCTTTCTTGTCTAACTTTTTTAATCATGAAAAGACATCCTATTGATGAAGCCCAGCTCATCTTAGATCATATCTATGGGATTTCAGAAATAGGACATCCTGATCAGAAGAGGAAGAAGAACATTTCTTTAGGGCACTTGATTACTTATATTTTGGAGAAGAAGTACAATATAGTGCATCCTGATGAAGAATATGAAGAGCCAGTTTACTATAACGATGCATCTTTCAGATTGCTCTTCAAGGAGGAGAAAGAGAAAGCACATGCTAGTGCTTCAGAAGAAGAAGAAGAAGAACGAGTGCAAGGTTTTGCTTCTCAATCAGATTACCAGAATCTGATTGAGAGATTTGATAGACTAGAGACTCACGTTGATCAAAGGTTTGATCAATTTGATGCTCAACTTACTCAGCAGCAACATGACATTGGTAATATTAGAGATGAAGTTCATGAAATAAATACCAATGTAATGTTGATGGCCTCCTACTTCAACCTCTTTGGCGGCATTCCTCCTCCTCCTCCTCTAGAACAGTAGATTTTTTTTGTGTGTCTGTTGTATTTTCTTTGTTGTTGTTTGTTTTGTTTTTGTTTGCTTTTATGTTTCTTAGTTCAATTTTTTTTGTTGTTGTTGTGTACCTTTAATTTTAATGAAAGTTTGTTTGTTTTAGATTTGTTTTGAAATGTGGCTAATCTTTATGAATTTCATTAGTATTGTTTTTAATCTACATTGTGCTTAAATTCGATTGTAATGTGAGATTATCTATATTAGAAAATCTAGACTTTCTAAATTTATAATTTGTTTATAACTTGTTGTAATTAGAATTTTTAAATTCATGTCTATTCATTTAGACTACATAAAAGTTAATATTGTTATTGCAATTTTGATGTTTTCTTATTTTGTATTTCTATGCTCAAATGATATTTATGAACCTAGAAATATTTGAAATCTTAGATTATAGATTTTGGAAAGAATTGGTCAAATTACTCTTGAACATTGTACAAATGTACAAAAATCAAAAGGGATTCGCAAAAATTTACAAAGTGAAAAAGAGGCACAAAATAAGCCCAACCAAAGAAAAATGCACAAAAATGTGCTCCAAAATGGTATAAGAGCACCACATGAGGTAATTCTCTTCTTTCCAAATTCGTTTAATCTCTTAATTCAAGTTGATCTAATGTTCATTTATATTCTATTGAACTTTGAAATATAGAATTTTTTTTTACATCTCACTTGTAATGATTTTCAATAATCAAAATGTCTAAATTGAATCATGTCTTTGATAAATTCTTCTTACTTACAAAGTTATATCATTTCATAAATTTTATGAATTTCTATGATTGATCTAATATCCTTAGTTTAAAATTGCATACCCTATGTCAAATCACAATTTAGATTAAATTTTAAAAATGAATTTCATATTATTATTTACATTTCTTGTCTTTTTCTTCTTCACTTTTTGTTGCTGTCAAAAAGGGGGAGAAATTATTATGTTTGTGTTTGTATTTTTGTGGTTTGTGTTTTCTCTGTTAAAAATTTTTTGAAAAATTATTATGTTTGTGTTTGTGTTTTTGTGGTTTGTGTTTTCTCTGTTAAAAATTTTTTGAAAAACAAAAATTTTGTTCTTTAATGCCTCCTTATTTTAATGTACTCATAAATTCAGGGGGAGTTTAGGAGATAAGAGATTTGTTTTAACTTGAAACCATACTAATAATAATTATTTTTCCATCATCAAAAAGGGGGAGATTGTTTGAATAATTGCTATTTGAATGATTTATATTTGTGCAACTTATGTAGTTTTGATGATTCCAAACATTATTGTTCAAATGTATAGTTATCTCCTAACAATTTCAGAAGATTTGCACTTACTCTTGTGTGTACTAACATTTCAGGAAAATCAGACTCCAGACTACGAAAACTTCAAATCAAATTCAACATGAGATATTTTGTTTATTTGAAGTTTGTCTTTTCTTTGAATTAATTTTGAAAGGGAGTGATTGTAATTGAGTGAATAAAATCTCACACACACAAATAAGGAGATCTTGAAATTCTATACTGATCGTACAGGATGATATTTATCGTACTGGACGATCTGTCAGTTATCTCCTATAGAGCATTTGGAACGAATAGGAACTTGCTTGGAAAAATTTTTCTATGTCCTATTCGTCCAGGATGAATTTTAATATCGTCCCGGACGATGGGTTCTCTGTAAAATTTCGTCCAGACGAATTTTACCATCGTACGAGGCGACCAGTGCTCTGGAAAATTTTCATCCCGACGAAAATAAATATCGTACAGGACGATCAGCTCTCTGGAAAATTTTCATCCAAACGAAAACAAATTATCATCCGCGGCGATGGGTGCTCTGGAAAATTTTCGTCCAGACGAAATAAATAATCGTCCAGGACGATCGGCTCTCTGGAAAATTTTCGTCCATACGAACATATTTTCGTCCAAACGATGAACCGACTTAGAACAGTTTTCAGCAGTTTCTAGAACCGACCTGGTAATAACCGTTCATACTGGACGAACCTAGTTCATACAGGACGATCAGCTGTACGAAGTCATTTCGTACACATATAAAAAATGGGTCGTTTCAGATCGTTTAAGTAAAATCGTCCAGAACGATCCAGGATCGTACGGGACGATCCACTGCGTACAGAATTGGAAATTTGCAGTTTTTGGGCGGTTTTTCTTGTCTTTTCTATAAAAGGTCCAAATTAGACTGCCACGCAATCTTTTTGTCATTTGATATTCATGCCTCTTGAGAGAATAGCCAAGGAGAGAGTGGAAGAGAGCTTTCAAAGGAGGATTCCTACCATTGGAGCGAGAAGGCTTCACTTGGATTGCTAAGGTAAGAGTCTCTACTTGTGAAATTGGATTTCTTCACTCTTTTCTTTCTTCCTTCTAGATTCTTGTGAGAAGATCATTCAAGAAGGTCCGGTTCTCTGCCGACACTTGGAGAGTGTGAACAGACGTGGGTTCTCTGCCTACACTTGGAGAGTGTGAACAGCCGTAGGGTTCTCTGCCCACACTAGGAGAGTGTGAAAGGACAAAGGTTCTCTGCCTACACTTGGAGAGTGTGAACAGCCGTAGGGTTCTCTGCCCACACTAGGAGAGTGTGAAAGGACGACGGTTCTCTGCCAGCACTGTGGATTGTGTAAAAGGACGACGGTTCTCTGCCGCACCGGGTAGTGGTGAAAAGAGTGTTTTGTACAGGCTTCTCCGCCTTGCTGTGGGTGCTAAAGGAGAGTCACTTTGTTGTATTAGTGCAATACTCAGAGGGTGCCTCTGAGGAGTGGATGTTGGTCTGGTTATAGACCGAACCACTATAAATCTGGTGTCATTTACTTTATTGCTTTTACGTTTCCGCACTTTAAATTTCAGTTTTAACAACACTGTGGTTGAAAAACATTTTTCTACAAACTTTAAAAGAAAATTTTATTTCGGTTCAACTTTATCATTAAGAGGGTTTAAAATTTTTAAAAACTACCAATTCACCCCCCTCTTGGTAGCCGTGGGACATTTACTTAGGCTTAACAACCTAATTACTGGACTCAACAGTATAGAGAAGAGGCCAACCTTTGTTACAAATTTTCCTCCAGAAATAGATAATTTATCATTGTTTTCTATGAATGGAGAGTGGAATGTAGATATATTGTAACAGGTGTTTGGAAATCTGTTAGTGGAGATTATTCTTAAGATACCTATCCATGTTAATATGATAATTGATCAGTTGGATATGCTTTATAAATCTTCTGGTAAATCTATTACAGCAATAGCTTCAAAGAGAATGTATGGGGATGTAAATGAATACAATTATTGGAGTTGGTTGAAAAAACTAAAATTAAGACCTCGAGTTGAGCTTTTTTGGTTGCATTTAAATAGAGATGCTATTCCCTCTAATTCTTTTCTTTACTACAAAAGGTTGTCTGAGTTTGCTGGCTGTCTGATGGTATGTGATGCTAAGGAAGATATGTATCATGTAGCAGTTCAGTGTAAGAAGCCTATTCTGGTGCTAAATACTCTTTTTAAATGGGGAATTAGTTTTCCTGGATTTAATTCATTTGAGGAATGTTTAAGCTATCTTCAAAAGTGTGCAAAGTCTTCTCATTTTTATGGAATTATGTATTGTTCTATAGTATTTATATGTTGGGAGTGCAGGAACAAAGTTGTATATGGTGGATCGGATGAATGTGTTTCTTACATTTTTGCTAATGTTGTAAGTAATGCACCTACATATTTTTGTTCAGATCATGTTTGGGAGATCTGGGATGTAAACCAGCTAGGAGAGCTGACTCATAATTTTTGGGATCCTCCTCCTTCTGGATAGATCAAGGTTAATAAGGATGCATCAGTGACAACTTCTTATAAGGCAGGTAAAGGTGGTATTTTAAGAGATTGCAAAGGAAGATTTTTTTTGTGCTTTTGAGTTTAGTCTTTTGCATTGGGATTATTTGTAAGTTGACATTTTTCCATTATTTCACTTAGAAGATTTATTCAAGATTGGATGTATGAAAGTGTTGGTATTATCATTGAAGGCCATAACTTTAATGTTATCAAATTCTTTTAGGACCTTGTGAACAAAGTGGATGTTGAAATATAGAGTATAAATACTAAGGATTTAGCCTTTCTTAGTGATTTTAAGCAACTTTTATTTCAAATTGTTAGGTGGGAAGGTAATAAGCTTGCTGACATGTATGCAAGTTTAGTTCTTTAATTTTTTTTTTTGGATAATCTCAATCATAATAGAATTCCTCCTTCCTTTTTATTTTTGTTAAAGAAGGAATTTAGTTGTTCTTAGTTTATTTTTAATAAAATACTTTATGCAGTTTCTTCAAGAAAAAAAGATTAATGGATTGTACAGTACAATATAGATCTTACAATGTGATATGGATCATATATTATGATTAATTTAAAAAATTTAACTTCTAATTTTCTCACTATCACACTATCCTGAGTGTGTGTGCATAGTCAACAAGCTAGCATACATCCTTATTAGACTAGACTCAAGAAATTAAAAAAATAAATAAATAAAATTTACAAAAACTTTTAGTATACCCCATTCTACCCAATCTTAAGCCCTGAATCTATTGAATGGTGAAGTATATCCCAGAAATGTTAGTACAAACAAAAATAAATATGCACTATAAAAACTAGGAGACATAAATATGCATGCATCAATGTTTATTATCATAAAAAATATAAATTTGGCAGCACAAGTGTAATAATATCTTCCTTTTTTATGATGGAAACTCATTATTGGTTGAATTTGCAAACTAATAATTATTTTTTCCAAAGCATATCAAAGCCCTGATAATGGCTCTCTAGCTCTGGGTTTCTAGGCAATTTCGAGGCAATTCTGGGTTACCCTTCTCCGCGCATCTCTAATCATCCTCTTGGTTGTTCTCCTATATTTTTTTTCATGATTTCCCTTCTCCTGGTTTTTCTTTTGGTTTTTTCATGGATTTTTTTAGAGGTTTTCTTTTCATTTTTTCATGGAGAGAAAAGACGTCTCAAACGTCATCCATCCCAGCTGCTACTTCAATCCCAGTTGGTAAGACCCGTTCGTTTAAGGATGCTTTGGCAAGTTATTCTTCCTCTATAGCTAGGGTTCAGTTTGTGCACTCTTCATTTAAGGATTGCCCTGCCCTAATGTTTGAAGATTAGGTTGTTTCGCATCTTACTTTGCCTTTTGTCTTGACATTGGTTGGTAAATTTTTGCTTTGTCATCCTAATCTTGATGTGATCCATAGGTTTTTTTTCTTTGTCTTAAACATTCTGGCTTCTTCAATGTTGGGTTATTGGGCCCTCATCACATTTCTATCCAACTGACCAATGACTTAGATTATACTTGCATTTTCTCTAGGAGATCGTATTATATTCAAGCATGTCAAATGAGGTTACTCAAACAGACATCAGATTTTGATGTGAGGGAGGAATCTCTGATTGCTCCTATGTTGATCTCTTTCCCAAATTTATGACTACATTTTTTAATTTGCAAATTATCTTTAGATTGGCTTCAGTTTTTGGTAGACTTTTACAAACTGATCAAGCTACTGCTTCCCTATCTTGACCCTCGATTGCTCATGTCTTAGTTGAGTTAGATGTTTATAAGAAATATCCTAACAAAATATGGTTAGGTTCGGAATTAAATGGTTACTTTCAAAAGGTGGAAATTAAAAATCTTCCTATTTTTTGCGCCCATTATAAGATGCATGGTCATGGGATTAATGAATGCTTTCGATTTCATCCTCATCTTTGGAAGGAGAAAACCGCACCTAAATCCTTACATGAAAATGTCAATACTATAGGTGATAAGAATGGTGTGCTGAATAATACTTCTTATATGTTAAAGGCTCCAGTTGCTAAGGGCTAGGAGGCTATTGATAATCTTGTTATTTCTACCTCTACACAACAGTAAGTTTCTAATATTGTTCCTATGCATAGTGTAGGGAAAACTACTGTTGAACATTTGTTGGAAACTACTTCTTATCCTAACAGGATTATTACTTCTGATAATAATCCTTATGTGGTTAATAATAACTTGATTTGTTTGAATCCTACCAAGATTTATAATAAAACTACTATTAACTCTTCTATATTTTCTATTTAGGAGAAAGCTCAAGGGGATTTAGTGGTTGGGGGAATTCATAAAGGAAAATCAGTTGTGGTGGATGATTGTCCCATATAAAAAGAAGAGGTTAATTAACATACTACTATTACACCGGAGCACATTATGGTAGAAGATGAATTTTCACTACAGGAAAGGCTTGCTAGTGTCCAAATCGTGAGTGGGAAGGAATCTAGTAAAGTGGTTGGAAATTTTGGTTCTACCTTGGAAGATGGAGTTTTTTATGTGGAAGGAGAGTTGCCTCCCTTTAGGGGCTTTGAGGTAATTTAAATGAATGAAAGATTCTTTTACCTAAAAATTATCTTACTGATGCTTTTACTAATGCAGAGGTGGATATGTTAGCTAAATGGTATGCTAGAGATGATCATGACTTCAGATTTTCCAAAGGTCATGGTAAGAGAGGTAGAAAAACAAAAAAATGTTTTCTTATAATCCCAGAAACACATGTTCGTATACTTCTCATTAATTCTAATTCTTAATGTTTAATGCTATTAATTTGAATGTTCGGGGTATAGGTTGCCCTTCCTCTATGCTTAGAATTAAGAATTTATGCCATATTCATAATGTGTTTATTCTTCATTTTCTTGAGCCTCTTATTTCTGTTGACAAATTGCTTCGTACTGCTAAATTTTTGGGTTTTAAACATGCTAAATCGAATGTTAGAATTCATTTTACTGGTTATTTTACTTTAGTCTTGAATTATAATATTAAAAGTTCTAGTTTTCAATGTCGTTCTTTGTTTATTTATGCTACGTCATCTCATTATACTAGAAAGATTTTATTGGATGAAATCATCTAATTTCATAGTATTTATAATCTTCCTTGGCTTGTTGGTGGAGATTTCAACAATATAACCAACCCGGCTAAGCATATATGTTTTTTCTAGTAATAATATACTTCTCATTGATGGTATGATAATGGATTATAACCTTAATAATATTTGTTTTTCTAGTAATAATTTCACTTGGCATCATGGCCTTTTGTGGAAAAGTCTTGAAAGGGTTTTATTTATTGATACTTGGCTTAATTCTTTTGAGCTCACTAAGGTTAACCATCTTAGCCACACCCTCTCAGATCATTCCCCTCTTCTTCTTGAAATTCTCAATTGTGCTAGGGGTTTCCCTTCTCTTTTTACATTTCAAAATACGTGGTTGCTTCATGATTCATTTCTTGATGTTGTTAAGCATAAATTGCAAGCCCCTTTATTCCCTGATGATTCTATATCTGGTATGAATTGACTTTGGCTTAAGATGAAAAGGCTTAAGTGTTGAACTGGTTGAATCATAATGTCTTTAAAGATCCTTTTCCTCACATTTTAATTATGAAAGAGAAGGTGAACTCTTTTGAGGATGGTTGTCAATTGGATCCTTCTATTCATAACATCTATTTTCTAAAAGAAGCCAAGGATGAGCTTTATAAACTTCAAGCCCAGGAAGAAAATTTTTTGAAGCAAAAGGCGGCTATTAAACATTTGGTTGAAGGTGATAATAATACTAAATATTTTCATGCTCTTGTTAATAAGAAACATGCTATTAATTACATTCATAAAATTAATTGTGAGGATGGATCTATTACTGAGGATACTACCTAAATTGATAATTTGGCTATTCATTTTTTTCAGATTGATCTCGAAAAAAACCTTTGTCCCTTCTACTATTTACAATCCATCCATTAACCCTAGTCTTATTTCTCATGAGGACAACCGGGGTATGTCTAAATCTCCTTCTCTTAAGGAGGTTCAAAACACTTTTTTTTTTGTATGAATGCTGACTTGATTGCTGGTACTGATGGTTTCATGATTAAGTTTTTTTTAGAAAACATGGCCTATTATCTATAATGATCTTTTTTCTATTGTTACTAATTTTTTTAATGGTAATCCTATTCTGAAGTTTTTTTTTCTACCTCCATTGGGCTTATTCCCAAGAACAATTTTGTGAATTTGTTGCATGAAATTAGACCTATTAGTCTATGTACTATCTTTTATAAGTTGCTTTCTAAAATTTTGATGAATCGCCTTACTGTTTTATTGCCTAAGTTGATTTCTCCTTTTCAAAAGGGCTTTGTCAAAGGGCGTGCTATTGCTTACAATATCTTATTGGCTCAAGAATTTTGTCAAGATTTGGATGTCAAGGTGAGAGGTGATAATATGATTATGAAATTGGATATTCATAAAGCCTATGATAATATTAATTGGACTTCTATTTACAACATCTTGAATTTATTTGGTTTTAATCTGAACTTTATAAATATCTTCAAGACTTGCATTGATAACACTTATTTTTCCATTATTGTGAATGGTAAGAGCCATGACTTTTTTAAGGCTTCCCATGGGCTTAGACAAGGGGATCATATTTCTCTTGCTCTCTTTATTATTGTTGCTAAGTACCTCTCTAGAGGTCTTGTTTATCTTTTTAATAAGGGTCCTAGTCTCTACTTTAAAACTTTTGGTGGCATTAAAATTTCCCATTCATGTTTTAAGGATGATTTTATTGTTTTTACAAATGCCTCAATGAATAATATTAATAGAATTATGTATTTCTTTAACCAATTTGAATTGTTTACTGGTATGTCTTTTAACAAGCATAAGTGTTGTTTTATTGCCTAAGAATGTTCCTTTTGATTGTGTTGAGGCTATCAAGTCTCTTATTGGCTTTACTCAAAGTTTTTTGCTTTTAATGTATCTGGGTGATCCTCTTTATAAGGGGCAGAAAGAAGTACTTCATCTTTGATGATTTAATTTCTATAGTGCAGAATATACTTTCTTCCTGGGATTCCAATTTTTTATGTTTTGGTGGTCACCATATTCTTATTAAAAGCTTTCTTTCTTTTATTTAATTTTATAGTTTTTAAACTCTTCTCTCTAGTAAAACTATTTTCAATAGGATTAGAATTTTTAATAATTTTTTATGAAAGGTACTGGGCACAATTCAAAAATTCATTGGTATTCTTGGGATAATTTTTTTTGGATGTTGCATGAAGGGGCTTTAGGCTGCAAGTTGATGTTTGATTTGGCTTATGTTTTTTTGTTTAAGCCTTGGTACAATCTTAGAGCCAATGTGAGTCTTTGGGCTAACTTTATTGTTGCTAAGTATTATGGGGGAGAAACCCCTCCATGAGTTATTTTAGTAAGGGTCACTCTAAAGTTTGGCAGCAACTTTTCTTTGTTAAATGGGATGTCAATCCTTCTATTTTTTGGGGTCTTGATAATAGTAATATTTTCTTTTGGCAAGATCGTTGGCTGAATGGTCAGTCGATTGACTCTTTAATGAATTCTTTCTTTATTGATTCTGTCAAGGTTAATTACTTATTTTTGAAAAATGGTTGGGGCTTGGAGAAACACTCTAGTATTCTTCCTGTATTCATTATTCAGCTTATTTTAAAGATCCCTCTTAGCATTAATTCGATGGATGTGTTGCTTTGTGATTTTACAAAAGATGGTTGTTTTAAAGTTAAAGATGCTTGGCATTTCTTTAGATCTAAACATGAGACTTTCAAGGTTTTCCATATGATTTAGCATAAAAGTATTCCTTCCAAGGTTTTTATTTTTATTTGGAGAATTTTACATAAAATTATTCCTACTGATGAGAATTTGAGGACAAGAGGTTTTATCTTTCCTTATAAATGTGAATGTTGTTACCATATTGATAATATGCATCATGTTTTCATTTTGGGATTCTTTGCTATTAAAGTTTGGACTTATTTTGAGGACATTTTTCATTTCAACTATTTTACTGTGAGGGGTTCTATTAATTCTTTGTTTTATTGTTTGTTTATTAATTCTAAAGGTCATGTTAGAAATGTGATTCCCTCTCTCATTATTTGGTTCTTTTGGTTGGAGAAGAATATCTCTCACTTTAATGGTGTGGGTATGAGCCAACAGAGAATTATTCATAATATTAAGGATAATGTGGTGGCCCTTTTCTCTGCTAACTTACTTTCTTTCAAGAAATTTATGAACTATTCCTTTAATGTTGCTGCTTTGGGCATTAACCTGGAGGTGGGTAATTTTCATAAGGCTTCGAATTGTATTACTTGGTTGAAGCCTCAACTTAATTTCTTTAAATTGAATTTGACTAGTGCTAGATTGGGTTCTATGGTTGGCTGTGGTGGCATGATCAAAGATCATAATGGAAACTTTATGTTGGGTTTGGCTGGGCCTGGTCCTAATGGTAATGAAAATTTTTCTATTACCTATAATGTTCTTCACGGATTAAGTCTTTGTGCAGATCTTTACTACATGATTGTTGTGGTTGAGGTGGGTTCTCACTTTGATTATAATTTTCTTATTCATAAGGAGGATACTATTTGTTCTTCTACTTTATTTTATATTTGGAGTGACATTTGGAAGCTTTTGAATACTTTAAACTATTCTTTTTCTCTGATTTTGGAGGAAGGGAATGCTTGTGCTCATTCTATTTATAGTAAGGGTGGTGAGTTTAATGTTATGACTAAACTGTCAATTTCTAATCTTCCATTTTTGGTTAAAGGCCTCTTAAGATTGGATCAAATTGGGTTTTCTTATGTTAAGAACTATTTTTTGTTGTTTTGCTTCCTACGGGTGGCCGTGGGGTTCTTCCTGCCTAATTTGTTTTTCTTTTTTTGTGGGTGGCCTAGTTGGCCTTCAGTTCTATGTTTTGGTGTTCTACTACTTTGTTTCTTACTGTGGTATATCCAGTGGCCTTTTTCTTGTTCATTTCTTTCATGCTGTTTATTCTGCTGCTATCTACTGGACTGCTAGGTTATTTGGAAGGTGGTGGCTAGGATTCTTTGGGTGTACATTTTTTTTGTTAGTTTGGAAAGCTTTGCTTTTTGTATTTTTCCCTGGAACATTTTTCACTGGGGGTTGTATATTTTGAATGTTTTTGTGACCCTTGGTGCTTATGCTAATTTCAACTTAATCCCTATGTCTAGTGGTATCTGGAGCTTCTTTTTGTTGGGTTGGTGGGTCACTTGTTGAGTGGATTCTAGTATTCTCTGGGGTCTTTATTTTTTTAGCTCTTTGTTGTCTCTGTTTGGGTTGCTGCAAGAGTGAAGGTTGGTTATGCTCTTTCCTGGGTTATTGAACTGCTCAGTTTAGGTTATCGTGTGTTACCTAGATCTCTTGTAATTAGCCTAGGCTGAATTCCTTTTATTGGTTATGGCTGCCTATTATGTTTTATATGATGAGAGCATTGGTGCCTTATCTTGGTTGTACCCATTTTGGTTGATTATGAAGAAGTGTTCTCGTAACTTGATTCTCCTAGACTTTGGTGGTTATTCTCTGTTCTATCATTTGGATTATGGGTACTTGTTCTATCTTGCTGATATTATGGAGAGGTATCAGGTGGTTAGCTTGGTTACTAATGTTCTTTTTGTCTATTATACTAATGTTTATGGTATTAATCTTTTGTACTATCCTTATATTTTTCTTAGGCCATATTACTATTATGTCTACTTTGCCTATCAGCTATTTTTGCAGGTTCTTTTTTGGGTTGATAACTGTAAGGATGGCATGGGGATTGGTTGCATGGAGCTTTTTGTTATTTTTTGTTTTGCTCCTTCTTTTTGGGTTCTTTGTCTTAAGCACCATGGAATGTACTTTGGGATTCTTGTATTATTCTATACTGGGGAACTCAAGCTCTTAGGTTTTTTTTCTTCATTTTTGTAGCTCTTTAATCAGTAGAGAGCTTGAGATCACCTTAAGGACTGTGTAAAATTTTTCTTAATTAATGCGTACGCCCCTTTATGGTTTTCCCATTAAATAAATAAATAAATAAATATTTTCTCTTAATCTCTCCCTAACGAAGATAATTACATTAAAAATAAGGAAAACTATTTATTTTTATTAACACATTCAACCGACCAGATGTCTACTACCCCTTTTGACATTACCAAAAAGGAGAGGTAATACAACACATAAATTTAGATACATGTATAAGAGATTTTTTTTAATGAAGGGAAAATTATAGAAATGAAAACATGGAAAAAGAAACTACAACATATAATCATATGTAAAACATAATTAAAAAAATAAACAAAAAAAGATAAATAAACACACAAACATAGCATAATATTCTTACACCTTATCTGCATTAATAATTGAATCTTTGATTATTCAGCATAAGTTTGTTACGTCCTCTTCTTGCTCCTATTCTGATGAGTTAGAAGCTGTCTTCCTAGGAGATTCTTTGCATCTTTTTAATTCCCTTTTTTTATTTTACTTATCTTCATCCTTTTCCTTTACAGGGTTAGTCTTTGTGTTAGCGCAGTGGTATTTCAAATGTATAGGTTTCCTACACCCAAAGTAAATAATGTTAAAAGAAAACTTATTATTTTTATCATTTTTTACCTTTGCTCCACTTTAGAATATGTCTTGCACCCCAGAAAACTTTTCAATTTACTTCATATTAATATCATCTCCTCACTCCCATCATCTCCTAAGCCCTTTTTATACGTGTATTTGGCATTTAGAGTTATAATCTTCTCTATTATCTTATCACTTTCATCCAAATGTCTTTAACTCACACTTTGCTTGTAGGAAATGAGTGAGCCAAGGAGATTATTAATAGAATAAGCATTCAATCTTTTGATTCACATATAGTTGTGACTTTGGCTTCAAAATTATCAAGAATACAATATAGAATTTTATTGACCTTCTAATTTTGAAAGTTCTATTCCTAAAGTATGCAATAATGTCTCTATCTGAGTAAATCTAGTATATATGTCTGAGATAGTCTCATAAGGTTTCATTCAAATAAGTTGACAATCATGCAGTAACACATTTAACCTAGATTATTTGACTTGACTAGTACCTTGGGATGTAATGCACAGTCTATCCCAAATGTCCTTACTAGTGGTACCTGTAGAAACTCTCATGTAATCTTCGGACACAAGTGTATAGAATAATTATTTTAAACATTTAACATTCAGTTGTGCAAAGACTTGTTCCTATCTACTCAATCTAGTAAAAAGAATATTAGTTTTGATTCCATCTATAATATGTGACAGTACAAAATGAGCAATTTAAATTATATGCCACATTCAAAATTTAATTTAATGTAATAAAGTATACATGTGGATTTTCCTAAAAATCATATGGAATTTTATTAAATAATGGTGGAAAAATTATAGAATAACATTATGCAGTGTTTATATGTCCAAAATTTGCCATGGATTAATTTTTTCAAGGTTTTTAAAACTCTAATTATGAGAATCGTTCAGATACCAATTAAAAGTTTGATAAAGGGTGTTAAACCTAAGTAAACTACCCATAACACACCAATGCAGGAGCAATACTTTGACTTTATGCGGAAGATAATTAACTTGTCAAAAGTTAGAATGACAGTAATGATAGTCTAATCAACATAATGTAACATCAATCTTAGACTTCAACCAACATGCAATTTTTAGCAAATTAAAATGCATAAATAAATTATAGAAAATAAAAAACCAGAAAGAACACACCATATTTTTATAGTGTTATGGTCAAACCATGACTTACATAAACTCTTCGGAGTCCTCTCAGTGGCGGAGCAAGAAAATATATTTAACGGGGGATAAATTATTTTTTTTCCCTCAACATCTTACATCCAAGCTTGGGACCAACATAGAAATTTTTAATTTTTTAAATTATTATTTAAGAAGGTAAAATAGTAAATATAAAATAATAAACAACTTACATTAAAAAAAGCTTTGGTAGCAAAGGAAAATAAATTTAGCTACTTTGGTAGTGAAAAATAGTTCCTCTATAGAAAAAAAATATTTGAAAAATAGCTAGAAAATAGTAGCAAAAAAACTATGATTATTGTTTTAATAGCAAAGTAATTAGAAAATGGTTCCCAACAAATTCTAATTATATAGTATTTAAAAAAGTTATATAACATAAAAAATATATAATATATTTATCAATTTAAAAAAACTAACATGTGATTTTTTATTATATTTAAATAACTTGAAATTATATATGTAAATAAATTAAAAATATTCAAATATTATCTTTAAATATAAAATCTCTTCCACCAACCCAATGTTGTAGAGGACCATAATATTTTCACCCTCCTAGTGAGGTAGAGAAACTAGAATCCATTTTCAACCTTTTGGTGAAGGAAGAGAGCCAGGGATCCTTTTTTAACGTCCTAGTTAGGTAGATAAACTAGAATCCATTTTTACCCTTTCGGTGAAAGCAAACAATCAAGAATACTTTTTCACCCTTCTCGTGAAGGCAGAGAACCACAAATCCTTTTCATCCTCCTACTGAAGGAAGAGAAACTTGAATCACTTTCACCTTCCCTGATACAATTGATTAGTTGGGTCCATTGACACTAATGAGATCATCTTCCCAAAGCTTCCCTTAAGATAAATTTTGGCACATGGAGGAACAAAGACGCAAGCTCTCTAGAGTAACCATGTGGATCTCCCTATCAAACTCCCTTGCAACACATAATTATCTTCTCCCTCTCTCACAAACTCAATCCTTTATCTCCCAGGATCTAGGCTCTCTCTTCAAGCTTTCTTCAGAGGAAAACACTCAATGAATTACCAAAAGGCTCTTATAATGTCTTATGAGAAAGATTAAAAAGATGGCTTCATGAAACCCAAAAAACTTAATTCTATCAACTCTGATAGTACAATACGATCCTAGATCATACATTATGAGTGTTTCACAATATCCCTATTAGTACTATATGAAGAGTAAGGAGATGTATGATTAGTTCAAGTATTTGAGTTGATCATTCGCATTTGAGGGTTCATATAATACTATTAGTTCAAAAATTTTAACTTCTAATTTTCTCACTATCTCAACACCCTGAGTGTGTATGTGCACAGTCACTAGGCTAGCATATACAAATATAGGACTGGATTCAAGAAAATAAAAACTAAATAAATTAAAATTACAAACTCTTTCAACATACCATATTTTACCTAATCTTGATTTATGAATCTTCATTGAATGGTGCATGGTGTACCTAAAATGTTAGTACACACAAAAAATAGTATGCACTATAAAAACTAGGAGACAAAAATATGCAATTAGTAATGTTTGTTATCATCAAAAATGTAAACTCCGTAGCATGAGTCACAACATATTCAAGGTGTCATACCATTAAGCATGAGTAATAGATAATTCAATTGAACAAATGTATCCTATATGATAAAAAATTATTCTTCCTATAAGAAGGTGATCCATGGAAAACCATTGTAGGTGGTGTATGCATTTGTGTAGATGTTAGTGTAATATATCACAATTTCATAATGTTTTTATTAAATTTTATTTATACTTTGAGTTATTTCAATCTTGAGTTCAAGGCCATCCTTAATTTTATAAAAATGTGATACCTCACCTTTTAGAGCATTGTATGCATGCTCATGCTTAGTATGCGTTGAGACATTTTTTTTAGCTCATATTTAAAATTTGAAACATAGGTAATAAATAGTATGATCTTTTTATACAAAAGAAAAAAAATTCTTTAAAGAATAGTACTTTTTTCTTTAACAACATAAAACTAGCATGCAATTCTTTGGATAATAAAGGTAGCTAATTATAATAAATGTTTTATACCTATCACCATTTGAATCACTAGATTCTTTGTTTCCATAAAATAGAGATTAGTAACATCTTTCTTAACATCTATTTTATGGTGTTTCAATTGAAGTTTGTTTTGAAAGCATGTTGTATTCTTGTTTAATGTTTTCATAATGCCTCCTTTATCCATAGCTTTATTTTTTTGTAGTTGATTCTTCTAGCATAGAAATTCCCACTTAATATATACTAATTTCTAACATTCAATTTTATATTATTTTTTCCTTTTTTTTAGTCCTTTTGTATGTTGTAATATATCTTTTTTACTTTTTGGGAAGGTTTTAAAATTTTTTGTAATGAAGGAAATATTCAGATCATCTACAAAATTAAACTCATTACTATCTATGTTTTATATTTTCATTGGAGATTTTTTTTTTCATCCTTCTATTACCTGCATCTGTTAGAATAGTTGCTATTTGAATGATTTATATTTTTGCAACTTATGTAGTTTTGATGATTCCAAACATTATTGTTCAAATGTATAGTTATCTCCTAACAATTTTAGAAGATTTGCATTTGCTCTTGTGTGTACTAACATTTCAAGAAAATCAGACTCCAGACTACGATAACTTCAAATCAAATTCAACATGAGATATTTTGTTTATTTGAAGTTTGCATTTTCTTTGATTTAGTTTTGAAAGGGAGTGATTGTAATTGAGTGAATAAAAAACTTACACACACACATAAGGAGATCATAATATCTTATACTGATCGTATGGGACGATATTTTATCGTACTGGATGATCCGTCAGATATCTCCTATAGAGCACATGGAACGAATAGGAACTTGCTCGAAAAAAAATTTTCTAAGTCCTATTCGTCCAGGACGAAATTTATTATCGTCCCGGACGATTGGTTCTCTGTAAAATTTTTGTCCAGACAAATTTTATTATCGTACGAGGCGACCGGTCCTCTGGAAAATTTTTGTCTAGACGAAATTAAATATCGTACCGGACGATCAGGTCTCTGGAAAATTTTCGTCCATACGAAAATAAATTATCGTCCGTGGCGAATGGTCCTCTAAAATATTTTCGTCCAGATGAAATAAATAATCGTCCAGGACGATCGGGTCTCTGGAAAATTTTCGTCCAGACGAACATATTTTCGTCCAAATGATTAACCGACTTAGAACAGTTTTCAGCAGTTTCTAGAACCGACCTTGTAATAACCGTTCGTACTGGACGAACCTAGTTCGTACAGGATGATCATCTGTACGAAGTCATTTCATACACATATACAAATTGGTCGTTTCAGATCGTTTAAGTAAAATCGTCCAGGACGATCCAAGATCGTACAGGACGATCGTCCTGGACGATCCACTGCGTACAGAATTGGAAACTTGCAGTTTTTGGGCGGTTTTTCTTGTCTTTTATATAAATAGTCCAAATTAGACTGCCACCCAATCTTTTTGTCATTTGATCTTCGTGCCTCTTGAGAGAATAGCCAAGGAGAGAGTGGAAGAGAGCATTCAAAGGAGGATTCCTACCACTGGAGCGAGAAGGCTTCACTTGGATTACAAAGGTAAGAGTCTCTACTTGTGAAATTGGATTTCTTCACTCTTTTCCTTCTTCCTTCTTGATTCTTGTGAGAAGATCAGTCAAGGAGATCCGGTTCTCTGCCGACACTTGGAGAGTGTGAACAGCCGAAGGGTTCTCTGCCTACACTTGGAGAGTGTGAACAGCGGAAAGGTTCTCTACCAACATTTGGAGAGTGTGAACAGCCGTAGGGTTCTCTGCCCACTCTAGGAGAGTGTAAAAGGATGACGGTTCTCTGCCAGCACTGTGGATTGTGTAAAAGGATGACGGTTCTCTGCCGCACCGGGTAGTGGTGAAAAGAGTGTGTTGTAAAGGCTTCTCCACCTTGCTGTGGGTGCTAAAGGAGAGTCACTATTTGTTTTAGTGCAATACTCAGAGGGTGCCTCTGAGGAGTGGATGTAGGTCTGGTTATAGACCAAACCACTATAAATCTGGTGTCATTTACTTTATTGTTTTTACATTTCCGCACTTTAAATTTTAGTTTTAACAACTCTGTGGTTGAAAAATATTTTTCTACAAACTTTAAAAGAAAATTTTATTTTGGTTTAACTTAATCATTAAGAGGGATTAAAATTTTTTAAAAACTACCAATTCACCCTCCTCTTGGTAGCCGTGGGACATTTACTTAGGCTTAACATCCTAATTACTGGACTCAACAAGTGGTATCAGAGCATAGTTTCAAAATCATAAGTTTGAACTACTTTTTGATTAACGTAGATGGCTACATTTGGAAACCGAAACACACCTAAGGGTTACTCTATCACTAGACCTCCACTGTTTGACAATATTCCTTTTGATTTTTGGAAAACACGCATGTCTACTTTTTTACAGTCACTTGATTATCGCATGTGGATGCTAGTCCAGGAAGGTTACTCAAAACAAACTAGATTAGTTGATGGAATTAGGGTAGAAACACCCTATACAGATTGGACTATTGAAGAACGTGATTTAGCATAATTAAATGCGAAATGTTTAAATAGTTTCTTTTGTGCTTTAAAATCTGAAGACTACATACGAGTTTCCACTTATAAAAGTGGAAAGGACATATGGGATAGACTTTGTATAACTTATGAAGGGACAAATGAGGTTAAGCAATCAAGACTAAATATCTTGTTACATGACTACGAATTATTTCGCATGAAACCTAATGAATCTATATCTGACATGTACACAAGATTCACTCAAATTGTCACCTCTTTGCATGCACTTGGTAGGGAATTAACTAATTCTGAAATGGTCAATAAAATTCTTCGTTGTTTACCTACTGCATATGATGCTAAAATTACTGCAATTACAGAGTCTAAAGATCTGAACATTTATTCCATTGACAATCTTCTTGGTTCACTCATTGCTTACGAGCAAGGAGTAAGTCAAAGAAAGATTGATGCAGGTGAACCAAAAAAGGACAAAAATATTGCACTAAATGTGGAAGTCCGAAAGTGAACACTCACAACCTGAAGATGAAGACGATATTGCATTGATGACTAGACAATTCAGAAGATTTTTAAAGAGGAAGCAGAAGAGACGCCAGCAATGGAATAGAGGTAAGTATAACAGAAATGGCAAGGTTTCTAATGAAGTGATTTGTTATGAATGTAGGAAACCAGGTCATATAAAGACTAATTGTCCAAAACTCAAAGCCACTCCTAGCAAGGAGAAGGTAGAGGAGAAACCAATGGTAAAGAAGGGCAAGAAGAAGTTTTAAAAGGCTTTTTGGGTGGACTCAGCTTCAGACTCATCTGAGATTGAAAAAGAAGAAGAAGTCACCAACCTTTGCTTGATGGCAGATAATGCTGAACAATCAGATCAAGAAGAGGAATACTCTCACACAAGACCTCGTGAGAGTATATGGTACCTGGACAGTGGATGTTCAAAGCACATGACTGGAGATACTGCTCAATTCATAACGCTGGAAGCCAGGAGTGGAGGCAAGGTTACACTTGGAGATAATACCACAAAGAAAGTGGTTGGATCAGGTATGATTGGAATTCTGAAAAACTTTTTCATAGACAATGTGTTATTAATTGAAGGCTTAAAACATAATTTGCTTAGCATAAGTCAGCTATGTGATAAGGGCTATAATGTAAAATTTTTACCTACTAGCTGCATAATTAGCCTAAATGGGAAAATTGTTTTAAATGGAAAAAGGGTAAACAATGTCTACATGCTAGATTTAAATTGTATTCAATCTCTTACTACTTTTTGTTTGAAAACTGTTTCTGATGAATCATGGCTTTGGCATAGGAGACTTTGTCATTCTAGTATGAAAAATCTTAGAAGAATTATCCAAAAGAATTTGGTGAGAGGAATACCTAAACTAGACTTTACCAAGGACCATCTATGTGATGCATGTCAATTAGGAAAAGAAGTGAAGTCCTCTTTTAAGTCCAATAAAGATCTTAGGACCAGTAAACCTTTAGAAATTCTACACATGGATCTTTTTGGACTTGTAAGCACTGTTATAGTAGATGATTTTTCAAGATTCACCTGGGTTAAATTTCTTTTTCATAAGAGTGAATCATTTGAGGAATTCAGAAATTTTTCAACTTGGATACAAAAAAAACTAGGATGTGAAATAATTTCTATACAAAGTGATCATGGAGGAGAATTTGAAAATGAAAGATTTGAAGATTTCTGTAAAGAAAAGGGGATTGATCACAATTTTTCTGCACCTAGAACTCCTCAATAAAATGGAGTAGTTGAAAGAAAGAACAGAACATTAATAGAAGCCGCCCGAGCAATATTAGCAGAATACTCGCTTCCTAGATATTTTTGGGCTGAGGCGGTTAGCACTGCATGCTATATTTTGAATAGGGTGAATGTGAGATCAAATTTGAATAAAACACCATTTGAATTGCTAAAAGGAAGAACACCAAATTTATCTCATTTGCATGTATTTGGTTGCAAGGTGTTCATACATAATAATGGAAAATCTGCCTTAGGAAAATTTGATCCAAAATCAGATGAAGGAATTTTTGTTGGATATTCAAGTGTTGTAAAATCTTATAGAGTATTCAACAAAAGAACTTTAGTCATTGAAGAAACCACACATGTTGTATTTGATGAAAATGGAAACATGGAAGAGCCAAATGTTGTTGAAGAAGAAATTGAAGAAAACTCCCAAAAGATTGATAGATTAAATTTGGAATAAAATGTGGAAGAAAATTTAGAAAGAGAAGACCCTTTGCCTAGAGATTTGAGATTTTCTAAAAACCACCCAAAGGAATTGATTATAGGTGAACCAAGTGAGGGTGTTAGAACTAGGGGTTGATTAAACAAGGAAGTCAATCATTCAGCCTTTATTTCAACTATTGAACCCACTAACATTGATCAAGCACTTTCAGATGAATTTTGGATATTGCCATGCAAGAAGAGTTAAATCAATTTGTAAAAAATAAAGTTTGGGAACTAACTACAAGGCCAAAAGATCAAAGTGTTGTTGGAACCAAGTGGGTGTTCAAAAATAAAATGAATGACTCAGGAGTAGTCATTAGAAATAAGGCTAGATTAGTAGCTTAGGGGTATAATCAAATTGAAGGAATTGATTTTGAGAAAACGTTTGCCCCTGTAGCTAGACTTGAAGCAATTAGGGTTTTACTAGCCTTTGCTTGTTTTAAAGGTTTTAAATTGTTTCAAATGGATGTCAAAAGTGCCTTTTTTAAATGGGGTAATTGAGGAAGATGTTTTTGTAGAACAACCTCCAGGTTTTGAAAATTCTAAATTTCCAAATCATGTTTTCAAATTAAAAAAGGCATTATATGGATTGAAACAGGCACCTAGGGCTTGGTATGAGAGGTTGAGCACCTTCCTACTTGAAAGATCTTTTGAAAAAGGAAGTGTGGATACAACTCTCTTTTTGAGGAAAATTGGAAAGGATATACTTATTGTTCAAATTTATGTGGATGACATCATCTTTGGATCTTCAAATAAACATCTTTGTGATGATTTTTCTAAAACAATGAGTAGTGAATTTGAAATGAGTCTAATGGGAGATTTAAATTACTTTCTAGGATTTAGCATTAAGCAACTTGAGGAAGGTACTTTTCTTAGTCAAACTAAATATATTAAGGACATCCTCAAAAAATATGAAATGGACAATGCTAAACCTGTTAGTACACCAATGAGTTCTTCAGTTCAGTTGGATAAGGACCTTAAGGGAAAATCTGTTGATCAAAAGAAATTTAGAGGAATAATTGGATCTTTACTTTACTTGACTGCTAGCTGACCAGATATTATGTTCAGTGTTTGCTTATGTGCTAGATTTCAATCAGATCCAAAAGAATTACATTTGACAGCAGTGAAAAGGATTTTAAGATATCTACTAGGAACTCAAAACTTAGGGATTTGATATCCTAAGTTTAGCTCTTCATTTGAAATTATTGGTTACTCATATTCTGACTTTGCAGGCTGTAGAGTGGATAGGAAAAGCACTTCTGGAACATGTCAATTCATTTGAAATTCATTAGTTTCATGGTCTAGTAGAAAACAAAATTCAGTGGCACTATCTACTGCAGATACAGAATACATTGCATTAGGAAGTTGTGTGGCACAAGTACTTTGGTTAAAACAACAGTTGATTGATTTAGGATTAACTATAGGCACTATTCCAATTTATTGTGACCATACTAGTGCTATTTGCATTTCCAAAAATCCTATTCAACATTCTAGAACCAAACACATTGATATAAGGCATCATTTTATAAGGGATCATGTATCCAAAGGAGAAATTGAACTCATACATGTTTCAACTGAAAATCAACTTGCAGACATTTTTACAAAACCTTTAGCCTTTGATACCTTCAGTACTTTAAGAACAAGGCTTGGTGTTATTGATTTGAATGCTTAAACAAAATGTCTTTGCAACATTGATATTTGTTGTTTTTTGTTTTTTGATTTTGTGAAATTTTGTGTGTTTTGAATGAATTGTTTTTGGGTCAATGTTTTTGTTTTATGTTTTCTGTGTTTTTTTGAATGTTTAGTTTGTTTTTCTTATTTAAAAAAAAAATCAAAATTAAAAATTTTGGAGGAAATCATCCGGGACGAAGATGGTTTCGTACGGGACGATATGTGAAAGAACTGTTTGCGCGATTTTTAACCGTTTTGAGTGCAGTTTTTAATTAGATCGTCTGTACGATCGAACGATCGTCCAGGATGAAATTTGTTTTTCTCAAACGTCGGGATGATTGAATGGAGCGGTTGAGTGGATAAGACAGTTATTAATATGAACTTCGTCTGTACGAAGTTTTCGTTCGTCCAGACGAACATGTGTCGGTTCATTGTAGGGGACGGTTTTCAAGAGACATTAAAACGATTTACTTTTTGATCGTCTGTACGAAAATTTTTCGTCTGTACAATCAGTCAAGTCAAAAAGCCTGTACGAAGGGACTCATCGTAAGTTGTGTTGATTACGAAAAGCCGTTACATTTTGGACGAATTGGATCGTCTATACGAAATTATTTCGTCCAGACGAACGATGACTTTTCGTCCAGGACGAACGTATCGTTTTTCTTTAAATATGAAGGCTTTCTAACTTAACAATCACACTTCCAAACTTCATTTTCAATCCCTTTCTATTTCAAATTAACAATTGCTATTTTTTTTATGTTTTTATTGTGTCTGTTTAATTGTTAAGTGTTTGTGTTTATGTTGGTTTTTCTTCGTAAGTTAAATGTTTTTTTTCTTTTTTTTTATGTAATATGTTTCTTTAATATCAATGAAAGTTGTTATATTTTTTTTTATTTGATTTGTTTTGAAATGTGATTAATGTTTATGAATTTCATTAGTATTATTTAATCTACATAGTACTTAATTTCGATTGTAATTTGAGATTATCTATATTAGAAAATCTAGACTTTTTGAATTTATAAGTTGTTTATAACTTGTTGTAATTAGAACTTTTAAATTCATGTCTATTCATTTAGACTACATAAAAGTTAATATTACTATTGCAATTTAGATGTTTTCTTATTTTGTATTTCTATGCTCAAGTGATATTTATGCACTTAGAAATATTTGAAATTTTAGATTATAGATTTTGGAAAGAATTGGTCTCAATTACTCTTGAACATTGTACAAATGTACAAAAATTAAAAGGAATTCGCAAAGATTTGCAAAGTGAAAAAGAGGCACAAAATAAGCCCAAACAAGAAAAAATGCACAAAAATGTGCCCCAAAATTTTGAAAAAGATGCGCAAAGCGCCACATGTGGTAATTCTCTTCTTTCCAAATTCGTTCAATCTCTTAATTCAAATTGATCTTATGTTCATTTATATTCTATTGAACTTTGAAATATAGAATTTTTATACATCTCTTTTGAAATGATTTTCTATAGACAAATGTCTAAATTGAATCATGTCTTTGATAAATTCTTCTTACTTACAATGTTATATCACTTCTTAAATTTTATGAATTTCTATGATTGACCTAATATCTTTAGTTTAAAATTGCATACCCTATGTCAATCACAATTTAGATTAAATTTTAAAAATGAATTTCATATAATTACTTACATTTCTTATCTATTTCTTCTTCACTTTTTGTTGCTGTAAAAAATGGGAAGAAATTATTGTGTTTTCTGTTTTGATTGTTCTGTTTGCAAGTTTTTGACTTTGTAGTTGTTTGTGTTAAAATTTTTGAAAAACAAAAATAATGTTCTTTATGCCTCCTTATTTTAATGTACTCATCAATTCAGGGGGAGTTTAGGAGATAGGAGATTTGTTTAACTTGAAACCATACAAATAATAATTGTTTAGCCATCATCAAAAAGGGGGAGATTGTTAGAATAGTTGCTATTTGAATGATTTATATTTTTGCAACTTATGTAGTTTTGATGATTCTAAATATTATTGTTCAAATGTATAGTTATCTCCTAACAATTTTAGAAGATTTGCATTTGCTCTTGTGTGTACTAACATTTCAGGAAAATCAGACTCCAGACTACGATAACTTCAAATCAAATTCAACATGAGATATTTTGTTTATTTGAAGTTTGTATTTTCTTTGATTTAATTTTGAAAGGGAGTGATTGTAATTGAGTGAATAAAAAACTTACACACACACATAAGGAGATCATAAAATTTTATACTGATCATACGGGATGATATTTTATCGTACTGGACGATCCGTCAGTTATCTCCTATAGAGCACATGGAACGAATAGGAACTTGCTCGAAAATTTTTTTTCTAAGTCCTATTCTTCCAGGACGAAATTTATTATCGTCCCGGACGATTGGTTCTCTGTAAAATTTTTGTCCAGACGAATTTTATTATCGTACGAGGCGACCGGTCCTCTGGAAAATTTTCGTCCAGACGAAATTAAATATCGTACCGGACGATCAGGTCTCTGGAAAATTTTCGTCCATACGAAAATAAATTATCATCCGTGGTGATTGTTCCTCTGAAATATTTTTGTCCAGACAAAATAAATAATCATCCAAAATGATCGGGTCTCTGGAAAATTTTTGTCCAGACGAACATATTTTCGTCCAAACGATTAACCGACTTAGAACAGTTTTCAGCAGTTTCTAGAACCGACCTTGTAATAACCGTTCGTACTGGACAAACCTAGTTCGTACAGGACGATCATCTGTACGAAGTCATTTCGTACACATATACAAACTGGTCGTTTCAGATCATTTAAGTAAAATCGTCCAGGACGATCCAAGATCGTACAGGACGATCCACTGCGTACAGAATTGGAAACTTGCAGTTTTTGGGCGGTTTTTCTTGTCTTTTATATAAATAGTCCAAATTAGACTGCCACCCAATCTTTTTGTCATTTGATCTTCGTGCCTCTTGAGAGAATAGCCAAGGAGAGAGTGGAAGAGAGCATTCAAAGGAGGATTCCTACCACTAGAGCGAGAAGGCTTCACTTGGATTACAAAGGTAAGAGTCTCTACTTGTGAAATTGGATTTCTTCACTCTTTTCCTTCTTCCTTCTAGATTCTTGTGAGAAGATCAGTCAAGGAGATCCGGTTCTCTGTCGACACTTGGAGAGTGTGAACAGCCGAAGGGTTTTCTGCCTACACTTGGAGAGTGTGAACAGCGGAAAGGTTCTCTACCAACACTTAGAGAGTGTGAACAGCCGTAGGGTTCTCTGCCCACACTAGGAGAGTGTAAAAGGATGACGGTTCTCTGCAGCACTATGGATTGTGTAAAAGGACGACGGTTCTCTGCCACACCGGGTAGTGGTGAAAAGAGTGTGTTGTAAAGGCTTCTCCGCCTTGCTATGGGTGCTAAAGGAGAGTCACTATTGGTTTTAGTGCAATACTCAGAGGGTGCCTCTGAGGAGTGGGTGTAGGTCTGGTTATAGACCGAACCAATATAAATCTGGTGTCATTTACTTTATTGTTTTTATGTTTCTGCACTTTAAATTTCAGTTTTAACAACTCTGTGGTTGAAAAATATTTTTCTACAAACTTTAAAAGAAAATTTTATTTCGGTTTAACTTAATCATTAAGAGGGATTAAAATTTTTTAAAAACTACCAATTCACCCCCCTCTTGGTAGCCGTGGGACATTTACTTAGGCTTAACATCCTAATTACTGGACTCAACAGCTTCTGCTTATCTTTGACTAATTTTTTATTCGTAGGCTATTAAAGAAGTATGGCCAGTGGATAAAGAAGGTAATTCTTTAGTCTAAAAAATTTTCATCACCTTGGCATCCCGAGATACAAGCAAGAATTTTAAATCTTTATTTATATTCTTCACACTTAAAAATTTTCTACCTAAAGCATTAAAATATTTAATAATTTTTAAATCATATATGAATTCATTTGATTGTACACAAAATAATTCATTGTCAAGCAATTTTATATTAATGTGGGACTATTTGACATCATTAATGCTTTCAAAAGTAATAAAAGTCTATACCAAATTTTCTTACTAGCTATATAGGTTGTGACATGCCTGTGGTCTTTTGATTTCATTGCACAAAACAAGCACTTAAGATGTTTAGAGTTTATTTATGTAAAGTATGTTTAATCATTTTCCCACTAACTAAAGAAAATTTATATGTTCTTGAAATTCTTTCAATTTTCTAATGTTTATAGTCCAGTGTATCAAACTTTAACCAAATTCGACATTATATAAAAAATAAATTATAAAAACATTCCAATAATTAAAAAGAATTTTATTAAGTAATAATGGTAAAGTAATTGAATATCCATCCAAGGTATTCCAAAAATGTATTTGTGTCATAACAGGATAAATTTAGGGTGGTCAAACATATTGAGAAAGTAACTACTCTTATGATAATTAATGTGTGGCACATCGAAGATTAAGGGAGTGGGTTGAATTTGTGAATCTTTTAAAAAATTTTGGATGAAAATATGTTAAGGTTAATTTAAAAAAAATTTATATAGAAAAGTCTCATGAGGAGTAACTAAGATTTTTCAATAATATGAATTAATATTTTTGAAAATATGATCAAGTAAATGTTTAAAGAAGAAACCAACTAAAAAACTAAATGCAAAATTTTCATTTTTTTTATTTTTTTGGTAAAATAAGGATGAGCTAAAAAATATGACATCAAATTAAGAATAACAAAAGAAAATATCTTTTTCTTTTTAATTTAGAATTATATTTTAAAAAACTTAATAAAATATCTTTATCTTTTTAATTTAAAATAAATTTATAGCCCAACACTTTATGTAAGAGAAACAACTTTAAAATTTTAAACTAAATGATTTTCATTTAAAAATACTATTTTATCATAAGGATTAGATAAACAATAACTAAGGAAATTCATATTTCACATTAATCATATCAAAAGAGGATATCAAATCATACATAGCAATTATCATCATAAATATTACAATTAGTATAATGAAATAAGATTAAAGAAAGTGGCAAACTAGATTTTTATAATTGCTGAGCCTATCATCATATGCCCTCTCCCCAAATCTTCTATGTGGGAATTTTACTAAACTCTCTCCTTTTGCTCTAGGCAAGATAAAGAAGCCTCACTCATTCATTAGGTATCAAAAAGTTCCCTAAACTTACTCTCTTCCAAAAAATAATATGGCTTCCCCAGCCCATTAGCTAGTTTACACAATTTAAAAGGAACTTTCACAATATTATTAGATCTCCTCAAAATATTTACAAAATCTATTAAATACAAACTTTGGACTCTCAACTCAAAGGACCAAGAAAATTATTAGGGAAAAAGAACTTAAAATTCATAAGCTCAAACAAAGATCATTCTTATAATGGTGAAAAATAAAAAAATTAAGAGAAGTAGTAAGAAAAATCATTTTATACCCAAAGATCTCAAGTATTAATAACCTCAGTACATTTTAGTGTTAATTATAAGATATTTATTTTAAATGAATTAGAAATACTAAATAATCATTATACAAAACTTTAGATCAATCATAATGTTCTACTACATGATTACCCAACACCATTTGTTCATTTAGGTACTTTGCAAGGAAAAATCATCTTTGCTTCATTAGACTGATCAATCAAGTTATATTGTGTGATCTATTCACCTAGATTCATTTTTAATTTGCTCTTAGAGAAATGGTTCATAATAAGTTTCTTTTTTTACATCATTGTACATTATGATATATATCATAGAATATAATTTATTTAATTTAAAAATTGATCTGATTAAAGTAAGAAGTTATGGCAGTTATGTATTTACATATAACTAATAAAAATAATGATTTTAATCATACAATGTGATTAGATTAAACTTTTAAATTTTGAATTTTTCAGGATTCATCATGATATGATCATAGAAAAATATAAGAAAATCCTTGTGTATTGTATAGTACAATCACACCATCATACATTATGATTGACAATGAATGAGTTGTCTTCTTTTTATTTCATTTATAAGTTATTTTACATCAATCATGTATATAACTTACACAATAAGACTTGTATAAAAAAATTATGAATATTTGATTCTTCAAAAGTTATTGTTTTATGACTTTAGATTTTTTATAAAGGCATCATGCTAGAGCGCATGCTGAGTGAACCTTTTTCATCATATATTTTCCATCATATTTTTATGTCCAACTTCATATCAACCTTCTTCTAATCTATACCTACAATTTTTACTATAAATAGAAAGAATACATATACAAATATATTATTCAAACATTTATATAACTAATAAAATCTGTTATCATTAAAACATTAGATAAATAGTTAGGCTCATGAAGTTTAGCAATGAATTCCATTTCTTAAACCATAAATATATAATTATGATTGAAGTATTCCTCATTATCAATATTTATTTCCATTTCAATCCTTCTAGTTCATTCCACAATTTTTTTCTACCTTTTCCTAGCAAGAAATCTTAATTTTGACCTCAACTTACATTGACCTTGAGTTGTCAATAGAATGAATATAAAATCTTATTAACATGGCATAAAATATAGGAGAGATAAATTAATGATTCAATTCCCAATTATATGAATTCAACTAAACTATTAGTAGATTTATTATGGCCATCCCTAGGTTATACCATTTTTCAATATTGACCCTAAATTTGCTTAATGGACTAAGTTGGTGGTCTTGGCTCTCCATATATTATTATTTTCTTAAATAAAATACTAGAGTTCAAGTACAACTTACATTTCATCAGTCATTAATAACTTATCAATGAACTTCTTCTACTACTGACATATATCGTATATAATTCCTCATTTAGGATTAAATATGATCGTGTATATAAAATTACTTCATCTGTGAACCCTAAGATTGAAAGTTATGTATTAAAGACCCTATGCCTTCCAAATAGGCCCACTTATATTTCATTATAAGTACCAATCAATATACACATCTTACATGGAGGATCCTTTGACCTTCCATAGGGCTATCCTCTATTGTCTAACTTTTATAGTTCATAACTTACCATTTTATCCATATAAATGATTTTCTTAAAAGCTTCATCATAGCATTCCATTTTTTGAATCATTTGATATATACAACACATTTTCATTTTACAATTCTTTATATGCATATACAAGCATATCTAAAGTGCTTTAAAAATAAGTACCAATCATATATTCTAAAAATGCTTATAATGAAGTTCACTTGAATTAATTGCATTTCCTGATGTTATGTTAGCTTATCTTGCCTAATTAAGGGTTTTGATAATGCTTCCCCTTGTAAATTATCTCATTATTAACACCCCAATGCCTCTTTCATTTGTATACTATCTAAATAGTGGATTTCATTTCAAACAAGTTGAACTGTTAAGGGCTAAGCTTGATTGGAAATATGATCAAGACAAAGACTCATTGTTGCATAAGGTTCTTTATCCAAAGTATGGTCCACTATTTGATGATGCTATTTCAAAAAATGTAGGCTCATTTGCTTGGAGATTGATTACTAATGGTGGAAAATCCCATAAACCAATTATTAGATGGAGCATTGCTAAGGGTGAATCTATTAATGTCTTTAAAGATACTTGGATTATGGATAAAAGCATTAATAGATGGCCGATGTTTCTGCTATCACAAGATAATAATGAATTGATGGTGGATATGTTCATTTCCAATGGATGCTAGGATGAAATAGAATTAAACAAGTTCTTTGGGAAGGATCTTGTGGATCTCATTTGAAAGATATAAATTTTGCTGGACATTTCTGAAGACAAGATAGAACTTATCCATTAGAAATATAGAAAGTCAATTTTTATAATGGCAGCTGAGGCATTGAAGCAAAACCATTTTGATTTTCAAAACTGGGTGTGGATGAAAAAAGATAAGCTTATTCCTAAAGTGGAAACCTTCTAGTGGAGAATTCTCAATAATGTTATTCCAACTTACTACTTCTTGTCATATAGGAAATCACAAGGGAATAATCGGTGACCAAGGAGTTGTGATGAAGTTGAAGACCATGATCATGTTGCAACCAAATGCAAGAAGTTGAAAGATGATGTTCAACACTTAAATAGATGGAGTTTTGGAATTTTGGCACTTGATTATTTTTATGATTGTTATGAGTGGATGGCTAATTAGAATACTTGGTTAGTTAAATTATTTTGCAACACTATTTTCTTCTCTTGGAAGCCAAGGAATTAGCTAGTTCATAGGGGAAATAAGGGCAGCCCTTTGGTGATTGTAGCTAATTATATTAGTTATGCTATAGTTTTAACATCTCATAATTGTTTTAACTCAGGCCACTGGGATGCTAATCAGCCTTTCAGGTTGTTGGTTAATCATTAGCATCCTCCTCCACTCGATTGAATAAAAGTTAATGTGAATGCATCATTATTACCATCTTAAAAAGTTAGGATTGGTGGTGTTTTTTTAGACTACAAGAGAAGATTTATGCTAGCATTTGGAAATGCTTGTGTTCATTGAGACGTTTCCCGATTAGAGCTTCTAGCAATTAAATCTATCAAGAATGTTATTAAAGATTTGATGTTTTGTTATAAAGGTCTAATCATTGAAGGTGAGAACAAAAAAATTATCAAGTATCTTCAGGATGATGTTAGGAGAGGCAGACAGAAGTTGGGGGACCTTTCTTTTATTAAGGATTTTAGTTATGTAATTTTTTTTGTATAGATAGGAAGTGTAATAAGTTAGCAGATTTATGAGCTAACAATGCTATTTTTAGTTCTTTTATTTGGGAAGACATTAGTATGAATAAGGTTCCTCCTTCTTTTATTAGGTTGTTAAAGGTGGAATCATATGCTAGTAGTTTGTAATTTGTACTGGCTTCTTTGGTTTTTAATGCAGCTTATTGCTTCTTTCAAAAAAATTGTGGATTTTATGCATCATTATTTAATTCAAAATTATTAAATACTTAAATTTTAATTTTTCCTCAAAATGATATTTTTACCAGAAAATAATCTTTCCTCATATATTCCAACTCCATTTCATAGTCTATTCAATGAAGAAAAAAATAAAAAATCAAATTTTTACCTTTGTAAGCTAGTTTTTCTTGTAAAATTCCTTCTCCTTCCTCTTAGTAGCACATTTCCCTTCTTTGTTTGCCTCTCTAGGCCAATAGCTTTCCATAAAGACTGAAATATATAATGGCTTACTTAGTAAGGGGGTGTTGGACTTTAGATAAATGAAATTTAAGTATTCCAAAATATTTCCTTAGCACTAAATACTCCCACCAAATACAACCTAAGCAAAAATGCCATACTTTTACTATCCTTGGAACATGACAATAGTTGATGAACAAAAAATTCATTTTTTTTAAACATAAAAAAATTTTAATTGAACTAAATGAATTTATTATCTATATATTATTATTTTAATGGTTTTTTAAAATATTATATAAATATTTTATGTTGTACGTTAAATAGGGAATATTATTTTTATGACCTTTATGTTGGATTCAATGAGACTCGTGTAAACCAGAGTTTTGATGATCACAAATATTATTTGTTATACTAATTAGAAGTACAATTATGTAAGTAGGGTGTTGCTTTTCATACTAACACTAAAGGTTAAGGAAGGATAGTGGTACTTAGCACATAAGAGACAATGTTTGGATGAGGACTTAAGGAAGCTAAAGATTCTAAAATATGATGAATGTCCAACATAAAATCATAAAGTAAAGTGTGTGTGAATTTGTATTTTTTATTTTCTTGAGTCATTTTGTATTTTAGGTATATAGTGGGTTAAACATCTAAGAACAAACAAACAAGTCCAAGTAAAAATAAATGACATAAAAACTTAATTAAACACTTGCTTCTTTTATTGATTATCCTATATGATCCCAATAGGTACAATAAACATGATTTTTTTTAATTTATGTTAATCTACTTGAATTAATTACCAGAAATTTAAGACTCAATATTTACATAAAATCAATGGGTCAAATAACATAAAATTTTAAACTGTACTATTCGAATCATGTAGCTTGAACAAATAAAAAGTTTGTTCGAATGAAGCTCGTTTAGATAGGATGACCTAATCCTTTAATTTGACAACTTGAATAGATTGTACTATACAACCCATTCATCATACTATATGATCAACCTGAAAAAAATTACTTATTCAGTCTTTTAGGGTTTCTTTTACACTATATTATAAAAAATTAACTTAAGAGAGATGCTGAGAGAGAGAGAGAGAGAGAGAGACATAGAGAGAGATTAAGTGTAATTTGTGTACTACTTATTTTTTTTAACACCCACTATATAAACCAATATAGTGTTGATACAAATAAAGCGCATAAAAAGATAACATGTATAGTATAATAGGCAAATTATGCCCTTCAACTTTTCATCCAACAATAAAGAATACAATCCAACTAAAACACTCAAATCAACTAATAATTAGGGAACATGCAACAACAACCACCCATCAACCACATTAAGCACATACAAAAAAGGTAAGACATAGAGCATATCATAACTTGAATCAAGACAAGATGTGTAACTTATAACCACATCATGTGAAAAATAGAGTAGCAGAATGCATGGATCTCAATAAAGGTAAAATGTACAAATACAGATGAAAGGATCCGGCTATTGAAATTAAATTCACCCACTAAACCAACAGGCAACACCCATAGTGACACTCATGCTAAGCCATAGCTAAAATTTCCCGGCCATTGAGAAACCAAAATACAATCAATCTATAAAACCATAACTAGGAAACAATAAAACTGAGGTGATTAGTGGAACCCAAGCTAAGGAGAGTAGTACTAGTAAAACCATCTTGAAATCTGTATAGTAAACATAAAAGTAGACTAACAAATAAAAGGAACAAGAATTTATGATATACCCCCCAAGCCAAAAAATGGCTCAGACGTGTATTATCAGATAAGTCATGGTTGCCAATATTCACTTCTTGCTCGAGTCCAATCCAACACCCACCCAACGCAAGATAAAAATGAATGAAATATAGAGAATTCCATTCAATCAGACATTGTACCAGAAACAACCTTGGAATAACTAGCTAAGAAAAGCAAACCCTAATTACTAAAAGAAGAAAATAAGCAATCAAAAATAATATAAAGGACCACCTAACCACAAATAACCAAAAAGATAACAAATACAGATTATAACACATCTAAAATAAAGGACTCAACCCATCTCCACAGTTTACATTCCCATTCAAAAATAGAGAGGGAGAAGATGACCAAAATTAATTAATGAATAAGGACACACTTCAAATGTTGCACGATCATAGCCAAAAGAGAACCCAAGTAACATAAGCACAAAAATAAAAACCAGTGACATGCCAAACCCAACTGAGCCCAAACCAAATGGAACTAGCAATAAATGGGACACCACCAAAATAGAAAACAAGAACAAAATCTTTGCTGGACAAAATAAAAGGTAGTCCAAAATGGTCCAATGTCACCAACCCCATCAGTTTATCTAGTAAAGAGTGACAAACATATTTAGTAAAATCTATTAAATTGCAACCAATTTTAGATACATTATTATGAATTTGATCCAAGTACTTTAATTTTGATGAAAATAAATATTATTGTGTTAGTTATTACTTTCTCCTATTTCCATGATATTTTATTTTTGTATGTACTAAAATTTTAGTAAATTAGTTCACCATTAACTTGCTACTATGATCAGCTCAAGATTGGGTAGATTGGGGTTACAGTCGATTTACATTTTATCTTATATTTTTCCTTCCTTGAGTCATATCATGAAATTGGGTGGACATCTTTGATGAGTAATCTTGCACACACACATGGGAAGAGAGAAAATGTTTTTTTGAGAGAGTTTTTTTAAGTACATTGTACTATATGATTTTGGTTTTGTACTTTATGACCTTGCTTCATATTGTACAATTTATTGCGCTCTATCAAAACCCTAGCCACCATAAGTTAAGGAATATACTAATTATCTACATATCATACGGTATGATTTGGTTCGTACTATACACCCTTATTAAAATATTTCTTAATTAATTTATTCAGTTCTTGCTCCAATTATTCTGTTGTTGTGAACTTTACTTTTTTGTATCCATTATATCGATTATCATGAGTGGGTTTAAAAAGTTTTTAAAGAAGTTCTTTTTCACTAATAAATTTTTAAAATAACCAATTCACCCCACCCCCCTCTTGGTTAGTCTCAGGTTAGTTCTTAAGGATTTCACAACCCTTATAAACTTTCAAGTGGTATCAGAGATGGATTTATAATATAAGTTTTAGAAAACTTTTGAAAAATGATCACTAGCTAACTTTAGAAATCAAAATACTATGAAAGGATATTTAATCACATGACTACCTCTATTTGATAATATATCTTTTATTTGGAAAATTTTCATGTCTAATTTCTTACAATAAATTTATTATCGCATGTGGATGTTAGTTTCGGAGGGATATTCTACACCTTCATGTTTAGTAAATGGTGTTAAAATTGAAATATCTTTTTTGAATGGAGTACTAATAATAGAGATTTAGCCTTGCTGAATGCTAAATGCATAAACTGTTCATTTTGTGCTTTAATATCTGAAGATTACATCTGTATTTCTACTTGTAATACAAGTAAAAAGATTTATGATAAACTTTGCATAACCTATGAAGGACCAACTGAAGTGAAACAATTTAGGTTAAATATCCTTATATATGGTTATGAACTCTTTCGCATGAAACCTAGTAAAACCATATCAAAAATATTTACTAGGTTTACATAAATCATCACCTTCTTGCATGCATTAGGAAGAGAACTCACAAATTCTGAAAAAAATGTAATAAGATTTTATATTATTTACCATCTTCTTATGATGCAAAAAATCACTATCATTGCTGAATCTAAATATATGAATGTTTATTCTATAGACAACTTACTTGGGTCACTCATTGCCTACGAGTAAGGAGTGAGTCAAAGGAGACTTAATGCAAGTGAAAAGAGGAATGAAAAAATTGTATCCATAAATGCTAATGACTTAGATAGTTCTTCTGATCAACGAGAGGAAGATCTTTCTATAATGACCCAGCAGTTCAGATGCTTTCAAATGAAAAAGAAAAAGCATCATTAGCAGTGGAGCAAAGGTATGAGGTGAGGTGGCACTTGAAGTTAACACCACTAGGAGAGTGGTAGGATTAAGTCAAATCATATAATTGGGTGGATATCTCTGTTGAGTAACCTTGTACACATATAGGAGGAGAGAGAAAAATGTTTTTTTTTAGACTAAACTTATAGTCAATTTTTATTTTATCATATGATAGTTATTCGATTTTAATTCATAATATATGACCTTGCTTCATTGTTATAATGGAATCTAAATGAGTAGAATAAACAAATTCAATAGCAGTATGGTAATAACCTTTGAAAGAATTATCTTTAATCAAGTTATTTTTTATTTTACCTATAATACTTATAGCATTCATATAAATATCACCATCAAAGAAGCTCTAGTGTCTTTCTAGTGAGAGAAAGTTTGAATCGCATTTTTCACGGTTTTTCTTGCATCCGATCATGGCGGCTTCTGGCCGTTCGTCGTTGGACCCCCGGACTTCCATCATCTGGCCAATCAACATCATCCATCTGACTGTTCTATCTCGCCTTCTTCCACAAATTCTTTCAATTTGCAGAATAATGATCTTTTGAGTTCAAGATTTGGAACCTGACCTTTGCTCATCATGGAAGGTTTTGGTTCTATTGCTCAACACGATAAATCAATTCCTTCTTTTGAAGGTAAGGACAAGATGGTGGTTGATTTCTCAACCTCTACCAATGATGTTCCTCAAGTGAATGGCCCTATTTCTAACTGGTTAAATTTTGGATCACTTGAACAAGGAATTTTTTAATTCTTTGAATCCAATCAATAAAGATAATAAGACAGTTGAAGTCAATGAAGGAATCCCTTTCAGAAAGTTTTTGGATGAGGCGCTAAATCCTAAAGGCATTCATGTCATCAGGGACATTATTGTTCCATTTGATACCAAATCTGCAGATGAGACTGATAAGCCGAAAGATGCAATTCTTAATGCCTGGAGGAAACCTCAACGCATTAAAATAAATTTTGATGCTAGTGCCACCAATTTGTCTTCTGATGGTGTGGCGGTAAAACTGAACCCAGAGCAAGAATGGGCTAACACAAAAATTTTTACTAACTCAATTGTGTTAAAGGTTTTGGGCAAGAGTATTCCCATTTCGGTGTGCAACATTGAGTTGCGAAAACAATGGGGCAGATATGGTAACTTTCATATAACTTCATTGGGATTCAATTGGATACTTTGCTTGTTTAGATCCTCTGAAGCCATGGAGGAAGTTCTTAGTGGTGGGCCGTGGTATATTGGTGGACACATCATCGGTTTAGACAAATGGTCTCCATCTTTCTCTCCTTTATCCCTTAAAGGTCTTTCTGCACCTGTCTGGATTAGCTTTCCCCAACTCCCTTTGCACTGTTGGGACGAGATTAACATTGCTCTGATCGCATCTTGAATTGGCACGCCTTTGTTCTTTGATGGCAATTCCTTCAGCTGGAGCAAGAACGAATTTGCTCGTATTTGTGTTCGCATCAATCTAGAATCTAAACTTCCTATTGGAGTTTGGGTAGATGGATTGTGTGGCAGATTCTACCAAAATGTTGAGTATGAGAAGCTTACTTCGCTTTGCTTTGGATGTGCAAAAATTGGACATTTGAAATCTTCATGTCCAGATTCCCGTAAGGCTATTTCGATAGTGCACAGCTCTGATTTACAAAATTTAGAGCCTGTTCCAGCTGAAGACATAAATCTGTCTAACAGCTTTAATGCTCTTAATGAAATATCTAAACTGGTAGATGAGGTTGATGTTGACATAATATAGAATTCTTATGATAATGCCATGAAAGTGTAGGATAATGTTGATGCTGGATTAGTCTATGTTGATCTTGGTGATGATGTTGAGATACATGTGTTACAAATCTATTTTCATGGCTTATGTTTTGATGATTGACAAACACTATTTTTCTTGGATTGCTTGTTGCTTCTAACTTTTTCAGGAATCGAAGATCAGACGAACAGACAAAGCCAGTTCAGGATTGCGTATGTTTAGGGTTGAGTCAGTCTGTACTTTTGTTTTTCACTTCTTGAGTCTACTTGTAATGGTCAAAGAGACTGATGCTAAGTAACCCTACACACATACACTTGAGAGACTTAGAATTTCTATTTTTACTCATATCCGCCAGGATGATATTTACATCGTCCTGGACGATCAGGCTTAAAACAGAAAGTATAAATAAGGACTCTTAATTAAGGCAGCCATCATTAACATATCGGCTTGGACGATACGTGTATCAGCCAGGACGATAAGCTCAAAACAAAAAGAAGTTACCGCCATAAACAATTAAGGTATATTATATTTTTAAATTATCGGCCAGGACGATCATTGATCGGCCTGGACAAAATTCTCAAATTATGTCTTAATTGATCAGGAAATCAAGGGAGTAATTAAGGATGATTGATACGATCATATCGTCCTGGATGATCGCAGGATCATCCAGGATGATCCATTCAAAAACCTTAAGTTACTTCAGGACGATAAATATCGGCCAGATCGTATTCAGGGCGATGCTCTGGATGATTTTTCTCTGATTTGAACTCATCGGCCGGGACGATTGTGAGATCGGCCTGGACAATCAAGCCAATTTTCAATCGTCCAGTTTTGCATCCAGGGTGATGCTCTGGCCGATCTTCTAAGTTTTGTACTGATCGGCCAGGTCGATGTCCATATCGGCCTAGACGATATTATCGGCAACTTGCAATTAATGTGCTCCTTTGAAGCTCTTCTATTTAAGAACTCTTGTTCAACATTTTGGAAGAATTTTGGCTGCTGCCTTGACCTGATAAGGCCTTAAGGAGAGAAAGAGAGAGAGAGAGAGAGAGAGAGAGAGAGAGAGAGAGAGAGAGAGAGAGAGAGAGATAGAGAGAGAGAGATAGAGAGAGGATCTTGTGAGGGGATTCACAAGGGTTACTTCATGGATCGCTCAGCTTGTTCTTCGTCTAGAGTTTCTCATACGTGGAAGGGTCGGTAGAGGTAAGTGTTAAGATAGTTGTTATTTGCATGCTTTACATTTTGCAACTTGTATAGTTTTGATGATTCCAAACATTATTATTCAAATGTGTAGTTATCTCCTAACAATTTTAGAAGATTTGTATTTTCTCTTGTGTGTACTAACATTTCAAGAAAATCAAACTCCAGACTACGAAGACTTCAAATCAAATTCAACATGAGATACTTTGTGAATTTGAAGCTTGTACTTTTTTTTTGAATTAAATTTGAAAGGGAGTGATTGTAATTGAGTGAATAAAAACATACACACACACCTAAGGAGATCATATAAAATTTATACTGATCGTACGGGACGATCAGACAGTTATCTCCTATTGAGCACATAGAACGAATAGGAACTGGCTTGAAAAATTTTCTAAGTCCTATTCGTCTGGGACAAAATTAATTATTGTCCAGGACGATCTGGTCTCTGTAAAATTTTCATCTAGACGAAATTAATTATCTTCAGAAAATGAGTTGCTCTCTGTAAAATTTTCGTCCAGACAAAATTAATTATCATCCTGGATGATCTGGTCTCTGTAAAATTTTCGTCCAGACGAAATTAATTATCGTCAGAAAACGAGTTGCTCTCTATAAAATTTTCATCCAGACGAAATTAATTATCGTCCAGGACGATCTGGTCTCTGTAAAATTTTCATCCAGAAAAAATTAATTATCGTCAGAAAACGAGTTGCTCTCTGTAAAATTTTTGTCCAGACGAAATTAATTATCGTCTAGGATGATCTGGTCTCTATAAAATTTTTGTCCAGATGAAATTAATTATCGTCAGAAAATGAGTTGCTCTCTATAAAATTTTCGTCCAGACAAAATTAATTATCGTCCAGGACGATCTGGTCTCAGTAAAAATTTCGTCCAAACGAACCAATTTTCGTCCAGACGATTAACCGACTTAGAATGGTTTTCAGCAGTTTTCTAGAACCGACCTAGTAATAACCGTTCGTACCGGATGAACTTAGTTCATACTGGACGATCAGCATGTACAAAGACATTACGTACACATACACAAATAGGGTAGTTTCAAAGCGTTTAAGTAAAATCGTCTAGGACGATCCACGATCGTACAGGACGATCCACTGCGTACAAAATTGAAAATTTGCAGTTTTTGGGCGATTTTTCTTGTCTTTTTAATAAATAGTCCAAATTAGACTGCCACCAAATCTTTTTGTCATTTTATCTTCGTGCCTCTTGAGAGAATAGCCAAGGAGAGAGTGTGAGAGTGCATTAAAAGGAGGATTCCTACCACTAGAGCGTGAAGGCTTCACTTGGAGTTCAAAGGTAAGAATCTCTACTTGTGAATTGGGATTACTTCAGTCATTTCCTTCTTCCTTTTAGATTTCTTGTGAGAAGATATGTCAAGGAGATCCGGTTCGCTGTCGACATTTGGAGAGTGTGAATAACCGAAAGGGTCGCTTCCTACACTTGGAGAGTGCGAACAGCTGTAGGGTTCTCTGCCCACACTAGGAGAGTGTGAAAGGACGATAGGGTTCTCTGCCCACACTAGGAGAGTGTGAAAGGACGGAAGGGTTCTCTGCCCACACTAGGAGAGTGTGAAAGGATGGACGGTTCTCTGCCAACACTGGGAATTGTGTAAAAGGATGACGGTTCTCTACTGCACTGGGTAGTGGTGAAAAGAGTGTGTTGTAAAGGCTTCCCCGCCTTGCTGTGAGTGTAAAAGGAGAGTCACTATTGGTATTAGTGCAATACTCAGAGGGTGCCTCTGGGGAGTTGATGTAGGTCTGGTTATAGACCGAACCACTATAAATCTTGTGTCATTTACTTTATAGTTTTTACGTTTTCGCATTTTATTTTTAATTTTTAAGAACTCTGTGGTTGAAAAACATTTTCTAGAAAAACGTAAAAGAAAAATTTTCATTTTGGTTAAACTTAAATTCAAAGAATGATTAATTTTTTTTTAAAACTACCAATTCACCCCCCCTCTTGGTAGCCTTAGGACATTAACTTAGGCTTAACAACCTAATTACTAGACTCAACAAGTGGTATCAGAGCTTCATTTCAAAATCATAAGTTTGAACTACTTTTTGATTAACGTAGATGACTACATTTGGAAACTGAAATACACCTGAAGGTTACTCTATAACTAGACCTCCACTGTTTGACAATATACCTTTTGATTTTTGGAAAACATGCATGTCTACTTTCTTACGGTCACTTGATTATCGTATGTGGATCCTAATCCAGGAAGGTTACACAAAACCAACTAGATTAGTTGATGGAGTTAGGATAGAAATACCTCTTGCAGATTGGACTATAGAAGAACGTGACTTAGCAAAACTAAATGCCAAATGTTTAAATAGCTTCTTTTGTGCTTTAAAATATGAAGACTACATGAAGGTTTCCACTTGCAAAAGTGGAAAGGACATATGGGATAGACTTTGTATAACTTATGAAGGGACTAATGAGGTTAAGCAATCAAGACTCAATATCTTGTTACATGACTATGAATTATTTCGCATGAAACCAAATGAATCTCTCTGACATGTATATGAGGTTCACACAAATAGTCACTTCTTTGCATGCACTTGGTAGGGAATTAACTAATGCTGAAATGGTTAATAAAATTCTTCGTTGTTTACCTACCGCTTATGATGCTAAAATTACTGCAATTACAGAGTCTAAAGATCTAAACATTTATTCTATTGACAATCTTCTTGGTTCACTCATTGCTTATGAGCAAGGAGTAAATCAAAGAAAGAATGATGCAGGTGAACCACAAAAGGAGAAGAATATTGCACTAAAGGTTGAATAGTCAGAGACTGAACACTCACAACCTGAGGATGAAGACGATATTGCATTGATGACTAGACAATTTAGAAGCTTTTTAAAGAGGAAGCAGAATAGACACCAACAATGGAATAGAGGTAAGTTTAACAGAAATGACAAGGTTTCTAATGAAGTAATTTGTTATGAATGCAGGAAATCAGGTCATATAAAGACTGATTGCCCAAAACTCAAAGCCACTCCTAGCAAGGAGAAGGTAGAGGAGAAACCAATGGTAAAGAAGGGCAAGAGGAAGTTTCAAAGATCTTTCTGGGCGGACTCAGCTTCAGACTCATCTGAGACTGAAAAAGAAGAAGAAGTCACCAACCTTTGCTTGATGGCAGATAATGTTGAACACTCAGATCTAGAAGAGGTATGTGACTTAACCTATGATTAATTATTTGAAGTTTCTGAACACATGCATGATGCATATAGGAAAATAAAAAAGGTGCATGCTAGTTTGAGTTTAGAATTGGAAGAACTTAAGAAAGAACATGAAATCCTTAGAAAAGATCATACATTAATTGATAACAACCACATGAAACTACATGACAAATATGATGACTTGAATAAGAATTTTGAGAATTTAAAATCATCCTATGCTAATCTTGAAAAAGAATTAAAAAATTTTAAGGATGAATCTGAGAGCAAAACATATCGAATCAATTATACAAATCGAATCTTGGAAGATATGAATTCATTTTATAAACTGACAATAAGAGCTCTTGAGGATAATAGGAAACCCCCAAAACTTGAAGATTTTACAAATCCTAAATATTATCCTAAATACATGAAATCCCTTAGAAGAAAATCAAATCGAAGAAAACTTAGGAATATTTTTCCTAATTTTAAATGCAATAATTGTGGATATTTGGGACATATATCTCACACCTGCACTTTGAAGATGAAAACTAATTTGGTGTGGAGAACTAAGATGCATAAACCTAGACATACCATACATGCATCTGATTATAAATTTCAAAAAGGTGAACCCAAACTTGTTTGGGTTCCCAGGTCTAACATTTGATGTTTTTGCAGGATTGCTCTCACATAAGACCTCGTGGGAGCATATGATACCTAGACAGCGGATGTTCAAAGCATATAACTGGAGATACTGCTCAATTCATAACCCTGGAAGCCAGGAATGGAGGCAAGGTTACACTTGGAGATAATACTACAAAGAAAGTGATTGGATCAGGTATGATTGGAAATTTGAAAAACTTTTTCATAGACAATGTGTTATTAGTTGAAGGCATAAAACATAATTTGTTAAGCATAAGTCAGTTATGTGATAAGGTCTATAATGTAAAAATTTTACCTACTAGCTACATAATAAGCCTAAATGAGAAAAATGTTTTAAATGGAAAAAGGGTAAACAATATTTACATGCTAGATTTAAATTGTATTCAATATCCTACTGCTTTTTGTTTGAAAACTGTTTCTGATGAATCATGGCTTTGGCGTAGGAGACTTTGTCATTCTAGTATGAAAAACCTTAGGAGAATTATCCAAAAGAACTTAGTTAGAGGTATACCAAAACTAGACTTTACTAAGGACCACCTTTGTGATGCATGTCAATTAGGAAAACAAGTGAAGTCCTCTTTTAAGTCTAATAAGGATCTTAGAACTAGTAAACCATTTGAAATTCTTCACATGGATCTTTTAATTTGGACCTGTAGGAACTGTAAGTCTAGGAGGGAAGGTATACGGATTTGTTATAGTTGATGATTTCTCAAGATTCACTTGGGTTAGATTTCTTTTTCATAAGAGTGAATCGTTTGAGGAATTCAGAAATTTTCCGACTTGGATTCATAGAAAACTAGGGAGTGAAATAGTTTCTATTCAAAGTGATCATAGAGGAGAATTTGAAAATGAAAGATTTGAAAATTTCTGTAAAGAAGAAGGGATTGATCACAATTTTTCTGCACCTATAATCCCTCAACAAAATGGGGTAGTTGAGAGGAAAAATAGAACATTAATAGAAGCCACCCAAGCAATATTGGCAGAATACTCACTTCCTAGATATTTTTGGGCTGAGGCAGTTAGCACTGCATGTTATATTCTGAATAGGGTGAATGTGAGATCAAATTTAAATAAAACACCCTATGAGTTGATAAAAGGTAGAACACCTAATTTGTCTCATTTGCATGTATTTGTTTGCAAGGTGTTCATTCATAATAATGGAAAATCTGCCTTAGGAAAATTTGATCCAAAATCAGATGAAGGAATTTTTGTTGGATATTCAAGTGTTGGAAAATCTTATAGGGTATTCAACAAAAGAACTTTAGTCATTGAAGAAACCACACATGTTGTATTTGATGAATCTGGAAATTTGGAAGAGCCAAATATTGTTGAAGATGAGATTGAAGAAAACTCTCAAAAGATTGATAGAATAATTTTGGAAGAAAATGTGGAAGAAAATTTGGAGAGAGAAAACCCTTTTCCTAGAGATTTGAGATTTTCTAAAAACCACCCAAGAGAATTGATTATAGGTGAACCTAGTGAGGGTGTTAGAATTAGGCGTGGATTAAACAAGGAAGTCAATCATTCATCCTTTATTTCTACAATAGAACCCACTAATATTGATCAAGCACTTTCTGATGAATTTTGGATATTGGCCATGTAAGAAGAGTTGAATCAATTTATAAGAAATAAAGTTTGGGAATTAACCTCGAGGCCTAAAGATCAAAGTGTTGTTGGAACCAAGTGGGTGTTCAAAAATAAAATGAATGACTCAGGAGTAGTTATTAGAAATAAGGCTAGATTAGTTGCTAAGGGGTATAATCAAATTGAAGGAATTGATTTTGAGGAGACCTTTTCCCCTGTAGCAAGACTTGAAAAAATTAGGGTTTTACTTGCCTTTTCCTGTTTTAAAGGTTTTAAATTGTTTCAAATGGATGTCTAAAGTGCCTTTTTAAATGGGGTAATTGAAGAAGATGTTTTTGTAGAACAACCTCCAGGTTTTGAAAATTCTAAATACCCAAATCATGTTTTCAAGTTAAAAAAGGCATTATATGGATTGAAACAGGCACCTAGGGCTTGGTATGAGAGGTTGAGCACCTTCCTACTTGAAAGATCTTTTGAAAAAGGAAGTGTGTATACAACTCTCTTTTTAAAGAAATTTGGAAAGGATATACTCATTGTTCAAATTTATGTGGATGATATCATCTTTGGATCTTCAAATAAAAATCTTTGTGATGATTTTTCTAAAATAATGAGTAATGAATTTGAAATGAGTCTAATGGGAGATTTAAATTACTTTCTATGATTTAGTATTAAGCAACTTGAGGAAGGTATATTTCTTAGTCAAACTAAATATATTAAGGACATCCTCAAAAAATATGAAATGGATAATGCTAAACCTGTTAGTACACCAATGAGTTCCTCGGTTCAGTTGGATAAGGATCTTAAGGGAAAATATGTTGATCAAAAGAAATATAGAGGGATTATTGGATCTTTACTTTACTTGACTGCTAGCCGACCAAATATCATGTTCAGTGTTTGCTTATGTGCTAGATTTCAATCAGATCCAAAAGAATCACATTTGACATCAGTAAAAAAGATTTTAAGATATTTACAAGGAACTCAAAACTTAGGGATTTGGTATCCTAAGTTTAGCTCTTCATTTAAAATTGTTGATTATTCAGATTCTAACTTTGCAGGCTGTAGAGTGGATAGGAAAAGCACTTCTGGAATATGTCAATTCATTAGAAATTTATTAGGTTCTTGGTCCAGTAGAAAACAAAATTCATTAGCTATATCTACTGCAGAAGTAGAATACATTGCATTAGGAAGTTGTGTGGCACACGTACTTTGGTTAAAACAATAGTTGATTGATTTAGGATTAACTATAGGCACTATTCCAATTTATTGTGATAATACTAGTGCTATTTGCATTTCCAAAAATCCTATTCAACATTCTAGAACCAAATACATTGACATAAGGCATCATTTCATAAGGGATCATGTATCCAAGGGAGAAATTGAACTTACTCATGTTTCAACTGAAAATCAACTTGCAGTCATTTTTACAAAACTTTTAGCCTTTGATACCTTCAGTACATTAAGAACAAGGCTTGGTGTTATTGATTTGAATTCTTAAATAAAAATATTTTTGCAACACTGATATTTATGTTTTCTTAGTTTATTTGTTTTAATTTTGTTTTGATTTTGTAATTTTTGTGTGTTTTGAATGAGTTTATTTTAGAGTATGTGGTTTTGTCTTTATTTTCTATGTTTTGAATGTTTAGTTTATTTTAGTTTGATAAAAAATTCAAAAAATCCAAAAATTCTTATGAATTTCATTAGCCTTTTTAATCCTAATTGTGCTTAAATTAGATTGTAATTTAAGATTAATTACATTAGAAAATCTAGTCTTTCTAAATTTAAAATTTGTTTATAACTTGTCATAATTAGAATTTTTAATCTCATGTCTATTCATTTAGACTACATAAAAGTTAATATTATTATTGCAATTTAGATGTTTTCTTATTTTGTATTTCTTTGCTCAAGTGATATTTATGCACTTAGAAAAATTTGAAATTTTAAATTATTGATCTTGGAAAGAATTGATTTCAATTACTCTTGAAAATTGTACAAAAATAAAAAAGAATGCACAAAGGTTCGCAAATATGAAAAAGATGCACAAAATTAGCCCAATGTCAAAAGATGCACAAAAATGTGCCAAAAATTTGAAAAAGATGCGCAAAGCGTCACATGTGGTAATTCTCTTCTTTCTAAATTCTTTCAATCTCTTAATTCAAATTGATCTTATGTTCATTTATATTCTATTAAACTTTGAAATATAGAATTTTTATTCATCTCTCTTGTATTTATTTTCTATATTCAAATGTCTAAATTGAATCATGTTTTTGATAAATTCTTCTTACTTACAATGTTATATCACTTCTTAAATTCTATGAATTTCGATGATTTACCTAATGTTATTAGTTTTAGATTGCATACCTTATGTCAATCACTATTTAGATTAAATTTTCAAATGAATTTTATATAATTACTTATATTTCTTGTCTATTTCTTCTTCACTTTTTGTTGTTGTCAAAAAGGGGGAGAAATTATTGTGTTTGTATGTTTTGTTTGTTTTGTTTGCATTTTGATTTTGTGTATGACTTTGTGTCTACTGCTTGTGTTATTTTGTTAAATTTTTTTTGAAAAACAAAAAAATTGTTCTTTGCTTCAAAATGCCTCCTTATTTTCATGTATTCATCAATTCAGAGGGAGCTAAGGAGATTTGTTTAAATTGAAATCATACAAACAATAATTGTTTTTCCATCATCAAAAAGGGGAGATTGTTAAGATAGTTTCTATTTGCATGCTTTACATTTTTGCGACTTGTATAGTTTTGATGATTCCAAACATTATTGTTCAAATATGTAGTTATCTCCTAACAATTTTAGAAGATTTGTATTTGCTCTTATGTGTACTAACATTTCAAGAAAATCAAACTCCAGACTACGAAGACTTCAAATCAAATTCAACATGAGATACTTTGTGAATTTGAAGCTTGTACTTTTCTTTGAATTAAATTTGAAAGGGAGTGATTGTAATTGAGTGAATAAAAACATACACACACACATAAGAAGATCATATAAAATTTATACTGATCATACGGGATGATATCAGATCGTACGGGACGATCAGACAGTTATCTCCTATTGAGCACATAGAACGAATAGGAACTGGCTTGAAAAATTTTCTAAGTCCTATTCGTCCGGGATGAAATTAATTATCGTCCAGGACGATCTGGTCTCTGTAAAATTTTTGTCCAAACGAAATTAATTATCGTCAGAAAATGAGTTGCTCGCTGTAAAATTTTCGTCCAGACAAAATTACTAATCGTTTAGGACGATCTGGTCTCTGTAAAATTTTTGTCCAGACGAAATTAATTATCATCAGAAAATGAGTTGCTCTCTATAAAATTTTCGTCCAGACAAAATTAATTATCATCCAGGACGATCTGGTCTCTGTAAAATTTTCATCCAGACGAAATTAATTATCGTCAGAAAACAAGTTGCTCTCTGTAAAATTTTTATCCAGACGAAATTAATTATCGTCCAGGATGATCTGGTCTCTGTAAAATTTTTATCCAGACGAAATTAATTATCGTCAGAAAATGAGTTGCTCTCTGTAAAATTTTCATCCATACGAAATTAATTATCGTCCAGGACGATCTGGTCTCTGTAAAAATTTCGTCCAGATGAACCAATTTTTGTCCAGATGATTAACCGAATTAGAACGATTTTCAGCAGTTTTCTAGAACCGACCTAGTAATAATCATTCGTACCGGACGAACTTAGTTCGTACGGGACAATCAACGTGTACGAAGACATTTCGTACACATACACAAATAGGGTCGTTTCAAAGCGTTTAAGTAAAATCGTCCAAGACGGTCCACGATCGTACGGGACGATCCACTGCGTATAGAATTGAAAATTTGCAGTTTTTGGGCAGTTTTTCTTGTCTTTTGAATAAATAGTCCAAATTACACTGCCACCAAATCTTTTTGTCATTTGATCTTCATGCCTCTTGAGAGAATAGCCAAGGAGAGAGTGTGAGAGTGCATTAAAAGGAGGATTCCTACCACTGGAGCGTGAAGGCTTCACTTGGAGTTCAAAGGTAAGAATCTCTACTTGTGAATTGGGATTACTTCACTCTTTTCATTCTTCCTTCTAGATTTCTTATGAGAAGATCTGTCAAGGAGATCAAGTTCGCTGCCGACACTTGGAGAGTGTAAATAGCCGAAAGGGTCGCTTCCTACACTTGGAGAGTGTGAACAGCTGTAGGGTTCTCTGCCCACACTAGGAGAGTGTGAAAGGACGGTAGGGTTCTCTACCCACACTAGGAGAGTGTGAAAGGACGGTAGGGTTCTCTGCCCACATTAGGAGAATGTGAAAGGACAGAAGGGTTCTCTACCCATACTAGGAGAGTGTGAAAGGACGGACGGTTCTCTGCCAACACTGGGGATTGTGTAAAAGGATGACGGTTCTCTGCCGCACCGGGTAGTGGCGAAAAGAGTGTGTTGTAAAGGCTTCTCCACCTTGCTATGAGTGCAAAAGGAGAGTCACTATTGGTATTATTGCAATACTTATAGGGTGCCTCTGGGGAGTGGATGTAGGTCTGGTTATAGACCGAACCACTATAAATCTATTGTCATTTACTTTACAGTTTTTAGGTTTCCACATTTTATTTTTAATTTTTAAGAACTCTGTGGTTGAATTAACATTTTCTAGAAAAACTTAAAAGAAAAATTTTCATTTCGGTTCAACTTAAATTCAAAGAGGGATTAAATTTTTTTTAAAACTACCAATTCACCCCCCCTCTTGGTAGCCTTGGGATATTAACTTAGGCTTAAAAACCTAATTATTAGACTCAATAATAAGGCGTTAGCTTTTGGTTGTGGTTCTCTGCCAGCTTCAGGAGGAAGCAAAAGAAGGTAGGTTCTCTGCCTTTCCGGGGTGGCAAAAAGAAGGTGCTTTATAAAGGTTTCTCCGCCTAGTTGTGGGGGCTAAAGGAGAGTCACGTTTGTAATGCAATACTCGGAGGGCGCTTCCAGGTAGTGGACGTAGGTCGAGTTGACCGAAGCACTATAAATTTATGTGTATTTGTTTTCTTGCTTCCGCACTTTTTTTCCGCATTTATTTTTGTGGTGTGATTTTGGTTTATGTGATTTTTATTCTTTGTGAAAAGAAATTTTTAAAATAACAATTCACCCCCCCTCTTGCTTAGTTTGGGCCAGTTCTATAGGACTTAACATCCCTAACAAACTTTCAAGTGGTATTAGAGCGGGATTCGAAAATTTAAGTTTGAAAACTTTTTGAATTTGATCCATGGCTAACCTTGGGAATCGTAACACTACGGAAGGGTATTCTATTACCCGACCTCCCCTGTTCGATAACCAACCTTTTGATTTTTGGAAAACTCGCATGTCAACATTTTTACAATCTACTGATTATCGCATGTGGATGCTTATCAAAGAATTTATTCTCCACCTTCTCGTGAAATAAATGGTATTAAAACTAAAGTTGCTTTTACTGAATGGACTTTCGATGAACGAGATTTAGCTCAATTGAATGCAAAATGTTTGAACTGCTTTTTCTATACTTTAAAATATGAGGATTACATGCGTGTCTCCACTTGCAAAACTGGTAAAGAGATTTGGGATAAATTGTGCATCACCTATGAAGGTACTAATGAGGTTAAACAATCCCGTTTGAACATTCTCTTGCATGACTACAAACTTTTTCATATGAAACCTCATGAATCGATTTTTGACATGTACACAAAGTTTGCTTAGATAGTTACTTCACTGCATGCACTAGGAAAAGAACTTTCAAATTATGAAAAAGTTGGCAAGATTTTGAGATGTTTTTCTTCATCGTATGATGCTAAAATCACTGCAATCACTGAATCTAAGGATTTGAACACTTATTCTATTGACAACTTACTTGGCTCACTCATTACTTATGAGCAAGGGGTGAATCAATGAAATCTTAATGCAGGTGAGAAGAAGAAGGAGAAAACAGTTGCATTACAGGCGCATAAATCGGATTCTGAATCTTCCAGGTTTGAAAGCGATGAATTTTCCTTCATCAAAAGGCAATTCAAAAGCTTTCTAAGGAAGAAACAAAAGCATCATCAAAATTAGAGAAAAGGTAAGGATCATAAATATGTTAAAGAATCTTCTGATATTGTTTGCTATAATTGCAGGAAACCAGGACATGTGAGAACTGATTGCCCGACACTTCAAGATAACACAAGCAAGGAAAAGATTGAGAAGAAACCTAAGTTCAAGAAGGATAAAAAGAGAATCCAAAAGGCTTTCTGGGCGGAATTTGGTATTGACTCCTCTGAGACTGAACCAGAGGAAGAGACAACAAACTTGTGTTTAATAGGAGAAGATCAAAGTGATGAGGAAGAGGTATGTAAACCAACCTATGATGAACTATTTGATATTTGTGAGAAAATACATGCATCATACAAAAAACTCAAGAAAACTCATGCTAGCCTAAAATTGGAACTTTTAAATTTACAAAAAGAGCATGAAGTTTTTCTCAAAGATCATGCAACTATTGATTCAAATCACATGGCTCTTCTTGATGAATTTGATGATTTAAACAAAATGTATTTGGAATTAATTGATGAAAATAATGCATTAAAAGTTTCACACACCTCACTTAAATCTGATCTTATAAAATCTAAAGAGATTGAGAAAAAGTTGAGGATTGATAATGATACATTAAAAAGAACTAACTTGAGGATTCTAAATGATTTTGATACATGTAAGAAAAATCAGATGACATCTACTTTTGATCCTAAGCCAGAACCTAGGAAGAGGCATTATAACTCAAATCATTTAAGAAACCTTTTTACTGGAGTTAGATGTTTTTCATGTGGCATGCTAGGACACATCTCACACACTTGCACCATTCACCGTAGTACACATTGGGTGTGGAGACCTAAGATGCATGATTTACAACTTACCATACCTGCATTACATTCTTCTTTTCCTAAGAAGGGGCCCAAACCTATTTGGGTTCCTAAATTTGACTGTTGTTATGTTTTTCAGGAGTGCTCTCACCAAAGACCCTGTGGGATCATGGGATATCTGGACATATGAAGGCTCGTAGCTCATACATTCTCAAACCTGTTGCTTTAATAATTTCTTGAAATGTGTTTTGTTTCGGTGTGTTTTATTTCTACTATGTTTGTGTTTTTTTATGTGTTTTGCTTTCACTTTGCTTTTTAATTGGCTTTCCATATGTAAATTGTTTCAAGATTTTTATATTTTGTTGAGGATTGTGTTTAGCTTTTCTAAAATTGCTTTCTTTTACTGTGTTTTTTTGTCTGTTTTCTTTTGTTTTATTTTTTGAGGTCCTTGATCATCACCATCTTTTCCTTGGTTTCATTTTCTAGTAAAATCATCCTGGCCGATACTTTTATCCTCCTGGATGATAGGACAAAATCTCTTCAAAATCCATCTGATGGTCTTTTCTGTGCTTGCTGTAAGTCATCGTCCTAGATGATACCATATCATCTTGGACGATCTGATCGAACTCTGTTGCAATCATAATGATAGTCCTGGCTGATAGAATATTTAGTCTGGCCAATGTATTTTATGTTCATCATCCTGGCAGATACACTAGATCATCCTGGATTATCCACGTGTCAGCACGTTTGAATCTTTAAAATCAGCCCAGGATGATCCATTATTGGACAATCGTCCTGGCCGATCCACTGATCATCCTGGACGATACACGTGGCAGAAATTTAAAATGTTTTAACTTCGGCCAGTATGATCAATTATTATGCATCGTCCTGGACGATACACCTAATCAGCCCGGATGATCTATTTTTTCAACGGTCGTCCGGCCTGACTCCTCGGGACGATCGCATGTGTCTAATCATCCTGGCCGATATCTGATCGGCCTGGATGATCGGACCTCTTTTTTGACCAATCGGCCTGTACGCAATTATTGAGCCATATCAGCCTGGACGATTTTGTAATAGGCCTGGCCGATATGGCCGTTTCTTTAAATTCTGGCCAATCTAGCCATGGTTTTCCACTTCATCCTTTCTCCTCTTGTGTTTTCTTGCTGACTCCTCTCCATGGCTGGTGGGAAACGTGTTCGACAGGCTTCTGGGAGTTCTTTGAGGGCTAGAATTATCCCTCGTTTCTTTAGTCTGTATTTTTTGTTGTTTGTTTTCTGTTTTATGTAGTTTACTTTTTAGTCTTTTTTTGTCTATCTCTCTATTGTGGTGTTGTCTTTTGTGTATCTGGACCCTCTTTTTGTGATGGCAAAAGGGGGAGTAGGGTGTGGTAGGAAAAGTTATTGGGTTTGTAACTTTGAAATTCTAATGAACTTTTTTTTGAAATTTTCCTACTTGTGTTTGCCATTATCAAAAAGGGGAAGATTGTTATAAATCTATTTTCATGGCTTATGTTTTGATGATTGAAAAACACTATTTCTCTTGGACTGCTTGTTGCTTCTAACTTTTTCAGGAATCGAAGATCGGACGAACAGATGAAGCCAGTTCAGGATTGCGTAGGTTTAGGGTTGAGTCAGTCTGTACTTTTGTTTTTCACTTCTTGAGTCTACTTGTAATGGTCAAAGAGACTGATGCTAAGTAACCCTACGTACACACACTTGAGAGACTTAGAATTTCTATTTTTACTCATATCGGCCAGGACGATATTAACATCGTTCTGGACGATCAGGCTTAAAACAGAAAGTCTAAATAAGGACTCTTAATTAAGGCAGCCGTCATTAACATATTGGTCTGGACGATACATGTATCGGCCAGGACGATAAGCTCAAAATAGAATGAAGTTGCCGTCATAGACAATTAAGGTATACTGTATTTTTAAATTATCGGCCAGGACAATCATTGATCGGCCTGGACGAAATTCTCAAATTATGCCATAATTGATCAGGAAAGCAAGGGAGTAATTAAGGATGATTGATACGATCATATCATCCAGGATGATCGCAGGATCGGCCAGGATGATCCATTCAAAAACATTAAGTTACTTCAGGACGATAAATATCGGCAAGCTCGTATTCAGGGTGATGCTCTAGAAGATTTTTCTCTGATTTGAACTGATCAGCCTGGATGATCATGAGATCGGCCTTGACGATCAAGCCAATTTTTTCAATCGTCCAGTTTTGCATCCATGGTGATGCTCTTGCCGATCTTCTGAGTTTTGTACTGATCGGCCAGGCCGATGTCCATATCGACCTGGACGATATTGTCGGCAACTTGCAATTAATGAGCTCCTTTGAATCTCTTTTGTTTAAGAACTCTTGTTCAATGTTTTGGAAGACTTTTGGCTACTTCCTTGACCTGAGAAGGCCTTGAGAAGAGAAAGAGAGAGAGAGAGAGAGAGAGAGAGAGAGAGAGAGAGAGAGAGAGAGAGAGAGAGAGAGAGAGAGGATCTTATGAGGGGGAGCTTGTGAGGGGATTTACAAGGGTTGCTTCAAGGATAGCTCTGCTTGTTCTTCGTCTAGAGTTTCTCGTCTATGGAAGGGTAGGTAGAGGTAAGGAGTTAGCTTTTGTTTGTGGTTCTCTACTAGCTTCAGAAGGAAGCAAAAGGAGGTAGGTTCTCTGCTTTGCCGGGGTGGCAAAAAGGAGGTGCTTTGTAAAGGCTTCTCCGCCTAGCTGTGGGGGCTAAAGGAGAGTCATTTTTGTAGTGCTATACTCGGAGGGCGCCTCCTTGGAGTGGACGTAGGTCGAGTTGACCGAACCACTATAACTTTTTGTGTTCTTGTTTTCTTGCTTCCGCACTTTTATTTCCGCATTTATTTTTGTGGTGTGATTTTGGTTTATGTCATTTTTATTCTTTGTGAAAAGAAATTTTTAAAATACTAATTCACCCCCCCCCCCCCCCTCTTGGTTAGCTTGGGCTAGTTTTATAGGGCTTAAAGTCCCTAACAAACTTTCAACATGTTGCTTCAAATATTGTAGTTGATGAACCTGTAGAAGCCAAAGCAGATTCCAGTTCGGCTACTGAAACATTGGTTCGATTGAACCTTGGTTCTAAAATGACTCATGAAGGTTCTTCTGAGCAAGAAGACATACCAGAATCAGATCTCTCTCATCATGAGATCCCTATTTCAGCCAAGCAAAAAAGTAAGCCACAATTGAAGTTTCTGGGTCCGATTGAACCTTGGTCCAAGAAAAGGAAAGCTGAAGGAAAAGGCAAAAAAAATGTGGGGACTTCTCCCCTTTCATTAATTAAATGTCTTCTCTCATTTTTTGGAATTGTAGAGGGATCAAGAAAAAGGAGTCATCCCTCTATCTTAAAGAAGTAGTGAAAGACAACTCTGTTTTTTTTTTTTGTTGGCCTTGCTGAAACTAAGATTGCCTTGATCACTAGAACTGATGTCAATATAATTATTGGCACGGACTGAGTTTTTTTTCACCACCATGCGGATGGCATTGCTGGTGGTATTTTGATTTTGTGGAAAAGTAGCATGGCTACTTTTACAGTTATTGCACATTCTCCTCAACTTGTTTTTGGTTCTTTGAATACTCCTAATAAAGGTATTTTGAATGTGGCTATGGTCTATGGACAGAAAGATCATCAAGGCAGAAGAGATCTTTGGAACCGATTGGATGATCTTTTGTCTGATGACATTCCTACTTTAGTGGGAGGGGACTTCAATTGTCTTCTTTCCAAAGAACATAAAAGAGGTGGAAAATGTTTTTGCATGTCAAAAGGGCCAAGGGAGATGAAGCTCTTCATGGCTAATCAAGATCTTCATGATCTAGGAGTGATTGGTCCTATATATACATGGGGTAACAATAAGCATTCAGCTGCTAGAATTTGGGAACATTTGGACCGTTGTTTGCTGAATTCCTTAGCTCTTCAACTTGTCCCGTCAGCATCTATTCGACACCTTGCTAGAATTTCTTCTGATCACTGCCCCATTTCTTTCTGCCTTGAGAACTCTATTCGGGTTCCAACCAAAATTTTTAGAATTGAAGACATCTCGAAATCTTATCCAGCCACTTGGAATATTGTTGCAAAGGCTTGGGGAAAGCATGTTTATGGTGATGAAGCTGATGTTCTAAATAGGAAGATAAAGAGATCCCTGAAATCACTTTTCTTCTGGAATAAGAACAGCTATAAAAACCTGAACCAGTTAAAAGAAGAACTAAAAAAAGACATTCAAAATTTGTAGCAGCAAGAAGAATATGAGGGTAGTTTATATCCAGATAACCTTACTCTTCTACGAAGTAAGGTGAGAGAGCTAAATGTTACATTGCTTAGAATCTCTATGTGGTGGAACCAAAGAGCCAAGGCTAATTGGAATGATGAGGGTGATACCAATACACAATTTTTTCATGCATATGCCATAGCCAAGAAAAATGGGAAATTGGTTAGACAAATTAAAGATGAGAATAACAAAGTGGTGGAAGACATAGAAGAAATTTAGAGAATTTTTTTGAAATTCTTTGAAGACAAGTGGAAGCTTCGGCAATGCAACTCCAGAACTGGCCAACGGCTGAGTCGAATCAGATGCTAGCTGAGGCTGACAGAGGTTTCCTGGAGGCTGAATTCACTGAAGCTGATTTCTCCACTGCAGTATTTCAGCAAGGATCTAATAAATCCCCTAGCTTAGATGGATCTACAGCCTCTTTTTTCAAATTCTACTGGGAAATCATTAGAGAAGGTTCTTGGAAAGCTATTAATAAGTTCTTTACAACTGGACTTATGAATGGTGTTTGGAAGGATACATTGGTTATTCTCATCCCTAAGATGACCTCTCTGATCTTGCCTTCCAACTTTCGCCCCATTAGTTTGTGTCAAACTATCTACAAAATTACTGCAACTATGATTGTGAACAGGTTAAAGTGCTGCATTCCCAAGCTTATTTCTGAGGAACAGGTTGCCTTCATTCTAGGTAGATCTATGTCCGACCATTGTCTTCTAGCTCTTAAAATTTTCAACAAATTTAGAATTTCAAAAAATAAGAAGAGACTTATGGTTGTTAAACTTGATATGGCCCAAGCTTTTGATAGTATGTGTTGGGAAACGTTGGAGCATGTTCTTAAATGGTTTGGGTTTTCGATGACAAACTCGTCCTTCTTTTTGGAAGTGTTACTAAAGTAAGGTTTTCCATTCTTTTGAACGGTAAAGCCACTAGTTGGATTGATGCAAAAAGTGGATTTCGGTAAGGTTGCCCATTATCACCTTATCTCTTTATTATGTGTTCCCAACTTCTTTCAAGTGTTATTAAGCAAAGAGTCTCTCATTTTGGAATTCAGACTTCTCATAGAGCACCAAGAATTGCTCATCTGTTATATGCTGATGACGTACTTTTGTTTGGATTTGCTTCTTCCTCTCAACTCCAAGCTATGATGAAGCTTATTAAAGTTTACTGTAGCTGGACTGGGAAAAGCTTGAATCAATCTAAATCGTAAATTATTTTTGGGAAATTTGTAAGACCAGACATAAGATGAAAAATCGGTAATAAATCTGGGTTCAAAGTTGTAAATGAGCTCCAGTATTTGGGAACCAAAATAGTTCTTAGTAAATTGATCAAAAATGATTTCCAATTTGTGGTGGATCACGCCTTAGACAAGCTCAATGCTTGGGGGGAAAAATTCCTTTCTTTGGTTGGAAGAATTATTCTAGCCAAGACTTCTTTGTTATCCTTGCCTACTTTCATTTCTACTCACTCTTTAATCCCAAAGAAAATTCTTTTTGAATTGGACCGTCTATGCAGGGATTTTATCTGGCATCATAATCAAGGACACAAGGTCTTCATTACATTGCTTGGGATGATCTTTGCATTCCTAGAGCTCTCGGTGGATTGGGAATGTATTCTGCTGTTAAAAAAATTGGACCCCTCAGAGCTAGACTTGCTTGGAGGCTTTTTCATAATCCTTCATCTCTTTTATACAAATGTATGTCAGCTAAATATGGTTCAGTCATTTGTAAAGGCAAGTCAATTATGGACAATCGGCTGCTCAGGTTATAATTCTCGATGGAGCCTCTTCTCTGAAACTAATTGTCATGTGGAAGATTGTGAATGGTGCAAATATTAATGTCATGGATGACATTTGGCTACTTGATAAATGCTTCAACAAATGGCCCATGCCTGCTGATTACGTCGGATTAGAAAATTTAATGCTGCAAAACTTCATTACAGAAGATGGGAACTAGAATCATTTGGAGCTCTCACGTTTTTTTAACTACAGCATGATATATCTAATAAGGCATCTTTGTGTTATACCATATGGGGAGGAAGACAATATGGAGTTGCTCTACCAACTATTTGGTAAATCCATTTCTTCCTTAGCTTATACTGAAATTATTATGTTTCAAAATTCTGTTGATGATTCTGGTTTTGCTAAGTGGTTATGAAAACTGAAACTCAAGCCTAGAGTTGAACTCTTCTGGTGGAGGCTTAGTAGGTTTTCTATCCCTACTAATGAATTCTTGACATACAGAAAACTTAGCAACTATGATAAATGTGCTCGGGGTTGTCCTGCAGTGGAAAATTATTCTCATATAGCTGTCCACTGTAAATTTCTTATTGAAATTATCAAAATGATGAGATCTTGACTTTGTATTCATGTTTTTAGCTCCATTGCTGACTATCTTCACCAGCCCTGAAGCCTTTCCAGCTCCAACCTGAATATCGTCAAGATCTACTGTACAACTATTTTCATTTCCTGGAACTGCAGGAATGATGTTAAGCATGGTATATCTAGTGTACCTGTCTCAGTGGCAGTTGATTTTGTTTTGTTTTCTGCTACCAGTAAAAATCCATTGCTAGTCAACTGGGATGCTTCCCTCCTTTGTGAGTTTGAAACTTCATGGCATCCCCCACCTCTAGATTGAATTAAAATCAATGTTGATGCATCATTGCAAGACTCAAATCTGGCCAGTATCGGAGGAGTTGCTCGGGACTACAGGGGCAGACTGCTCCTAGCCTTTGGAAAATAGAGACTCCTTTGGGACATCAATCAACTAGAGCTTGAAGCTATTTTTTTGTTAAGATATTTCATCAAGGAGTGGATGTTTGATTACAAAGGCCTAATAATTTATGGAGACAACTATAATCTCATCAAATTTCTACATGATTATGTGACGAACTTCGAGAACAATCGAATTTCTAAGAAGATTTTTTTCCTTCAAGACTTCAATAAGGATGATCTTTCACCATACCTCTAGGATTTGTGACAAAGTTGACGATTTGTGTGCTTCTATTGCTTTGAAGAATAGCTTTTGCTTTGATTCGTTTACTTCCTCTGGTTTTCCTTCTTTCTTATATCTTTTGTTGAAGAAGGAATATGAGAGCTGCACTTAGTTTGTATTAGTTTCTTCTTTCCATTAATGCATTTTTTTGCAATTGTCAATATATATATATATCAGCATGCTTAGCTTCATTTCTACTCCTCCAAAGAAACCAACAAATGAGAACAAACATAATGTTATGAATATGACCTTTTGAAGGAGTAAACCAGGCTTCTAAGATGTTAGTAATGGAACTATAATTTTTACAAAAATGATCATTAAAAATGTTATCAAAATATAACCAAACATTCATAGACGTAGGATCACTAGCAAAAGTATAACTAAGGTTTTTAATGTGATAACAACACTAGCATTTGGATACAATATAAAAACTTTTTTTTTTTTTTCATAAGAGCATATTCTATAGGCAAATAATTATGAAATATCCTCCAAACTAAAATAGAATAAGATGATAGGATAACCTGATCCCAAATAGTCAAGCATAGTAAAGGCTTAGGTAAGGGTTGCCTGATAGAGTTTCAAACTTGTTCCAAAGCAAACATACCCTCATTGGTATTAGTATACATCATGCAATCCTCTTTATCCAATTGAACAAGAATCTTATGAATGAGACTAACAATAAAATATGGAACATTATCACAAAGTAAATCAACATTCCACACACCATCATGAATAAAATAATTAACTTTGCAAGCAAAGGTAGAGTGTGTATTCAATGAACTATCAATAAAAAATTACCCAACCACTTATCTTGCCAAAAAAAGATGTTACAAATCCCCATACCCCATTGGATAAAATTATATGCCTCCCACTTGATGGCATAAAGCCTTTTATACTTAAAGGAATTGCCTTGTTTAAAGTGACAGATAAGAGGATGACGACTAACACCGCATTTATCAGTCATGCATTTTGCCCATAAACTTTTATTGGATCTAAAAGAAATTTATAGTTTGTAAGAAAAACCTATAGTCATGTTTCCCTAGTTTTAAAACAAAGATTTCCTTCCTCAATAACCCTAGAGGATTTAACCCAAGATGCCCAAATGATAACAGACATGCTGTCCTAAGGACCTACAATAATTTATTAAAACCCTTTCCATTCTACTACAAACATTCACTTAGGGAATAAGGTTTGAAAAAGATAAATGGGAATAGAGAAAAGCACATGTTTAACTAAAACCAACCTACCATTATAAGAAAGCAAATAAAAATCCCAAGAGTAAGTTTTTTAGGAATAGCTTTAAAAATGTCACCAAATAAGTGAGACCTCTTCTTACCTGTAAAGAGAGGAGTACCTAAATACTTCAAAGGCAAGTTCTTATGAGAAAAACCAAACTTTTCATGAATCGCATTAATTGTTTGAATAGAGATAGTCATGGAAGTAATGAAATAACTATTGTGAGGATTAAAAACAAGACCACTAGTTCTTTAAATTGCTCAAGAAATTTAAAAAGAACATAAAACATTTAAATAGAGCTATTAGTGAAAATAATAAAGTCATCAGCAAAGATCAAAAGAGTAATATGGAAACCACCAAGTGTTTCAAACTATAAATTATAATGATTTAAAAATAGTTTGTTAAGCCCTCTAAAAAGACATTTAGCAACTATAATAAATAGAGTAGGAGATAAAGGATCCCCTTGTCTAAGCCCATGAATTTATTTGTAATAACCATGATACTTTCCATTGATCAAGATATAAAAGAAATAGTTTTCAATGTTGTTTTTAATAAGATTAATAAAAACCATATTAAACTAAAAAAGCTTTAACAACATTTAAAGGAAATCCCAATTTAAATTATCATAAGCTTTAGAGTCATCCTTAAAAATAATATTCCCACCAAAACTTTTAGCTTACATGTCATGCACTAACTCTTGGGCCAGTAAAACATTATCAAAAAATAGAACTACTTATAAAAAAACAAATTTATTCCAAAGAAATAATTATATGTGATAAAACTATAATTCTTCCCATAAGTAATTTAGCATTAAGCTTATTGAAAAAAGAGTAGAAGCTAATTGGGTGAAAATCCTTCAGAAGTTAGTAATATCACTCTTAGGGATTAAGGTAATTGAAGTAAAAACTTAGGGTAGGGATTACACAAGAAGTAATGCTTAACAACATTCATGAGATAATCCTCAATAATATGCCAACATTTAAAAAAAAAATAGCGGCAAACCAATTAGGGCCATGAACAGAATTATAATTCATACTTTTAAGAGTTCACCAAAGTTCTTCCTTAGAAGGGATCATAGTGAAAAACCTTTTTTTCTCCTCACTAATAAGATAAGGAATAAAAGAACAATCAATATTAAAATTTGGAGAGAAATCTTTGTTGAAAACCTTATTAAAATAATCAATACCAAAAGGATAAATCAACTCAGGAGAATCAATAGAGACACCATTAGGAGTAGTAATTTTGCGAATTTGACTAGAAACTTTCTTTTAGTTAGTAAAATTTAAGAACATTTAGTGTTTATGTCTCCCCCCACCAAAAATTTAGAAGAAGCCTTTTGTCTCCAAAAACTTTCCTCTTTTTCTTCGAGCTTAAACAATATAGCCTTATCTTCATTGAGAAAAATGAGATTCTTATTGGAGGGGTCACTCATCTAGCTAATATCAGCACTGTTAACCAAATCCTCAGAATGACAAATATTAGCAAAGATATTTTTAAAAAAACACTTATTCCATAAGTTTAATTTTTGTTTAAGTCTTTTGATCTTGAACCAAAATCTAGTCATACACTCAATATTATCATAACAAAATAAAGGAGCATGCCAATCTAAAATCCAAATGTTTTGAAATCTAAAGGGAGTAGGAGTGTTGCTACTTTACTGATAAATATTTAAAACTACGGGGGAATGATCAAATAAAGTTCTACTTAAATGAACAATGTGAGTCATATGAAAATAAGAAATCCAAAAATTATTTGATAAAATGTGATCTAATCTTTGCCATATAGTAGCTTTATTCCAAGTAAAAGCATTCCTCAAAAAACTATTGTCTTATATATTACAATTGTAAATCATTTCATTAAAATCTTTCATAGCCTTAAAATTCAGAGTCTTCCCCCCAATTCTTTTAGCATCAATAGTAATAGTATTAAAATCACACCAATCATCCAATGTGTAGAAATAATAGATTAAAAATCATAAAAGTTTATTCCATAAAGTTTTCCTTTCATATCTAGAATAGAAGTATAAAAAAAAGAAGCATAGGCAAAAAATTGATAAACATTGATACTAGTATGCAAAATTTGAGGGAAATTAGCAATATTGTTTAAACAAACCAAATTTTTCCAAAAAATCCAAATCATATTGGTATATTTATTGAAAGCTGAATGAAAACCAAGTTTGATACTCACATGATCTAGCTTTGAAAAAAAATTATAGGTTCAATTCAAGCAAGTAAATTAATATTATGCATCCTATAAAGATTTTTAACCTTGGCCCTATAAAAAGTATCCCAACCCTCACTAATAATCTAAATGAGATACTTAACCATTAGAAGATAAGAAAACATTTGAATCCCTAGTTAACCTTGGGATGCTATCAACCAAGTTCTTGTTATACTTATTTTTCTTTCTAGAGACTTTCACATAATCTTCCTCTTTATTCTTTACATTCTATCTAGGACTAGGAGATGACATAGTACCCCTATTTAATCCTTCTCGACTAGATATAAGAGATTCAAAATTTTGATCAAATATTTCCCACTCCCAATGTTCTCACCCTCCCTATCAACTTGTGCAATTAACTTTTCTATCCCCACCTCATTAATGTGATTCACGACACATTAAACCTTTGGTATATATGCATGGGTTTCATCCTAAATAACCATATCCTTTTCTAAAACTCCATTCCTATAATTTTCATGAGAGGTATTCAAATCATCATAAATATTCATTTCACTCAGTAGAGGCTTAAGCGAATTATTGAATATAGCCTTTCCAAATGAATCTTGGGTATTGATAGGAAGCTCGGATTGATTGTTGTCATAAAAAAATGGGCTAATTCTATAGTGGCATTATTATAAGGCTCTGAATCTATGTCATTCTCTATATCCTAATGAATATCTTTATCTCCATTCTACTAAATACCATTATGACAATCTATTTCCTTTTATTCCTCAATATTAGTTTTCAATATATTATTGAAATCTTTATTGGACTTTTAAAATTGCGGATGTACCACTAATCAATCATTAAAAGAATGTCCATGGACTCTACAGTGACTACAAAAATCAAGAATATTTTCGAAATCAACGTTTTGTAAGTAACCAAATGTTTTAGAACCAAACCATGTTTCCATTGGGTTTTTTCTTTGTAATGCCCATTTTTATAAGAGTTCTTGCTACATATGGTCTAGAGCTTTTTCGGATTGAAAAGGCCCACCAAATATGTAACCCAATGCATATAAAACATGAGGATTAAAAAATGAAGCGATAGGTTAGGAAATGAAATCCATATAGGAACAATGTGAGATTCATCCTTAATGCCAAAATACGGTGTCGACTTTAGCTATATCATTTGGTAATGATTTATGTAATAGGATTATCTTGCAATGACCCTACTATAATCTAAATCATTGGATAATTGGATCATAACATGTCTAACATAAATCTAGGCTATAGAAAAAACACTATACGATTTCAAGTTTATGGAAAAAAAAATATGAATTGTGTCAAGGTTAGGTCTACAAGACAAAAACATTCCAACAAGCATAAGTTGATAAGGATCTCAAGTTTAATAATATTTTCATTAAAAATCAAAATAAAGAGGAAAACTTTTACTGATGATTTTGTGAAGGAGAAAATAGGTTCATTGGAAGACAAACCACCAACAAGAACATCACAAAATGACCTAGAATTTATGGTATTTTAACTACCTTCATTAACAAAGAATCCTTTCTTTACATCAACTAAACTTTATGGAGGAGCACACCATGGATGAGGAGAGGAAGAAAACAGACGACCCATTATGTGGAAAGAAAAATAACCTAAGGCCAAGCAGTCTATGGAAAAAGAAATTAGGGAAAACATGAACACATCTCAAAATAAATGAGTCAAAAAATAAAAAAAAACATGAAAAACTATAGTAGAAACTACAAGAATCAATAGTAGAAATGGCAATATCCTGAGCCAGAATTCACCTGAGAGAAAAGAGCCGTTGTGTGAATGAAATAAATAATAATTTTCTTTTTGTGTTATATAGGTCTGGATAAATCTCTATGTATTGTGTAATTGATGTAAACGCATTATATGCATTAATGTAGACTTAGTGTATTGATTAAATTAGATAAGTTTTGAATCTCTCTTGTTCTTAATTTAATAAATAGAAAATTCATATGTGTAGCTAATATCTAGTTTGAAATATTACCTAAGGAATATTGGAACAATTATTAGTATTGAAATGGATTGTTGACATACCTAGACATAGGATGTTAAACTTTCTAGGTTCTATGGAGATAATATAATTATTTAAAATCCATAAACCTCCCTTTTCCACCTCTACAAGCTTGATAGGCATCTAGGGATGCATATGCTTTCATCCTCATCTTAAATTAAGACTCATTAGGAAAACCATATTCTTTGTATTTATTAATCTTAAACACTATATTTATGTTAGTATCCAATTTTCTTCCAAGTCCACATGAAGTGAAAAAAAACTCATAAACATCTATTTTACATTTAGTAGCATAAATCATAAATTAAGATTAAATAGTGGTAATTTAATTGAAATTAAGTAGAACACTTTATCATGAGATCAACACACTTCTTTGTCACTTTATTACTTGATTAGCAAATATACTTACATAATTAGTGAACTTTCATTTTTTTATATGAAAGAAAATCTAAGCATATTCAGATTGCAAAGGTAGAGTCCAACACAAACAAACTACATGCCCCACATCAAGTTTTAGACAACGTTGACGAGGAAGAAATGTGCGCATTATAATTTTTAAACTATATTGTTGAACTAGTTACATATTTAGACCTACTTGTACCATTTATCTTTATTTTTAGTTGAATTTATTAAAATTTTGAAAAATCCAAAAAATATCTTATTTATTATTTAGTTTTATTCCTATCTTGTTACATAATTAATGTATCCTTAGTAGATCAAGTAAGTAGCCCTTATTGTTTGATTTTGACAAAAAAAAAATATTGTTTCAAAAAAGAAAACTAAATTAAAAATATTTTTTTTAGAGAAAATGCAATTTTTCATTAAAATAAAAAACTTATTACAAACTACTCAAAGCAAAACTAAGATTCACAATCCTCCTTCAAAATAAACAAGAAAGAAGGAGGAATATCTACAACATTATGATCATTCCAAATAAATTTTTTACCCAAAGAAAAATTAGCTCAACAATCTGCTAATTTATTACAACATCTAGTAGAAAAATTAAAACAAACTTGATTAAACTCTTGGATGAATGCCAAATTCTCATCAATTCTTTCTTTATTCTTTAATTTCTTCAAAGATTGTTGAGGAATCTTGATGATGTTGAAATTATCTCCTTCTATAATCACACCCTGTGCATCCAGTATCCAATCCTGAATTACATTTCTTACAGGGCAAACTGCCAACAATTCCAACTGAGCAATATCCCAATGCAAGTATTAAACAACAAAAGCAAGTAAGAACCTGCCTCTATCATCTCTGACCACTCCATCGATACTCGCCTTATTGTTACTCCTTAAAGAAGCATCAATATTAATCTTTATACATCTGGGTGAAGGAGGATGCCAAGAAGAGAACAGCTTATATTAGTTGACATCCCAGCTGTCCGAATAAATGTTAATAATTAGGATAATAGTAGCCATTAAAATCATGCTTGCCAAAATAGACACATCAGTGCCTTCCTTTTCTCCATGAACCAGCTTATTTTCTACTCTTCCAAATGAAAAAAAAAAAAAAAGTTGTACAATAAATATTAGCAATGAGAGAGTTGGTACCTGAAAATCTCTCTAATCCAATTAAACAATCAGCAAATTCTTCAAACATTGGAATCTGATATCTCCATTTGTTTAATAGACCTAATCACATTCTACAATTTTCCACACCTCCCAGCAAATTTATTGGTGTCTTCTGCCTCCCCACAGCCTCTCGGGCATCCATAATAGTTGATCAATCTTTCATATAGCTAGAATGAGTTGAATGAAATGTCTTTATTGTATAATCTCCACTAAAACATCTCTACATGTGGTCTCAATTTAATTTTTTTCATCCATTTCCACTAACCTCAATATGAACCATACTCCATCACAGCTTCTTGAGACAATGCAACAATAGATTTTCCTGTAGCTTTAAATTTCAGTTCAATTTTATCCCGTCCTTGATCTGAATAAATAAGAGTTTGTAGAATCATCTCCACTAGATTGCTTGCCGAAGAACATTTGAAGATGATTCACATTCCAAGTTCCATCCAAGATAAAGTAACCTAGATTGTAATTTATGATTTCTAAATCATTTACAAAAGCATGCCATTTAGAAATGTTTTTATCCAATATCCATGAATCATGTAAACAATTAATGGAATTGCCATTAGAGATTCTCCATCTTACAATATTTCTAAGATATGTTTCACCATTGCACAAGATTTTCCAAGTTGAAGAACACCCTTTCTTTACCAGATTATTCTATAAATCAGTTCCATATTTAGCTCTTAAGATACGGTTGATCAAAGAATTAGTTTTCATGAAGAAATCTTAAGAAAATTTTGCACGAAGATGTCCCATTTTAGAAATAACCGAAAAGAGAGCTCGACCACGTTTTTCTTTTGGTTTTCATAACAAATCCCATGAAGGATAATGCATTACAACATTCCCATTATTTTTACTCCACAAAAACCCTCTACACATTTTGTCAAACTCTTTTAAAGTCCCCAACATAACCAAAGAAAGAGAAGACTAAAACATAGGTAAAGATAAGAAAGCTGATTTTACCAACACCATTTTCCCTTCCAAAGAAATACAATTCTTACCCCAAGTGTTCAATTTGTTAAAAGCAACCTCCATAAGCTTTTGGAAATCCAAACCTACCATCCTCCTTAATGTTATCTTTACACCAAGATAACACAATTCATTAACAACATTGAACCGTAATACCTTTACAAAATCTTTCTTCCTTCTCCGGTTGACAAACTTACCAAAAAAAATCACTGATTTATTATGATTCACCTTCTGACCAGACCACTTAAAATATTTAGTTAAAATATTCTTCACCTTTTTAACTTTCCTTTATGTTGGCTTCAAAGAATATTAGAATATCATTAGCATAAAGCAACTGAGATATTCTTGGAACATTAGGAGCAATTCGAACCCCCATACTCCCTCTACTATCATGAAAAGCATCCAATAAAATTTGAGAACACAAAATAAAACGATAAGGGGATAATAGGCCTCCCTTGTCTAAATCCACTCTTAGCTTCAATCCAATTAGATTTTTTCCCATTAATCAAAATGCAAAATTTAGGATCCATAACACATTACAATAATAGCTCCAAAAATTTGTTAGGAAAGTTAAAGTGATTTAGAACTTGCCTTAGATCCTGCCATCCCATATTGTCATATGCCTGCTCCATATCAATTTGAATAGCCAAAAGTCCTTTCTATGCTTTTGAACATCAAAATTTATTAAAAACTTCTTGATCCAACAACACTTGCTCTGACAAAGAACAACCTCTTATGAATGCAGCTTGATCAACCGAAATTACATTATGAATTACTGTCTCCATTCTATTCAACAACATTTTTGCAACTAGTTTATAAATAATCATGCAAAGACTAATTCAATGAAAGTTAGAGGGAACCATTGGATTTTGAATCTTTGGTATTAACACAATCAAAGTTTCCTTCCATGAATGATGCATAGTTCCTGTTGTAAGAAACTGATTAATAGCACTTGAAACATCATGTTGAATTATTTTCCAAAAGCTTTTTATAAATGAAAATGTTATCTCGTCCAAACCAAGTGAGATATTCTTCCCCACATTGTCCACAACTGTTTGAAGTTCCTCTTTAGTAAATTCAACATCCAACTTGCCATGATCACTTTCATCAATAATAGAATAAGGTGTCAGCTAGCCATCAAGCACATAGTTTCTATGCATCCATTTGATTTTTAAAAAATCTGTAAAAAATTTATGCACCTCTGATTGATCATCCATCACAATACCTTTGTCATCCTTGATGTGATTTATCCAATTTGAGTTTCTTCTTGCGTTTACAAATGAATGATAAAAAGAGAAATTTGAGTCTCCCTCTTCCATCCACATAACTTTTGCTCTTTGTTTCCACCAAATGTTGATCAGAGAAATAGTAATGTTAATCTCATTAATCTTTGATCTTAGTAACTGCAGCTTTTCTTCAAAAAACAAGCCTTCCTCCTCCACTTGAAGCTCAAAAAGTTCCTTCTTCAAAGAATCTCTCAACAAATTAAGACTTTTAAACTTTGCTTTACTCCAACAAAATAAAGCTCTTAAAGTCCTTTTAAACTTTAAATTTTTTGAAGTAGCAGGATCATTACCAGTCAATTTCTTCCAAGATTTCTCAACAATCGCAATAGCCCCAAGATCAGATGCCCAAACATCTTCAAAACAAATACCACTGTTATGAAACACAATTGATTTGAAAACCTCCAAAATAATAGGACAATGATCAGAGGCTATTCGAGACAAATGTTTCATAATAGCTTAATAAATAGAATTCATAGCTATTGAGTTTATGAGACATCTATCCAATCTTTCTAAAATGCAAGCCCCTCCAGATTTGTTATTGCACCAAGTGAATTTGGGTCCAACAAACCAAACCTCATGAAAATCATTATTATTTATGAATATCTTAATATCCTTAGCACCTTGAGATAAAATGAATTTCTTCCCTCCTCTTTTTCCTCTTGAGACAACACATAATTAAAGTCTCCACCAATCACCGAGGGCCTAGAATCAGAGTAATACCACTCCAAACAATCCCACAAAGACTTCCTATCAAGAATATTCCTACTCCCATATACAGTAGATACCATCCAACATCCTTTATTCATAACATCCAAATTCCCAAAAATCACTTGAGAAGGAGCTTCAACTACAGAGAAAGAAGCCAAATCCTTCCTCCATAAAATCATTATACATCCAGAAAGACCGTCAAAAGGCACCATAAAAGAATTTTAATAATTTCCCAAAAATACTGAGAATCTGAATATTTTCCATAGAATTTTTTTAGGTTTCAACAAGACCAACCAAAAACACATCATTGTCATTTATAAACTCATTGAGATATAGACCGGCCTCCCTCTTCTTGGCCCCTCTATAATTACAAAAAGCAAAAGAAGTCATTGATTAAACAAGGGGGAAGGACCCCCACGCCTCTTACATTTACCACCATCCATCTTTCTATTACGAGTAATAATATTACCCGAGCCAAGAGATTTTAGTTCTTTAAGAAGTTTGACTTTCTTTCTTGAAGAAGAATTATCACCCATATTGCTATCCAGAGAAAAGTTCACATTGAATGCCTACAAACCCGACTTAAGCTCCCCACCACCTATTAAACCAACATCTACCACAATTTCATTTATTACCAACAACACTCTCCTTCTTCAACATAGTCATTCACACTCACATCCAACTCGTCAATTGTATTTGTCCCATCCAAACCAGATAGAACATTAAATTTATTAAGCACTATAAGAGGCTGGTTCAGAAGCAGTTACCTTCACTCCTTAACATTTCACTTCCAATATCATAGAGGAATTTTCAGCAGCAACCATTACTTCATTTAGATTTTCCCACTTTTCCACATTAGAATCCAGTTCCTCCAGGTGAACCTTTAGTCCTCAACCTGAACTAGCATTACCTTTCTATAATAAATTATTATTTTTCTTGGGAACATAAATCTTTTTAACAGTCAATGAAGACTCATTTATTCTATTTCTCCTTGCCACAAAATTCTTTGGTTTCTTATTGCCATACTTGACCTGAATCCATGGCCCATAAGCGAATTCTTCATCAACATGATTGATACTATCAGCATCAACAAGATTTACTTGAATTTCTTTATCTCTAGGCAACTTTAGAATTTTTAGGAATATTAGCCTTCTCCACTTTTGCTTCCTTGCATTCATCTTTGATTTGCCCAATTTTACCACATCCAAAGCATAATTTAGAAATACCTTCGTATTCAATTCTTTGAAAAAACTTTCCCGCCAATCCTTCAAACCAAATACCAAAAGGTAATTTCATATCCAATGGAATTCAAAAATATACTCTTGCAAATTCTCTTCTACCCCATTAAAACATGTTCCCATCTAGTAGATAAAGTTTGCCAACTTGAGATGCTATCCTGCATATGTTAATCTCATCCCAAAATTGTAAAGGTAAGTTTGGCAATCTAATCTAGAAAGGAGCTGAAATCCCACGAAGAGTTGTGGGAGAGAATGATGGCAACCATTTGTACATTCCAACTACATGTCCTTTTACATACCACGGTCGGCCTATCAAAATATACTCCAAAACATTTGATTCCTTAAACAAACACGACACCCATCCAAGGCCCAATCCAATTATATGCAAATTCCCAAACCGATTCCATTGCCTTCTCAGTTCAAAACAAACTGACTGAAATGGGATGTTATCTTCAAACACCCTTACAACACGAGCCTCCTCCAACTTTTTTGCATTCTCAGATTCATTTTTTAGCATGAAGCAAAATAACTTTCCCATCTTCTGATAAATATGATCCAAGCTCCAGGTTATCAACTCTGATATTTTGCTTTTTAGTCCAAGCCGATGGAACTTCCACCTAAACCCCATTAGTCGTAGAATGGATATTACTCTGAATATTAGAAATATCTTTATCTGATTCAACAATAGTGCCTTCCTGATCATTCAATTATGGAATTGCATCATTAACCTTGTTCACCATAATATTGTTGTCTTCTATCAGAGATAGAATAATGCTATCACCCAGGATTGAAGAAGAAGGCAGAGAAATAGAATTTAAACACCTATTCGGATTAAACTTTCAGCCTTGTTGAAGAAGTGGCTTCCATATTCAAATTTTCAATTACACTTTTAACTCCAAAATTGATTTTAAAAGCCTTTGGCCTAATGAACTCATTCTCCCTAATAACATCTTTTCCTTTACCAGAGACTACTGGAGCATTCTTGTTATACAACGGACCACCTTCATTGATTACCAAAAGTTTTTCCTTAAAACTTTTATTTTGACCATAGAGTAGAGATAAAGCTCTTGAAACTCCATTAAAGACTTCAAAAGAAGACCGCACAGGAACATTTAGACCTTTTCAAAAGTTCCCCTAAGCATCAGTAGATGTTAGACGTTTCCTTTCCATCAGGCACCGCCAGTTGCATTCGAAGTGACGACGAAAGAATGCCATCCAAAATAGTCGTGAAAAAGAAGGACACGTGAAATTTGAAAAACCAACAGAATTAGCCTTCAAAATTTTAGACTTTCTCCTACTAACTTTCTCACTAAATACTTTTCTATTCAAAATAAAAAGAATTTAAAAATGTCTTAACTAGTACAAGATCAAGACCATCCTAGACTGCATAGAGAGTATGTTAACCCTTTAATAGAAGGAATCCATCAAATTATTAATCGAACCTACTATCCATGCCATTAACTTTAAACTGAAACCTACCAAAATTTAGATGGTTCAAAATTTTTAGTTTGGGGGAACTCTTTATAAGGATCCCAACCTATACTTAGCTATATTCTTAGAAATAAATGTAATATTTTAGAATAATGATTTAGTGATGATGTTATTAGACATAGAATAGGTAACCTAGACAAAAATGGTAAATCTCAGAAAATCTAGCTAAAGACTATAAACGTAGTTCTACTTGGGAGGCAACCCAGTTATGTCAATGTTAGGTCTTAATTTTTGTTGTTAAAGTTTTTATTTGTTTGTATAATTTTAAAATTTTTATTATTATTTGTTTTATAATTGTAAAATATAATGTGTGTGTTAAGTATGTTTTACTTAGTATGGTTATGACCATTATTCTTATTCTTCAAGATTTTCCCAAAATTTACATAAGTTCTAAATTTAGCCAAGCATCATAGTGTTGGATCATTAAGTACCACAGTGTTTCCTTTCCAATAACCATAAAATTTAAATAAGTCACCACTATGTTGATGTCGTAGGAAAAGTGGCATATTGTAATGTTTGAGCACTAGCTATTTAAGTGCCAAAGTGCTATTCTTACTTGTATAGTGATTCACAATTGGTCCATGTAGAATTGTAGTGCTAGAACTGATCTTTTTTATAGTGCTTGTGTATTATATTCAATGTTACTATATGATAAAATAGCTTTCATTATGATTCTTTATAAAACACCACAATGTTAGGTTCAAACCATAATTACTCTTTATATCAATATATCAGTGGTCTTTCTCGAGCACTGGAATGCTCTGACATGTCAAATGCCATGATAATTTCTTAGTAAAAAAGTTATTGATTAGTTTATCAACTCATGTGCAGCAGCACTATGTGTCCTTCACACATAACACTTTTGGTCAATAGTTTTGTTTGCTTTAAATATATTTATTATATTCTTTCAATTAAATCTGCATAGATTAACATTAAACCACCCCGAAGGGTAGACTAATAATATGCTTTAATTTGAAAGATAGAACCTATCATTTATTTTTCTAATCAAATGCAACATAGGGAATATACAAATCATCCCAAAGGATAAAAAAGCATATTCTTCTAGCATTCCAATTTGAAGAATAAATTATAATTTTTTTCAATAATCAAATATAATGGATATTCAACTTTTCGTAAAAGCAAATACAATATCCATTTATATTTTGATTATAAAATTAAAATGCAGATAAAGCCGGTCTGCATTCATAAATTTTTCCCCTGTCTTAGAAAGGAACTAAGATATGGTTTATTTTATTGTGGGATCAAGATTCCTTATAGGGGAATGCCTCTATAGTTCTTTATATCGCCTAAGAGAATACTCTCAAATAAAATAAATACTAAGTGATTCTAAAATTTATATAAATTTAAAGAAATACTTTAGAAACATAGATTTTAACACAAAGCCTTTAGATTATAAATTCTAAAATTGTAAATTTAGATTTGAATTAAGGAATTATGTGTATGGAGAGGGGTGTATACAATCTGGTTGTTCTAACCTTATTTATCATGTAATGGAAGATTTTAATACTATGATGATGGATTGTAATCTTATTCATATTTTCTTCACTTGTAATCAATTTATTTGGAATAATGGTAACTTGTGGCAACATTTAGATCATGTTCTTTTTAATGATTTATGGATGAATTCTGGTAATAAAACCTTTGTTGAGAATTTAAGTAAAACTTTTTCTGATCATTCTCCTCTCCTGATTGGTATCAAATCTAGATAGTCTGTCTTCTCTTTTACTTTCAGATTTAAAAATATGTGTTTGTTACATAATGCTTTCATTAATTTGGTCAAAGAGAATTGGGGGCCCCATTACATCCTAATAATGATAGTGTTGGGATGAATATATAATGGTTTAAACACAAAATTCTTAAGTATAAACTTACTTGATGGAATAGAAATGATTTTTAAAAATCTTTTTACTAATATTATTTATGTTGAAGAGAATGTTACTTCTTATGAGAATATTTATTAGTATAATCCTTCGGATGTTAATTTAGTTAATTTGAATGAGGCTAAATTTTTTTTTTAACTTCAGGAGAAAGCGTAGATCTATCGGAAACAAAAATCTACTTCTAAACATCTTATTGAAGGGGATAATAAAACAAAATATTTTCAATGATTGGTAAAAAAAGAATATAGCAAAAAGTTTTATTCATCAAATTGAACTTCATAATGGGAGCTTTATTGAGGAGGATGATGTGATTGCAAAGTCTATTGTTGATCATTTCTCTATGTTATCTAATAAAATTTTTTAACCTCATCCGATTGATCAACCTGAGCTTGTACCTAGAATCATTAATGAGGAGGATAATAATACTCTTACACTTTTGCCTTTGATGGAGGTAGTCAAGAAATTTGTTTTTAATATGAATGTTGATTCTATGGCGGGCCCTGACGATTTTACTACTATTTTTTAAAAAAAATCTTTGAATGTTATATGTGAGGATTTATATGCTACTATTTTAGATTTTTTTAATGGCAATTTTATGCCTAAATTTTTTTTCTAGTACTTCTATTATGCTTATTCCCAAGAAAATTATTGCTACTAAGTGGGATGATTTTCATCTTATTAGTTTGTGTTCTTTTTAGTAAGTTAATTTCTAAATTTATTTTGGAGTTTTTATCCCTTTTGCTCTCCAAAATTTGTTTCTCCTTACCAAATGGGGTTTGTTAAAGGTAGAGCCATTACTACTAACATCATTTTGGCTCAATAAATTATTCAAGACCTTGACATCAAAGTGTGAGGTCGTAACATGATTTTTAAATTAGATATTTTTAAGGCCTATGATAAGATTAATTGAAAGTTTTTGTTTCACAATTTAAAACTTTTTGTTTTTAATTGTAATTTCATTACTTTAATCCAGAACAATATTGAGGGTTCTTATTTTTCCATTATTGTGAATGGTAAAAGAAATAATTTTTTTAGTTCTTCAAATAAAATCAAACAAGGTGATCCTCTTTCCCGTGCTCTCTTCATTATTGCGGCTGAGTATCTTTCAAGTGGTCTTACCCTTCTCTATGTAGCTCACCTTAACCTATTTTTTTATAACTTCAAGGGGTTTTCCTATCTCCCATTTATGCTTTGCTTGATGATGTTATTATTTTTACAAATAGTTCTATCAATATGGTTAATATGCTTATTATTTTCTTGAATGATTTTAAGCTGATGAGTGGTTTAAACCTTAATAGAAACAAGTGTCATTTTATTACCACTAGAAATTTGCCTGGCAGTCGTATAAATGATACTAAAGGTATTACTAGTTTTGTGCAAGGTTTCCATCCTTTAAAGTATTTGGGTGTTCTTCTTTTTAAAGGTCGTAAAAGATCTTTTTTTTTTTTTTTTTGATGATTTGATTACAGCTGCTCATAATAAACTTAACTCTTAGGAATTTAATTTCCTTAGCTTTGGTAGTAGATTGGTGGTGATTAAAAGAGTTATTTGTTCCCTTCTTGTTTATATATTTCAAACTATTTAGCCTACTTTTATGATTTGTGATAGATTGGAAAAATTAATCAATAAGTTTTTTTGGAAAGGCAAGAATGGTAATTCTAAATTCCTCTTATCATCTTGGGAATAAGTGTTGTGTTACATTAGACGAAGGTGGTTTGGGGTGGAATAACATGGGTGATTTAGCTTATGCTTTTTTCTATAAATTATTGTATAACATTCATGTTAAAACTACTCTTTGGTCTAAGTTTATGACATATAAGTATTATGTTGGCAATCATCCAATCATTTGTACTTATAAAATTGGAGATTATAGGGTCTGGATAAGACTTTGTAGTATAAAATGGGAAGTGGAACCTCATATTCATTGGGGTATTGGCTATACTAACCTTTTTTTTTTTGCAGTATAAGTGGTTACATGTAAACACCATTGATAAAATGCTTCATTCTATCTCTACCTCTTCAAGTAATGTTAATTATTTTATTACCAATAATTACTGGAGTTTTCTAAAACTTTCATAAGTTATTCCTATGACTATTATTATTAAGATTTTGGAAATTCTATTAAATAATGATGTTGATGATCTTTTGTTGTGCAGCATGCCTAGCAATGGAATCTTTAGTATCAAGAAGGCTTGGAATACTTCTAAAACTAAACATGCTTATTCTAAAGTTTTTACTATGTTATGGCACAAATGCATTCCCACCTCTATTGCAACTTTTATTTGAAAATTCATGCATAAGCTTAACTTTTATTTGGAAATAGTTAAGCTTAAACATACATATGAGACTTTAATTAAACGTGGTTTTATTTTAGCTTCCAAGTGTGAATGTTGTTATCATGTTGAGAATATGCATCATGTTTTATTTCAAGGCCTATTGTTACTAATGTTTGGAATCATTTTGAGGATATTTTTAAGCTTAACTATTTTAAGGATAATATTTATATTAAGGAAATCCTCCATTTGTGGTTCACTAACATGAAAGGTTAAATTGTCAATCTTATTCCCTCTCTTATTCTCTCGTATCTCTGGACCAGTAGTAATAACTCTCTTTCTAAAAAAATTACTATGATTCATGACCAAATTATAGAAATGTTAAAGATAAATTTTGAAGGTTATTTATTGTTAATCTTCCGAGCTCCAAGAATTTTAACATTTATTTCCATGTAGCTAAGGAGTTTAGTGTAGTCCTTCATGATAAGGTTAGCAATGAGGAGTGTAAAATGATTTATTGAATTAAACATCCTCAAAACATGTTTAACTTAAATAGTGATGGGTCAGTTAATGGGAATACGTGTGGTTGCATTGGTATCATTAGAGATTCTATTGGTAATTTTGTTGTTGCTTTTGCTAGTCCTCTTCCTGGTTGCTCTGTTATATTCTTTAAACTTTATTTTTATCATGTTTGGTTTGAAATTATGCCATTTCCTTGATGTTGTTAATATTTGGATTTAAGTTAATGTGTTAAAAGTTTTTTTTTTTGTCTAAAAGATAAAGATGTGAAGATTTAAACTCCTGGTTTGTTCTATCTTATTAGATAAATTAAATAACTTCTGATTTTCTTTAATGTAAAGTTGACTCATATTTATAGAAAAGACAATGCTTACGCTGACTAGTTAGCTAATAATGAATCTGTCCTCGAATTTTTTACTAAATTTTCTTATAATTACCTCCCTTTATTTGTTACAGGCATCATCAGATTAGATAAACTTGGTTTTCTTTATGTTAGAAAATACTTTTTATTCGGCTAGGTCATTTTTAAGCCTTCTTGTTGTTGTGAAACTTTGCCCTTCTTGGATGGTTGTCTCAAGGTGGAGAATAATAATGTTATCTATCATAATTTTCTCGTGCACTATGAAATTAGTCTAGGTTTTTAGGAGAATATGTTGATTGCTATGATTTTTAGCACTAATATCAAGTGCGACTTCTCTTTTATTTTTTTTATTATGGATGGGAATGGGTTTTCTAGTATGCTACCTTTCCAGATTAACTTGTTTTTCCTTTTGTTGGATAGTAATGCTTTCTTTTTCTAGGTCAATTTTCAACCTTATTGCTATTATGATACATTGCTTTGTTTGGATGGTTGTCTCAAAGTGGTGAATACTAACAATGTTGTCTATTTTACTATTCCCGTGCATTATGGCAGTGACCTGGGTTTTGACGAGATTTTGTTTTGCTATGATTTCAAGCACTAATATCAAGTGCTAATTCTCTTATGTTTATATTATTATTGATGGGAATGAGTTTTATTATTTGTTTCCTTACCATAGAACAGTTTTTAAGAATTCTTATATTCATAATTTTTATATTAATAAGGCTTATAATATTTATAAACGGTTGGTTTATTGCCATCATTTATTTGGCATTTAGTATAACATTATTCTTGACTTATATTTTTTTTGTAACTATTGGGATTGACCTATTTTGAGCAATGATTGGACAATTACTTATGTTGATCAGAACTCTCTGTGCTACTCATCTATTCCATGGGTTAATTCAAATTGTCACTTTATTAGCTTACTGGTGGGTTAGGCCATCGGTGTTCTATCCATGCCTTGTCTGCCATATCTAAGTGTTCGTTATTTTTAAGCTTGTTAATTTTAAGGCTTTCTTTCAGTTTATCAAGAACTTTTGTTGTGCTATTTTGGTGAAAGTGTGTGCCTGTGTGTTATTTCTTCCTTCATTCAGGTTTGTTTCCTTCTATTCTAGTGATACATTCCCGTGCAAGATCTTTGTGAGCCTGGGTGGGTTTAGGAGTGGATTGGAGTGGCACTTTAGTGTTGTGTATAGTAGCATCATTGATCCAACATGTTTGAGCTTGTATGGAATTCCTCTTTGATTTAGCAATTTTAGTTCAGAGGGTTCTAATTGTGTGTTTCATTCTTCTTCTGATTATTATTGTTTTTTTATGTCAGAGGTTTGGTATTATATCTTGGGTTAACGGTGTTGTATATTTATGCTATTGGAATGAGCCGATGGTTATCAATTATGTTATTTTCTTATATTACTAGTAGTGCTTTACCTGATAATTGCAGTTAGTATATTTCCTCTTAGACTATTCTCAATTATAAATATTATCTTGTTATTGGTCGAACCATACCTAGTAACTACAACTGATCTTTTTATTATTGTTATATTATTTATATTGTTCTATGTTCTATTGATGAGGAGGTTGTTTCTAATTTTCTTTTGAATATTCAGTTATGGGATATTTGTTGCAAATCTATTTTCATGACTTAAATTTTGATGATTGACAAACACTTTTGACTCTCTTGGATAGCCTGTTACTTCTAACTTTTCAGGAATCAAAGATCGGATGAACAAATGAGCCAGTTCAAGATTGCACAGGTTTAGGGTTGAGTCAGTCTGTATTTTACTTTTTTCTCTTCTTAAGTCAGTTTGTAATTTCAAAGAGACTTATACTAAGTAACCATACACACACACACACACACACACACACACTTGAGATACATAGAATCTCAGTTTTTGCTCACATCAGCCTGGACGATGCTTTGATCGTCCTGGACGATCGAGTTCAAAACAGAGACTCTAATCAGGATTCTTAACTAAGGCAGCCGTCATTAACAGATCATCCTGGACGATACATGTATCAGCCAGGACGATAAGCTCAAAAACGGAAAGAAATTGCAGCCATAAATAATTAAGGTATTCTATATTTTTGGAAATCGGCCAGGACAATCTTAGATCGACCTGGACGATATTCACAATTATGCCTTAATTAATCTGACAAATCAAGGAAGTAATTAAGGATAATTGATACGATCACATCATCCTGGATGATCGCAGTGTTACAAATCTATTTTCATGGCTTATGTTTTGATGATTGACAAACACTATTTCTCTTGGACTGCTTGTTGCTTCTAACTTTTTCAGGAATCGAAGAACGGAAGAACAGACGAAGCCAGTTCAGGATTGCGTAGGTTTAGGGTTGAGTCAGTCTGTACTTTTGTTCTTCACTTCTTGAGTCTACTTGTAATGGTCAAAGAGACTGATGCTAAGTAACCCTACACACACACACTTGAGAGACTTAGAATTTCTATTTTTACTCATATCAGCCAGGACAATTTTTACATCGTCCTAGACGATCAGGCTTAAAATAGAAAGTCAACCAATATCCATATCGGCCTGGACGATATTATCGGCAACTTGCAATTAATGAGCTCCTTTGAAGCTCTTCAATTTAAGAACTCTTGTTCAATATTTTGAAAGACCTTTGGCTGCTGTCTTGACCTGAGAAGGCCTTGAGGAGAGAAAGAGAGAGAGGGAGAGAGAGAGGATCTTGTGAGGGGGAGCTTGTGAGGGGATTCACAAGGGTTGCTTCAAGGATCGCTCTGCTTATTCTTCATCTAGAGTTTGTCATCCGTGGAAGGGTTAGTAGAGGTAAGGAGTTAGCTTTTGGTTGTGGTTCTCTGCCAGCTTCAGGAGGAAGCAAAATGAGGTAGGTTCTCTGCCTTGCCGGGGTGGCAAAAAGGAGGTGCTTTGTAAAGGCTTCTCCGCCTAGCTGTGGGGGTTAAAGGAGAGTCACGTTTGTAGTGCAATACTTGGAGGGCGCCTCCGGGGAGTGGACGTAGGTCGAGTTGACCGAACCACTATTAATTTTTGTGTTCTTATTTTCTTGCTTCCGCACTTTTATTTTCGCATTTATTTTTCTAGTGTGATTTTGGTTTATGTGATTTTTTTCTTTGTGAAAAGAAATTTTTAAAATACCAATTAACCCCCCCTCTTGGTAGCTTGGTCCAGTTCTATAGGGCTTATCATCCCTAACGAACTTTCAAGTGATATCAGAGCAGGATTCAAAAATTTAAGTTTGAAAACTTTTTGAATTTTATCCATGGCTAACCTTGGGAATCGTAACACTACGGAAGGGTATTCTATTATCTGACCTCCCCTGTTCGATAGCCTACCTTTTGATTTTTGGAAAACTCACATGTCACCATTTTTACAATCTACTGATTATCGCATGTGGATGCTTATCAAAGAATGTTATTCTCTACCTTCTCGTGAAATTAATGGTGTTAAAACTGAAGTTGCTTTTACAGAATGGTCTTTCGATGAACGAGATTTAGCTCAATTGAATACAAAATATTTGAATTGCTTTTTCAGTGCTTTAAAATCTGAGGATTACATGCGTGTCTCCACTTGCAAAACTGGTAAAGAGATTTAGGATAAATTATGCATCACCTATGAAGGTACTAATGAGGTTAAACAATCCCGTTTGAATATTCTCTTGCATGACTACAAACCTTTTTGTATGAAACCTCATGAATCTATTTCTAACATGTACACAAGGTTTACTAAGATAGTTACTTCACTACATGCGCTAGGAAAAGAACTTTCAAACTATGAAAAAGTTAACAAGATTTTGAGATGTTTGCCTTCGTCGTATGATGCTAAAATCACTGCAATCATTGAATCTAAGGATTTGAACACTTATTCTATTGATAACTTACTTGGCTCACTCATTGCTTACGAGCAAGGGGTGAATCAAAGAAATCTTGATGCAGGTGAGAAGAAGAAGAAGAAAATAGTTCCATTAAAGGCGCACAAATCGGATTCTGAATCTTTTGGGTCTAAAAGTGATGAAGTTGCCTTCATCACAAGGCAGTTCAAAAGCTTTCTAAGGAAGAAATAAAAGCATCATCAAAATTCGAGGAAAGATAAGGATCATAAATATGTTAAAGAATCTTCTGATATTGTTTGCTATAATTGCAGGAAACCAGGACATGTGAGAACTGATTGCCCGACACTTCAAGATAACACAAGCAAGGAAAAGATTGAGGAGAAACCTAAGTTCAAGAAGGATAAGAAGAGAATCCAAAAGAATTCTGGGCGGAATCTGGTACTGACTCCTCTGAGACTGAACCAGAGGAAGAGACTAAAAACTTGGGTTTAATAGGAGAAGATCAAAGTGATGAGGAAGAGTTATGTAAACCAACTTATGATGAACTATATGATATTTGTGAGAAAATACATGCATCATACAAAAAACTCAAGAAAACTCATCCTAGCCTAAAATTGGAACTTTTAAATTTACAAAAAGAGCATGAAGTTTTTCTCAAAGATCATGTAACCATTGATTCAAATCACATGGCTCTTCTTGATGAATTTGATGATTTAAATAAAAAGTACTTGAAATTAATTGATGAAAATAATGCATTAAAAGTTTCACACACCTCACTTTAATCTGATCTTAAGAAATCTAAAGAGATTGAGAAAAAGTTGAGGATTGATAATGATACATTAAAAAGAACTAACTTGAGGATTCAAAATGATTTTGATACATGAAAGAAAAATCAGATGACATCTACTTTGATCCTAAAACAGAACCTAGGAAGAGGCATCATAACTAAAATCATTTAAGAAACCAATTTCCTCGAGTTAGATGTTTTTCATGTGGCATGCTAGGACACATCTCACACACTTGCACCATTCACCGTAGTACACATTGGGTGTGGAGACCTAAGATGCATGATTCACAACTTACCATACCTGCATTGCATTCTACTTTTCCTAAGAAGGGGCCCAAACCTGTTTGGGTTCCAAAATCTGACTGTTGTTAAGTTTTGCAGGAGTGCTCAATACATATGAAGGCTCACAGCTCATACATGCTCAAACTTGCTGCTTCAATAATTCCTTGAAATGTGTTTTGTTTAACTGTGTTTTATCTCTGCTTTGTTTGTGTTTTTTTTTAATGTGTTTTGTTTTCACTTTGCTTTTTAATTTGCATTCCATATGTTAAATCTTTTCAAGATTTTTAGATTTTGGAGTTTTGAGGATTGTGTTTAGCTTTTCTAAAATTGGTTGAAGGAAGAAACACAATTGATGGTTTCCCTCCTTCCGATCTTGTTTAGTGGTATGACTTTCTTCTCTAAACAAAAGCCTAACTCACTTTAGCCAATGGTTTTTGAAACTAAGATTCTTTTTATCTTGCTACAAAAAAATCTATCTTATGCATAATATCAAAAGTTCTTATATATCTCTGAAGTTATTTGAGTTCTTGCCCTTGCACTGATCATATGAATCTTTAGTTTTGTTCTATGGGTTATTCTTCCCTATGTTAGAGAGAGCTCCTATTCTCTAATATTTGGAGGATATACTCACAACTGAGCTTCTTTTAAGAGTTTGCAAAAGAACTTTTAGCTTACAAGAATTAAAAAGGAAAGAGGCCAATGACGTCAAATTGAAAAAGAAAAATATATACACAAATATGTATCAAAAATCAAGATGCTCAAAGAGCCAAATCAAAGATACAAGAGGCATAAAATAAGCCCACTAAAAAGCAAGCTATCCTCTCTTTTTAAAACTTTTAAAACTTAGAAGAACTTATGGGTTATATGAGATTTTCAAAGACTTGATTTCAAGTTTCATGATTGAGAAAAATTACTTTATTTTATTATTTATGAGATTTTGTTTGTAAACAAGTTTTGATTGAATCTTCTTTTTTGCCCGATTAGGTTTATTCTGAGTTAAGTCCTTTTTGTTTTCAAAAAAAATTTGTACCATAAAGAACGTCTGATCTAGGGTTAACAGAATCAGATATTTTACCTTTGTCTGATTGGGATTGGCTAAACTCCTTAATCTTGTGAAACTCTAAATTTTAAAACTTCTCATATGATACTTCCATAAAACAAAAAAATTTAGAAAAATTAAAATTAAAAAATATTCGTTTTTTTTTCTCGTTGTGTTTTTGCTTTCTTTTACTTTATTTTTTGTCTGTTATTCTTTTGTTTTATTCTTTGAGGGCCTTGATCATCACTATATTTTCCTTGGTTTCATTTTCTAGTCACATCGTCTTGGCCGATACTTTTATCATCTTGGACGATAGGACAAAATCTCTTCAAATTCCATCTGCTGGTCTTTTCTATACTTGTTGTAAGTCATCGTCCTGGATGATACCATATCATCCTGGACGATCTGATCGAACTCTATTGAAATCATGATGATAGTCCTGGCTGATGCATTTTATGTGCATCATCCTGGCCGATACACTGGATCATCCTGGACGATCCACGTGTCAGCACGTTTGAATCTTTAAAATCGGCCCCGGACGATCCATTATTGGACAATCACCCTGGCCGATCCACTGATCGTCCTGGATGATACACGTGGCACAGATTTAAAACATTTTAACTTTGGCCGGTACGATCAATTATTGTGCATCATCCTAGACGATAAACCTAATCGGCTTGGATGATTTGCTTTTTCAATGGTCGTCCGGCCTGACTTCTCGGGATGATCGCCTGTGTATAATCATCTTGGCCGATATCTGATCGGCCTGGTCGATCGGACTGCCTTTTTGACCAATCAACCTGTACGCAATTATTGAGCCATATCAGCCTGGACGATTCTGTGATCGGCCTGGTAGATATGGCCATTTTTTTAAATTCTGGCTGATCCAGCCATGGTTTTCCACTTCATCCTTTCTCCTCTTGTGTTTTCATACTGACTCTTCTCTATGGCTGGTGGGAAACGTGTTCAACATGCTTCTGGGAGTTCTTAGAGAGCTAGATTTGACCCTCATTTCAGGGAGCTAGAAGATGAAGCTGCCTATCATCGCTACAAAGAGTATGAAATAACCGTCTCCAGAATCATCAATCTTGCCCACATCTCATACCCGGTAATGGATCTTTTCACTCACACCTCCCTTTGTTTCATCCTATCTCTTGATTTCCCCTTCAATACCGAGTTTCTTCAAGAATTTTTTGCAAACCTTCGCATTAACCCTACCTTCACAACCCTGACCTCCTATGTGAATCGACGCCCTATCAAAATCACATATCAAGATTGTGTTGATCTTTTACAACTATCCATCACCGGGGATAAGCTGCACTTAATTGCTTCAGATCCTGACCTTGACTGGTCAACGACGAATCACTTCCTTCGCCAGACCAATGCACCTTTCCATGTTGGAGAGACTAGCTCTTTAGTCAAAGATGCTAGGACAATCCAACATGTCCTTCGCACCTCCATAATTCCAAAAGCCGGGGACCGAATCCACATCACCCCTCTACTTTCCCTCACTACTTTCTACATCATGGCTCATAGAGAATTCAATACTGCGGACTTAATCTTTCGATACATTGATCACTTAATCACAATCCGTGATCCAGGTCATAAGAGGAAACCCAATCTAGCCTTAGGACACATCATAGCCTATGTCCTTGAAACCAAATACCAACTTCAGTATCCTATTCCACCTAACCTCCCAACTCCCTTCTACTCAAACAGTTTCTTCAATACCCTTCACAGTACTCATCTCCACCTTGGGGATGAGGAACCTCGGGGGGCTGGAGAGGAGGAGGCTCCCACTCCCGCTCCCGTTCCTGATCCTGTTCCTCTACACCAGCACTCATCGGTTGATCAGTTGATAGAGAGGTTTGATCGTTGGGAGACCTGCTTTGACGCCTACGTTGCTGCATAGGAGAAGCAACACACTGAGGATATTGCCCACTACGAGCAGCACCACACTGAGGATTTAGCCCGATTTGATAACTTCATTACTCACCAGCAGCTGCAGCATGACCAGGACATCGCCTGGTTCAATGCTCAGTTCACCACACTTGCCAGCTACTTTCAGCAGCCACCTCCACCTCCTCCATCAGATGATCAGGGTCCCTCGTTTCTTTAGTCTGTGTTTTATGTTGTTTGCTTCATGTAGTTTGCTTTTTAGTCTTTTTTTTTCTCTGTTGTGGTGTTGTCTTTTGTGTATCTGGACCCTCTTTTGTGATGACAAAAGGGGGAGTAGGGTGTGGTAGGAAAAGTTTTGGGCTTGTAACTTTTAAATTCTAATGAATTTTTTTTAAAATTTTCCTACTTGTGTTTGCCATCATCAAAAAGGCGGAGATTGATACAAATCTATTTTCATGTCTTATGTTTTGATGATTGACAAATACTATTTCTCTTGGACTGCTTGTTGCTTCTAACTTTTTCAGGAATCGAAGATCGGACGAACAGACGAAGCTAGTTCAGAATTGCGTAGGTTTAGGGTTGAGTCAGTCTGTACTTTTGTTTTTCACTTCTTGAGTCTACTTGTAATGGTCAAAGAGATTGATGCTAAGTAACCTTACATACACACACTTGGGAGACTTATAATTTCTATTTTTACTTATATCGGCCAGGACAATTTTTACATCGTCCTGGAGGATCAGGCTTAAAATAAGAAGTCTAAATAAGGATTTTTAATTAAGGCAGCCGTCATTAACATATCCGTCTGGATGATACGTGTATCGGCCAGGATGATAAGCTCAAAATAGAAAGAAGTTTCTGTCATAAACAATTAAGGTATACTGTATTTTTAAATTATTGGCCAGGACGATCATTGATCGGCCTGGACAAAATTCTCAAATTATGCCTTAATTGATCAAGAAATCATGGGAGTAATTAAGGATGATTGATACGATCATATCGTCTTGGACGATCACAGGATCGGCTAGGACGATCCATTCAAAAATCTTAAGTTACTTATGGACGATAAATATCGGCCAGCTCGTATTCAGGGCGATGCTCTGGATGAATTTCCTCTGATTTGAACTGATCGGCCGGGACGATCATGAGATCGGCCTGGACGATCAAGCCAATTTTCAATCGTTCAGTTTTGCATCCAAGGCGATGCTCTGGCTGATCTTCTGAGATTTGTACTGATCGGCCAGGCCGATGTCCATATCGGCTTGGATGATATTGTCGGCAACTTGCAATTAATGAGCTCTTTTGAAGCTCTTCTATTTAAGAACACTTGTTCAACATTTTAAAAGACCTTTGGCTGCTGCCTTGACCTGATAAGGCCTTGAGGAGAGAAAGAGAGAGAGGTAGAGAGAGAGGATCTTATGAGGGGAAGCTTGTGAGGGGATTCACAAGGGTTGCTTCAAGGATCGCTCTGCTTGTTATTCATCTAGAGTTTCTCATCTGTGGAAGGGTCGGTAGAGGTAAGGAGTTAGGTTTTGGTTGTGGTTCTTTGCCAGCTTCAGGAGGAAGCAAAAGGAGGTAGGTTCTCTGCCTTGTCGGGGTGGCAAAAAAGGAGCTGCTTTGTAAAGGCTTCTCCGCCTAGCTGTAGGGGCTAAAGGAGAGTCACATTTGTAGTGCAATACTCGGAGGGTGCCTCCGGGGAGTGGACATAGGTCGAGTTGACTGAACCACTATAAATTTATGTGTTCTTGTTTTCTTGCTTCCGCACTTTTATTTCTGCATTTATTTTTTTGGTCTGATTTTGGTTTATGTGATTTTTATTCTTTGTGAAAAGAAATTTTTAAAATACCAATTCACCCCCCCCCCCCCTCTTGGTTAGCTTGAGCTAGTTCTATAGGGCTTAACATCCCTAATAAACTTTCACGCAGGATCGACCATGACGATATATTCAAAACTGTTTGTTACTCCTGGACGATCTGGATCGGCCAGCTTAAATTCAGGGCGATTCTTTGGACGATTTTCCTCTGATTTGAACTGATCGACCTGGATGTTCATGAGATCGGCCAGGACGATCAAGACAATTTTCAATCGTCCAGCTTGCATTCAGGGCGGTGCCCCGGCCGATCTCATGGGATTTATACTGATTGGCCAGGACAATGTCAATATCATCATGGATGATATAGTCGGCAACTTACAATTAATGAGCACCTTTGAAGCTCTTCTATTTAAGATCTCTTGTTCAACATTTTTTGAATATCTTTATTGCTACCATGACCTGAGAAGACCTTGAGGAGAGAAAGTGAGAGAGAGAGAGAGAGAGGATCTTGTGAGGGGGAGCTTGTGATGAGATTCACAAGGGTGCTTCAAGGATCGTTCTTCTTCTTCTTCGTCTAGAGTTTCTCATCTGTGAAAGGGTCGGTAGAGGTAAGGTTTTCAGCAATGGATTGTAGTTATCTACTAGCTTCAGAAGGAAGCAAAAGGAGATAGGTTCTCTGCCTTGCCGGGGTGACAAAAATGACTTCTTTATGAGGGCTTCTCCGCCTAGCCATGGGGGCTAAAGGAGAGACACATTTTGTAGTGCAATACTTGGAGGGTGCCTCCAAGGAGTGGACGTAGGTCAAGTTGACCGAACCACTATAAATTTATGTATTATTATTTTATTGCTTTCGCACTTATTTTTCTTGTGGTGTGATTTGGTTTGTGATATTGCTTTTGTTGAAAAGAATTTTTTAAAATACCAATTCACCCCCCCTCTTGGTTAGCTTGGGACTAAGTTCATAGGGATTAACATTCCTAACAAACTTTCAAGGGGTATCAGAGCGAGATTCATAATTACTGAGTTTGAAAATACTTTAAATTTGATCCATGGCTAACTTTGGGAATAAAAATACTACTGAAGGTTATTCAATTACACGACCTCCACTGTTGGACAATTTACCTTTTGATTTCTGGAAAACCACCATGTCTACTTTTTTACAATCAACTGACTATCGCATGTGGATGCTTATGAAAGAAGGTTATTCTCCACATTCTCGTGAAATTAATGGTGTTAAAACTGAAGTTGCTTTTACTGAATGGATTTTTGATGAAAGAGATTTAGCCCAATTGAATGCAAAATGTTTGAACTATTTTTTCAATGCTTTAAAATCTGAGGATTACATGCGTGTTTCCACTTGCAAAACTGGTAAAGAAATTTAGGATAAGTTATGTATCACTTATGAAGGAACCAATGAAGTGAAACAATCTCATTTGAATATTCTCTTGCATGACTATGAACTTTTTCGTATGAAACCATCTGAATCTATTTCTGACATGTATACAAGATTTACTCAAATTGTTACTTCATTGCATGCCTTAGGAAGAGAACTTTTGAACTTTGAAAAAGTAAACAAAATTCTGAGATGCTTGCCTTCATCTTTTGATGCTAAAATCACTGCTATAACTAAATCTAAGGATTTGAACATGTATTTGATTGATAATTTACTTGGCTCACTCATTGCTTACGAGCAAGGGGTGAATCAAAGAAATCTTGATGCAGGTGAGAATAAGAAGGAGAAAATAGTTGCACCCAGATTCTGAAACTTTCGGGTCTGAAAGCGATGGAGTTGCCTTCATCACAAGGAAATTCAAAAGCTTTCTAAGGAAGAATCAAAAGCGTCAGTGGAGAAAAGGTAAAGATCATAAATATTTTAAAGGATCTTCTGATGTCGTTTGTTATGAATGCAGGAAGCCTGGACATATGAAAGCCGACTGTCCTACACTTCAAGATCATCCAAGCAAGGAAAAGGAAAAGGGCGAGGAGAAACCTAAGTTTAGGAAGGACAAGAAGAGAATCCATAAGGAATTCTGGGCAAAATCTGGTACTGATTCCTCTGAGACTGAATCAGAGGAAGAGACTACAAACCTGTGCTTAATGGGGGAAGATCATCTTGAGCAAAGTGATGAGGTTGAGGTATGTAAACCAACCTATGATGAATTGTTTAGGATTTTTGAGAAAATTCCTGCATCATACAAAAAACTTAAGAAGACTCATGCTAACTTAAAATTGGAACTTGTAAATTTGTAAAAAGAGTATGAAGTTATTCTTAAAGATCATTCAACAATTGATTCTAATCACATGGCTCTTCTTGATGAATTTGATGATTTGAACAAAAAGCATTCGGAATTAATTAATGAGCATGATGCATTAAAAGTTTCACACACATCACTTGAATCTGATTTTAAGAAATCTAAAGAGAAAGAAAAAAACTTGAGGGTTGAGAATGATGTTCTAAAAAACATAAACTTGATGATTTAAAATGAATTGAACACACTTAATAAAACTTGAATGACGACTACTTTTGATCAAAAGTCAAGACCTAGGAAGAGGAATTATAACTCAAATCATTTAAGAAATCCTTTTCCTGGAGTTAGATGCTTTTCTTGTGGCATGCTAGGACACATCTCACACACTTGTATTGTTCACCATAGCACACATTGGATGTGGAGACCTAAGGTACATGATTCACAACATACCACACCTACATTGTTTTCTACGTTTTCTATGAAGGGACCCAAACTAGGTTGGGTTCCTAAATCTGACTGTTGTTGAATTTTGTAGGGTTTCTCTCACCAAATACCTCGTGTGAGCATAGGAAAATTGGACATATGGAGGCTCGCAGCTCAAAATTGCTTAAACTTGCTACTTCATAATTTCTTGAAATGTTCTTCTTTGATTAGTTTTGTGTTATTTTTATTGTGTGCTAGCTTTGTGTTATTCAAGAATGCTTTGTTTTCATTTTTTTTTATGTTTGGTTTCCTATATGATTATTTTCTTAAGCTTTTAAATTTTGGAGTTTTAGAGATTATGTTTAGCATTTCTAAATCGGTTAAAAAGAGGAATACCGTTGATGGTTTCCCTCCTTCTAACCTTGTTTAGTGGTATAATTTTCTTCTATAAATAAAAGTCTAACTCATTTTAGCCAATGGTTTTTGAAACTATGATTCTTTTTATATTGCTATAAAAAAAATCTATCTTGTGCATAATATCCAAAGTTCTTATATATCTTTCAAGTTAATTGAGATCTTGCCTTTGCACTGATCATATGAATTTTGGTTTTGTTTTGTGGGTAGTTCTTCCATATGTTAGAGAGAGTGCTCCTATTCTCTAATATCTAGAAGATATACTCACAACTAAGAACTTCTTTTAAGAGTTTGCAAAAGAGAATTAAGCTTGCAAAAGATAAAAAGGAAAGTGGCAAAGACGCCAAAATTGAAATAAAAGTATATACATAAATGTGTATCAAAAATTAAAAGATGCTCAAAGAGCCAATCAAAGATTCAAGAGGCATAAAATGAGCCCACTAAAAAGCAAGCTATCCTCTTTTTTCAAAACTTTTAAAACTTAGAAGAACCTATGGGTTATGTGAGATTTTCAAAGGCTTGATTTCAAATTCCATGATTGAGAAAAATTATTTTGACATATTATTTATGAGTTATTTTCTTTGTAAACAAGTTTTGAATGGATCTTCTTTTTATCTTATTTAGTTATTCTGAGTTAGGCCTCTGTTTTTCAAAAGACAATTTATACCCTGAAGGATGTCTGATCTTGGGTTAACAGAAACGAATATTCTACCTTCTTCCGATTGAAATTTGTTAATCTATTGATCTCTTGAAACTCTAAAGTTTAAATTATTTGAGAAATTCTCATATGAATTGCTTTGACAAAAAAAAAAATATTTGGTTTCTTTTCAAATTGGTTTTTTTAGCCTTTTTTATCGCTGTTCGTTTTCTCTTCTTCTATTTTTCTTTTGTTTTATTTTTGAGAGCTTTGATCATCACCATCCTTTACTGATTTTCAAATTCTAGCCACATCGTCATGGCCGATACTTTTATCATCCTGGATGATAGGACAAATTCTCTTCAAAATTCCATCTGCTAAACTTTTCTGTGCATATTATAACTCTTCGTCCTAGACAATCCATTATCATCCTAGATGATCTGATCGATCTCTATTGCAATCATGTTGATTATTTTGGCTGATATTATCTTCATCCTGGCTGATGCATTTTATGGTCGTCATCCTGGCCGATACACTTGATCGTCCTAGACGATCTACGTGTCGATCGTTTAAAAGCATTAAATTTAGCCCCGGACAATCCATTATTGGACAATAGTCCTAGCCAATCCACTATTCGTCCTGGACAATACACGTGGCATTGTTTTAAAACATTTTAACTTCGGTCGGTATGATCAATTATTGTACATCATCCTGGACGATACAACTAATCAGCCCGGACGATCTACTTTTTCAACGATCATTCGGCTTGACTCTATTGCAAATCTATTTTTCATGACTTATGTTTTGATGATTGACAAACACTGTTTCTCTTGGACCGCTTGTTGCTTCTAACTTTTTAGGAATCGAAGATCGGACAATCAAGAAGGAGCCAAGTTCAGGATTGCGTAGGTTTAGGGTTGAGTCAGTCTGTACGTTTAATTTTCACCTTTTGAGTCTACTTGTAATAGTCAAAGAGACTGATGCTATGTAACCCTTCACACACACACACTTGAGAGACTTAGAATTTTTGTTTTTACTCATATCGGCCAGGATGATTTCTTGGATCGGCCTGGACGATCAGCTTAAAACAGAAAGTCTAATTAAGGATTCTTAATTAAGGTAGCCGACATTACCAGATCTTCCTGGACGATACGTGTAATGGCCAGGACAATAAGCTCAAAACAGAAAGAAGTAGCCGCTATAGTCAATTATGGTATACTGTATTTTTAAATTATCGGCCAGGACGATCCTATGATCGGCCTGGACGATATTCACAAATTATGCCATAATTGTTCAGGAAATCAAGGGAGTAATTAAGGATGATTGATACGATCATATCATCCTGAACGATCTCAGGATCGGCCAGGACGATATAGTCAAAAACCTTAAGTTACTTCAGGACTATCGATATCGGCCAGCTCGTATTCAGGGCTATTGTCTGGACGATTTTCCTCTGATTTGAACTGATCGGCCAAGACGATCGTAATATCGGCCTGGACGATCAAGCCAATTCTCAATCGTCCAGCTTTGCATCCAGAGCGATGCTCTGGCCGATCTTCATTGATTTGTACTGATCGGCCAGGCTGATGTCCATATCGGCCTGGACGATATTGTCGGCAACTTGCAATTAAGGAGCTCTTTTGAAGCTCTTCTATTTAAGAGCTCTTGTTCTACGTTTTTAAAAACCTTTTGCTGCTGCTTTGACCTAAGAAGACCTTGAGGAGAGAAAAAGAGAGAGGAGAGAGAGAGGATCTTGTGAGGGGGAGCTTGTGAGGGGATTCACAAGGGTTGCTTCAAGGATCTCTCTGCGTCGTCTTCATCTAGAGTTTCTCGTCTATGGAAGGGTCGGTAGAGGTAAGGAGTTTTGCTTTTGGTTGTGGTTCTCTGCCAGCTTCAGGAGGAAGCAAAAGGAGGTAGGTTCTCTGCCTTGCCGGGGTGGCAAAAAGGAGGTTCTTGTGAGGGTTTCTCCGCCTAGCCGTGGGGGCTAAAGGAGAGTCACATTTTGTAGTGCAATACTTGGAGGGTGCCTCCAAGGAGTGGACGTAGGTCGAGTCGACCGAACCACTATAAATTTCTGTGTTCCTTTTCTTACTTCCGCACTTTTAAATTCCGCTTTTATTTTTTGTGGTGTGATTTGGTTTATGCAATTTTCTTTCTTTGTGCAAAGAATTTTATAAAATACCAATTCACCCCCCCTCTTGGTTAGCTTTGGACTAAGTTCATAGGGCTTAACATCTCCATCGAACTTTCAAGTGGTATCAGAGCTTGATTCAAAAATTAAAGTTTGAAAACTTTTTGAATTTGATCCATGTCTAACTTTGGGAATCGCAACACTACGGAAGCGTATTCTATTACCCGACCTCCTCTGTTCGATAACCTACCTTTTGATTTTTGGAAAACTCGCATGTCAACCTTTTTACAATCTACTGATTATCGCATGTGGATGCTTATTCAAGAAGGTTATTCTCCACCTTCTCGTGAAATTAATGGTCTTAAAACTGAAGTTGCTTTTATCGAATGGACTTTTGATGAACGAGATTTAGCTCAATAAAATGCAAAATGTTTGAATTATTTTTTCTGTGCTTTGAAATCTGAGGATTACATGCGTGTTTCAACTTGCAAAACTGGTAAAGAAATTTGGGATAAATTGTTCATTACTTATGAAGGCACTAATGAAGTTAAACAATCCCATTTAAACATTCTCTTGCATGACTACGAACTTTTTCGTATGAAACCTCATGAATCGATTTCTGTCATGTACACAAGGTTTACTTAGATTGCTAACTCATTGCATGCACTAGGAAAAGAACTTTCGAACTATGAAAAAGTTAACAAGATTTTGAGATGCTTGCCTTTGTCTTATGATGCAAAAATTATTGCCATCACTGAATCTAAAGATTTGAACACCTATTCTATTGATAACTTGCTTGGCTCACTCATTGCTTACGTGCAAGGGGTGAATCAAAGAAATCTTGATGCAAGTGAGAAGAAAAAGGAGAAAACAATTGCATTGAAGGCGCATAAATCGGATTCTGAATCTTCCGGGTCTGAAAGCGATAGAGTTGCCTTCATCACAAGGAAATTCAAAAGCTTTCTAAGAAAGAAATAAAAGCATCATCAAAGTTGAAGAAAAGGTAAGGATCACAAACATGTAAAAGGATCTTCTGATGTTGTTTATTTTGAATGCAGAAAGCATGGACATGTGAGAACTGATTGCCCTAAGCTTAGAGATCAATCAAGCAAAGAAAAAGGTGATGAGAAAGCTAAGTTTAGGAAGGACAAGAAGAAAAATCAAAGGAGCTTTTGGGCAGAATCTGGTACTGATTCTTCTGAGACTGAACCAGAGGAAGAAACTACAAACTTGTGTTTCATGGGAAAAGATCAAAGTGATCAAGAAGAGGTATGTGAACTTTTCTACGATCAACTTCTTGAAGTTTCAGAAAAAATCCATGCATCATATAGGAAATTAAAGAAAACTCATGCTAGCTTGAAATTAGAATTCTTAAATCTACAAAAAGAGCATGAAATTTTGATTAAAGACTATCAAACAATTGATTCAAATCACATGACTTTACTTGATGAATTTGATGAGTTAAATAAAAATCATGGTGAGTTAGTTGAAGAGCAAGATGCATTAAAAATATCACACACATCTCTTGAATCTGATTTTAAGAAGTCAAAGGAGATAGAGAAAAATTTGAGGATTGAAAATGAAGTTTTAAAAAGCACAAACTTAAAGGTTCAAAATGATTTAGAAGCATGTAAGAAAACTAGGATGACTTCTACTTTTAATTAATTGCCAAAACCTAGAGAGAGGCATTATAACTCAAATCACTTAAGAAATCCCTTTCCTGGAGTTAGATGTTTTTTTTGTGGCATGCTAGGACACATCTCACACACTTGCACAATTCACCATAATACACTTTGGGTGTGGAGACCTAAGGTGCATGATCCACAGCATACCACACATGCATTGCATTCTTCTCTTCATAAAAAGGAACTCAAACCTGCTTGGGTTCCTAAAACTAACATTTGATAATTTTGTAGGAAGTCTCTCACAAAAGACCTCGTGAGAGTATGTGGTACCTGGACAGTGGATGCTCTCGACATATGACTGGTGATGCTAGCCAGTTTGTTGTACTAGAGTCCAGGACTGGAGGCAAGGTTACTCTTGGAGACGACACCACCATGAAGGTGGTAGGAGCAGCTATAATCAGTAATTCCAAGAACCTTATGATTGAAAATGTTTTACTTGTAGATGGATTGAAGCACAACTTGCTCAGCATCAGTCAATTCTGTGACAAAGGCTTCATTGTGCAATTCTTCACGGATTCATGCATTGTAAGTTTAAGTAACAATACTATTTTGTAGGGAAAGAGGGTCAACAACATCTACATGCTTGATTTAAATAACATTGAATGTGCTGCTTCTTTTTGCTTAAAAACTGTCATTGATGATTCTTGGTTGTGGCATAGGAGGCTTTGTCATACAAGTATGAAAACCCTTAGGAAAGTGACCCAAAAGGACCTAGTTAGAGTTGTCCCCAAACTTAAGTTTACAAAAGACCACCTTTGTGATGCCTGTCAACTAGGAAAGCAAATCCACTCCTCTTTTCACCCCATAAAGGACATTAGCACCTCTAGACCTTTAGAAGTCCTTCACATGGATTTGTTTGGACCCATTAGCATAGCTAGTTTGGGAGGGAAAGTCTATGGTTTTGTGATTGTTGATGACTACTCGAGACTCACTTGGACTAGATTTCTTTCTCATAAAAATGAGTCTTTTGAGGAGTTTAAAAATTTTTCTACTTGGATTCAGAAGAAACTTGGTTGTGAGATTTTGACCATCCATAGTGATCATGGGGGAGAGTTTGAAAATGAAAGATTTAGAGATTTTTATGAGGAGAAGGGGATTAGCCACAATTTTTCAGCCCCTAGGACCCCTCAGCAAAATGTGGTAGTTGAAAGGAAGAACCGGACCTTGGTGGAAGCCGCTAGAGCCATGCTTGCTGAATATTCACTTCCAAAATACTTTTGGGCTGAAGCGGTTAACACAGCTTGTTATGTGTTGAATAGGGTGAATGTTAGAGTCAAATTAGAAAAGACACCCTATGAGATCCTTAAGGGTAGGACACCCAATCTTTCCCACCTTCATGTCTTTAGTTGTAAGGTTTTCATTCACAACAATGGGAAGTCTCACTTGGGAAAATTTGATCCTAAATCTGATGAAGGAGTATTCTTGGGATATTCTAGTGTTGGGAAGTCTTTTAGAGTGTTTAACAAGAGAACTTTGATGGTGGAAGAGATAACCCATGTAGTTTTTGATGAGTCTGATCCTAAGAAATATGGAGTAGAAGATGATGATGTTGGAGAGATTACAAGTGGAGTAGAAAATTTGGGGAAGGAGAGTGAGCACCTAAGTAATGGAGGAGTAGAAGGAGTCACCCAAGGAATAGAAAATTTTGATGAAAGGGGAGAAACTTCACACACTTTTTCTAGAGATTGGAGATACTCTACTAGTCACCCCAAGGATTTGATCTTAGGAGACCCTTCTAGTGGAGTTAAGACTAGACATGGACTTAGGAAGGAGGTGAACCACTCTGCCTTTATCTCTATGACTGAACCCACCACCATTAACCAAGCCCTTTCTGATGAGTTTTGGATTTTAGCAATGCAAGAAGAGTTGAATCAATTTGTTAGGAATGATGTTTGGGAACTTGTGAAAAGACCTAAGGGACAAAGTGTAGTTGGAACAAAGTGGGTATTTAAGAACAAAGTGAATGATTCAGGAGTGGTGGTGAGGAATAAAGCAAGATTGGTGGCAAAGGGGTACAATCAAATAGAAGGGATAGACTTTGAAGAGGCTTTTGCCCTTGTAGCTAGATTGGAAGCCAATAGAGTGTCCTTTGCCTGTTATAAATGATTTAAGCTTTTTCAAATGGATGTCAAGAGTGCCTTTTTAAATGGGGAGATAAAAGAAGATGTGTTTGTAGAACAACCTCCAGGTTTTGAGAGTTCTCAATTTCCAAATCATGTGTTTAAAATAAAAAAGGCTTTGTATGGTTTAAAGCAGGCACCTAGAGCTTGGTATGAGAGGCTTAGCACATTCTTACTAGAGAGGGAGTTTGTCAAGGGGAGCGTAGACACCACCCTTTTTCTTAGAAAAGTTGGAGATGACTTACTCATTGTTCAGATTTATGTTGATGATATACTCTTTGGATCTTCTATTAAAAATTTGTGTGATGATTTTTCTAGAACAATGAGTAGAGAGTTTGAGATGAGTTTAATGGAAGAATTGTCTTACTTTTTGGGGTTTAGCATAAAACAATTGGAAGATGGAACTTTTATAAATCAAACAAAATACATAAAAGACATTTTGAAGAAATATGAGATGGACAAAGCCAAGCCAATTAACACCCCCATGACTTCAAGTGCTCCTTTGGATAAAGACCCAAGTGGTAAGTCTATTGATCAGAAGAAGTATAGAGGCATGATTGGATCTTTACTTTACATGACTGCAAGCCGACCTGACATCATGTTTAGTGTTTGCCTTTGTGCTAGGTTTCAAGCTGACCCTAAGGAATCTCACATGACTGCTGTTAAGAGGATTTTTAGATACCTTTTGGGGACACAAGGATTAGGGATTTGATACCCTAGACATAGCACTTCTTTTGAGATTATTGGTTTTTCTGACTCTGATTTTGTAGGATGCAAGGTGGATAGAAAGAGCACCTCTGGAACTTGTCAATTCATTGGACAATCTTTGGTCTCTTGGTCTAGTAGGAAGCAAAATTCTGTTGCACTTTCCACTGCTGAAGCTGAATACATTGCTCTTGGAAGTTGTGTGGCCCAAGTTCTTTGGTTGAAACAACAGGTATTGGATCTAGGATTACATGTAAGCACCATCTCAATCTTTTGTGATAACACTAGTGCCATATGCATCTCTAAAAATCCTATTCAACATTCAAGAACTAAACACATTGACATTAGGCATCAATTTATTAGAGATCATGTGACTAAGGGAGACATTGAGTTACACCATGTGACAACTGAAAACCAACTGGCTGACATCTTTACTAAACCACTGGCCTTCGACACTTTCAGTTCTTTAAGGACTAGATTGGGTGTGATTGACATAAATGCATGAAACCTTTTAGCTAAGTTTTCTTTTACTTTTTTGCTTTCTTTTTTACTTTTTTGTATACTTTATTTTTAGATCATCGCTGATATGGTATTATATTTCTTGTTCTTGTTTTTAACAATTTGTAGTTAATATGTTTTCATCTACTTAATCACTTAGATAGTATGAATATTTTGTGATTGTGTCTCCTTCCCTAACTTAGTATTAGTGGCATAGTTTTCTTTTTTAATCAAAAGTCTATCTCAAATCATAAGATTGTTTATGAAACTAAGATCTTTTCTTAAGCTTGCTTAAGCAAATCTATCTTGTATTTACAATGATTAAAGTTTTTTTGTCACATCAAGATCCCTCGTTACTCTTGTCTTCGATTATTAATCCTGCTTGTGGTAATTCTTCCCTATGTTAGAGAGAGAGAGCTCCTATTCTCTAATATCTGAGAAGATATATTCACAACTAAGTTTTTTAAAGGATTATAAAAAAAAGAGAATCTAGCTTGCAAAAATAAAAAAAATTGGCCAATGATGCCAACAAAAGAAGCGCAAAGACGCCAAAAATTAAAAAAAAAATTCTATAAAAAGATGCGCAAAGCGCCACAACATTGACAAGAGGCATAAAATGAGCCCACTCAAAAGCAAGCTACTCTCTCTTTTTATATCTTTTAGAACTTAGAAGTTTTGGTTCTCAAAAGGCTTGATCTCGATTATCGTTCGATTGTGACAAATATTCCTCATTGTTTTATGAAGATATTTTTCTTACGACAAGTGGTGGGTAGATTCTTTTTCTCATATCCAATAAATTATTTGAGTTAGGTCATTGATTTCAAAAGATGATTCTACCCTAAGAAAACGTTTTTGGGCTAAGGGTAAACCATGAACGGATATTCTACTATTCTATGAATTAAATGAGATTGGTAACTCATTAACTCACAAGTTTTTAAATCAATCACATGGAATACTATATCATTGACGTGCCTTGATTAAAAAAAAAAACAAACAAAAAAAAAACAAAAAAAGAAGAGAGGAGGAATCTCTTTTGCTTTCTTGTACCTTCCTTTTTGATATGTCAAAAGGGGGAGAAGTTTATGAGGTTCTTTTTTTCATCAATCCTGAATTTTTTCGTAGTGTTTTCCCATCATCAAAAAGGGGGAGATTGTTGCAAATCTATTTTTCATGACTTATGTTTTGATGATTGACAAACACTGTTTCTCTTGGACTGCTTGTTACTTCTAACTTTTTAGGAATCGAAGATCGGACGATCAAGAAGGAGCCAAGTTCAGGATTGCGTAGGTTTAGGGTTGAGTCAGTCTGTACGTTTGATTTTCACCTTTTGAGTCTACTTGTAATAGTTAAAGAGACTGATGCTATGTAACCCTTCACACACAAACTTGAGAGACTTAGAATTTCTATTTTTACTCATATCGGCCAGGACGATTTCTTGGATCGGCCTGGACGATCAGCTTAAAATAGAAAGTCTAATTAAGTATTCTTAATTAAGGCAGCCGACATTACCAGATCATCCTGGATGATACGTGTATCTGCCAGGATGATAAGCTCAAAACAGAAAGAAGTAGCCGCCATAGTCAATTATAGTATACTGTATTTTTAAATTATCGGCCAGGACGATCCTATGATTGGCCTGGATGATATTCACAAATTATGCCATAATTGTTCAGAAAATCAAGGGAGTAATTAAGTATGATTGATATGATCATATCGTCCTGGACGATCACAGGATCGGCCAGGACGATATAGTCAAAAACCTTAAGTTACTTCAGGACGATCGATATCGGCCAGCTCGTATTCAGGGCTATTGTCAGGACGATTTTCCACTGATTTGAACTGATCGGCCTAGACGATCGTAATATCGGCCTGGACGATCAAGCCAATTCTCAATCGTCCAGCTTTGCATCCAGGGAGATGCTCTGGCCGATCTTCATTGATTTGTACTAATCGGCCAGGCCGATGTCCATATCGGCCTGGACGATATTGTCGGCAACTTGCAATTAATGAGCTCTTTTGAAGCTCTTCTATTTAATAGCTCTTGTTCTACATTTTTAAAAACCTTTGGCTGCTGCTTTGACCTAAGAAGACCTTGAGGAGAGAAAGAGAGAGAGGAGAGAGAGAGGATCTTGTGAGGGGGAGCTTGTGAGGGGATTCACAAGGGTTGCTTCAAGGATCTCTCTGCGTCGTCTTCATCTAGAGTTTCTCATCCGTGGAAGGGTCGGTAGAGGTTAGAAGTTTTTCTTTTGGTTGTGGTTCTCTGCCAGCTTCAGGAGGAAGCAAAAGGAGGTAGGTTCTCTGCCTTGCCGGGGTGGCAAAAAGGAGGTTCTTGTGAGGGTTTCTCCGCCTAGCCGTGGGTGCTAAAAGAGAGTCACATTTTGTAGTGCAATACTTGGAGGGGGCCTCCAAGGAGTGGACGTAGGTCGAGTTGACCGAACCACTATAAATTTCTGTGTTCCTTTTCTTACTTCCGCACTTTTAAATTCCGCATTTATTTTTTGTGGTGTGATTTGGTTTATGCAATTTTCTTTCTTTATGCAAAGAATTTTTTAAATATCAATCCACCCCCCCTCTTGGTTAGCTTGGGACTAAGTTCATAGGGCTTAACATCCCCATCGAACTTTCAGACTCCTCGAGATGATCGCTTGTGTCTAATCGTCCTGGCCAATATCTGATCGGCCCGGCCAATTAGACCGCCTTTTTGACCATTTGGCCTGTACGTAATAACTGCACCAAATCGTCCTAGACAATTCTGCGATCTTCCTGGACGATTTTGCGATCGTCCTGGACGATTCGGCCGTTTCTTTAAATTCAGACCATTCCAACCATTTTTCTTCACCTGACACCTCTTCTTCTCTTGTGATTTCTTACTAATTTCTTGCTATGGCTGGTGGGAAGCAAGTCCGACAAGCTTCTGGAAGTTCTTCAACGGCTAGGATTGACCCTCATTTCACGGAGGCAGAAGATGAAGCTGCTTACCATTGATATAAAGAATGTGGGATAACTGTCTCCAGAATCATCAATCCTGTCCACCTTTTGTATCCGGTAATGGATCTATTTGCTCACACTTCTCTTTGTTTCATTCTTTCTCTCGCTGTCCCCTTTTATACTGAGCTTCTTCAAGAATTATTCGCAAATCTTTGCATAAACCCTACTTTCACAGCCATGACCTCCAATGTAAATCGATGCCCAGTCGAAATCACATACCAGGACTGTGTTGAACTTTTGCAACTATCCACCACCAGGGATAAGCTGCATATAATAGTCTCAGATCCTGACTTTGACTGGTCCACGGCAAATCATTTCCTTTGCCAGACCAATACACCTTTTCATGTTGGAGAGACTAGCTCTTTAGTCAAAGATGCTAGGACAATACAACATGTCCTTCGCACCTCCATAATTCTAAAAGTCGGGGACATAATCCACATCACTCCTCTACTTTCTCTGACTACTTTTTACATCATTGCTCATAGAAAATTTAATTCTGTTGACTTAATTTTTTGGTACATTGATCATTTAACCACAATTCGCGATCCAAGTCATAAGAGGAAGCCTAATCTAGCTTTAGGACACCTCATAACCTATGTCCTTGAAATCAAATACCAACTTCAATATCCTATTCCTCCCAACCTTCCAATTCTCTTCTACTCAAACAGCTCCTTCAATATCCTTCACAATACTCGTCTCCACCCAGGGGATGAGGAACCTCGTGGGGCTAAGGAGGAGGAGGCTCCCGCTCCCGCTCCTGTTCCCAATCCTACTCCGCTTTGACAACACTCACAGCTTGAACAATTAGTGGATAGGTTTGATCATTGGGAGACCCGCTTTGACGCTTACGTTGCAGCACAAGAGCAGCAACATTCTGAGGACTTGGCCCGCTACGAGCAGCACCGCATAGAGGACTTAGCCATTTTGATAGCTACATTACTCACCAGTAGCAGCAGCATGACCAGGACATCGCCTGGTTCAATGCTCAGTTTACTACGCTAGCCAGCTACTTTCACCAGGCTCCACCACCTCCACCACCTCCATCTGATGATCAGGGTCCCTCATTTTTTTTGTTTTTTTTTCTGTTCTCTGTAGTTTGTCTTGTAGTTTGTTTTAGTTTCTATTGTGTTTTTTTTTTTCTTTTTTCATTTGTGTGTCTAGGACCCTCTTTTTGTGATGACAAAAGGGGGAGTAGGATGTGATAGGAAAAGTTGGTGTGCTTGTAACTTTGAAATTTTAATTAACTATTATTTTTACTGAGTTTTTCCTACTTGTGTTTGTCATCATCAAAAAAGGGGAGATTGTTGCAAATATACTTTCATGACTTATATTTTGATGATTGACAAACACTTTTGACTCTCTTGGACTGCTTGTTACTTCTAACTTTTCAGGAATCAAAGATCGGAATAATAAATGAAGCTAGTTCAAGATTGAGTAGGTTTAGGGTTGAGTCAGTCTGTATTTTACTTTTTCTCTTCTTAAGTCAGTTTGTAAGTTCAAAGAGACTGATACAAAGTAACCCTATACACACACACTTGAGAGACTTAGAATCTCTGTTTTTGCTCACATCGGCCTGGACGATGCTTTGATCGTCTTGGATGATTGAGTTCAAAATAGAGACTCTAATCAGGATTCTTAACTAAGGCAGCTGTCATTAACAGATCTTCCTGGATGATATGTGTATCGGCCAGGACGATAAGATCATAACAGAAAGAAATTGCCGCCATAAACAATTAAGATATTCTGTTTTTTTGGAAATCAGCCAGGACGATCTTGGATCGGCCTGGACGATATTCACAATTATGCCTTAATTAATCTGACAAATCAAGTAAGTAATTAAGGATGATTGATATGATCACATCATCCTGGATGATCACAGGATCGGCCAAGACGATATATTCAAAAACCTTAGTTACTCCTGGACGATCGGGATCGGCTAGCTTGAATTCAGGGCGATGCTCTAGACGATTTTCCTCTGATTTGAACTGATCGGCCTGGACGATCGCGAGATCGGCTAGGATGATCAAGCCAATTTTCAATCATCCAGCTTGCATTCAGGGTGGTGCCCCGGAAGATCTCATGGGATTTGTACTGATCGGCCAGGACGATGTCAATATCATCCTGGACGATATAGTCGACAACTTGCAATTAATGAGCTCCTTTGAAGCTTTTCTATTTAAGAGCTCTTGTTCATTGTTTTTTGAACATCTTTGCTGCTGCCTTGACCTGAGAAGACCTTGAGGAGAGAGAGAGAGAGAGAGAGAGAGAGAGAGAGAGAGAGAGAGAGAGAGAGAGAGAGAGAGAGAGAGAGGATCTTGTGAGTGGGAGCTTGTGAGGGGATTCACAAGGGTGCTTCAAGGATCGCCCTGCTTCTTCTTTGTCTAGAGTTTCTCATCTGTGAAATGGTCGGTAGAGGTAAGGTTTTCAGCAACGGATCGTGGTTCTCTGCCAGCTTCAGGAGGAAGCAAAAGGAGATAGGTTCTCTGCCTTGCCGGGGTAGCAAAAAGGACTTCATTGTGAGGGCTTCTCTGCCTAGCCGTGGGGGATAAAGGAGAGACATGTTTTGTAGTGCAATACTTGGAGGGTGCCTCCAAGGAGTGGACGTAGTTCAAGTTGACCAAACCACTATAAATTTATGTGTTATTGTTTTATTGCTTCCACACTTTAATTTCCACACTTATTTTTCTTGTAGTGTGATTTGGTTTATGATATTGCTTTTGTTGAAAAGAATTTTTTTAAATACCAATTCACCCCCCCCCCCCCCCCCCCCCCCCCCCTCTTGGTTAGCTTGGGACTAAGTTCATAGGGCTTAACATCCCTAACGAACTTTCAATATTGGCATGATATATTCAAATGTTATTTCTTAGCTATTATCTATTTCATGAATTTTTGGTTTCAGTTGCACTATTGTGTTTTCTTGCAGGTTAAATTTGATTTATCATTTTTTGTGCATACTAGTTTTTTGAGCTTACTGGATTGAGTTAAATAGATGTGTAGAGAATTCTCATCCTTCTTTGCAGGGATCTTTTTTGGGTGGCAACACTGAGCTTAATGATACTATTTCTTGCTTAATGATAATACTTTCTCATATTCCTTTTGATTTTTGGTTTTTAGCCATTATAGAATGTTATTAAGTTTTGTTATACTCATGCTTAATGGGTAAATCTAACTCTTAGGTTCTTTTTTGTGTTTTTTGTAGCTCTTTGGAGTGGTAGGGAGCTGGAATTCTCCTTAAGAACCTTGTACTTATTTTTGTTATTAACACGTAGGCTTGTCAGTAGGTTTTAACCAAAAAAAGGGGTGTATACAATCTAGACTTATCACTTGCATAGAATGAGGTTCCAGCTAACAGTCCAAAGTACAATAATTACCGTATGTACGCAAGATTTGTTAAGTTCTATCATAAGAGTCAAGTAGTTTTTATTATCAACTTTTTATTCAAATGCTATACAACATGTTTACAAAAATAGAAACTAGTCGTATAATAAAAATGATATATGAACAACAATATATAAAAGAGCCAATTTTATTTATTTATGAATTTGTAAATATAACCCAGGGTTCATAGTAAAGTAATGATGGATAGACCCTACCAACAACAAACCTAGATTCTAATCCTATGATATACATCTAGAATCTAATATACAACTTATGGTCTTTGAGTTTTAAGTCTTCTATGGAATTCCAAAAAGAATATCCTCTTTAAAAAAATGGATTTACTTTTTGGAGTCCATTTATGTATAAGAAATTATTTATTATTCTCTTATTACTCATAAAACTTTACAACTCGATTTATATACAAAAATGAACAAAATTTAAATATACATTTCTCTTTTCATATTCATCATCACTAAGGAATGTTCTACTTTTCAAGAATATAAAGAGTAGAATAATAAAATATTGATATGATGATGCAGTGTGAGCAATTCTATATAAAGAAAAGTAAATGAAAGTAAATAGCATGGCCATGAATTCATTTACTCTACTCTCTGGTGCAATAAGAGAAAACTAAATATGAAATATATATTTTTTGCAAAAAGTAAGCAAACACACATGGTTTCCTTCTAGGTAAAGGCACCCTCAATGAAACCAAACAAATTCATTAGCCTAACTTTGGCTAGCTCTAGTTGTCCTAGCAAACCACATAAGTGTGTGGAAGAGGTTGTATGGCTTTGATATGTCCTATAGTGATTTAATAGTTAAATTATGTGTATTCTTAATTTTTATTCATTAAAGTTCAAAATGGAATTAAGTTACATTTTAAGTGATGTTTATTTTCATTTTAAATTATTCAAGCTTAAATGAAGTTGTTTATTTAGTTTTAAAGAATTATAGATTCAAAACCCATAAATTGTAAGGGTTATTTATCTATAAATTCTAAGGCTTTCAAATGAAGCATCCATTCTCTATGCAAGATAGATGATCATATGAGAGCCTTTAAAGATTTATTCGAGTGAAGGGACCTTGTAAATAAAATACACATGCCCTCAAGATGGAAGAAAGCAAAGTGTATAAGGTCGATATATTATTTCTTTTTTGAACTTAATCCAATTCAATGTGTTAGTGCCATCCTGAAAGGATTCATGCACAACACATAGGGGATCTTTTTGTAATTGTAGGTGTATTAGAGGCCTTATAAATGAATGTTAAAAAGCCCTCCAAAATAAATCAAGCTAATGCATGAAGTCCTAAATTCATTTAATTTAAATTAATCATTAAATTTGATTGATTAAAAATAAATTTTACTCAATTAAACAATCAAATTAATTTATTTTAAATGAATTCAAATTTAATTCAAATTTTCCTAATTTTTGTTGTAACATTTAAAATTTAAAATTAATTATTAATTTTAATTAATTATTATTGAATTATTAATAAATTATTATAAAACTTTATTAAAAAATTTTATATAAATTTAAATTATAGATTTTTAATTTTGTTATATTTTATTTTATTTTTAATGATTTTTTTAATTTATTATTTAATTTTTAAATGAATTTAATTAATTAATAAGTAATTAAGGGTAAATTAATTATTAATTAAAATTTAATAAAATTTTCATTTAGATTTTAATTTTTAATGATTGTGTGAGTTATTTTGAGTTAATTGAACGTTGATTTATAATTTTGTGAATTTTATTTTTTATTTATTAGAATTTGTTGATATTAAACCATTAATGAAGGGTTGATTGAGATGATCGTTGTTTGAAGGTCAATTATTGTCAAAATGGGGTGAATTCAAGTCATTGGGCATTTGACACTAGATCTTCTATATTTAATGTTTCATCCAAATAGGATGTGTATGGTGAATCAAAGGATTGTCTAAGTTTGCTAAGACCTACCTAATTTATTGTCTGTAAATGACACTTAATTTTATAGGTTTAGAATAAATGTTTACTATGCATTTATAAATACACATAAATGCAAAACAAGCCACATCAATTGTGTAATCTAGATCTAAAGGAAATAATCATGGTGACTTATAAAAATTATTAATCAAATGATGAACTTTAGCTTTGATAATTCATCCTTGTAATATGCATAGAATTAAGTTGAACAAATTCGATGTTCAATTATAGATGCATTTTTCTCAAGTTTGAATATAAGATCTTTTATGATTTCAAGGTAATGAACAGAATCCAATAAACAATCCAAGTACAATCATCTCTAAATAACTTAAGATCTCATATCCATCTTTATATTTCATTGAAAAGATATATAATTATGAAGCTACAAGGCTTAAGATTTATGATTATTGAATCAATATATAATTTTTAGTGAATTTTCAAATGTATAGTTCAAATAATGAGCTATAAATTAAAAAAAATCAATTATAACTATAATTGAGCTCTAGTATTCACCTAAAAAACCAAAGGACATGCATTTACCTTTAATATCCTACCATTTAACTTGGAATTTTATCAAGTATTTATTTAATATATAATTCAAAATAATTAAAGATACACACACACACACACACACACACATATATATATATATATATATATATATATATATATACAATGATTATCATATTTTGAATTTTTTTATATGATATAGAATTTCATGTTGAAGAAAATGAGGTGTCCTTCATTAATTTAGGTTTGGTATTTTATTTTCTATAATTTTCTAAGGATTTTGTAATTTAAAACATCAAATGTGAAGATTTAATCGAGATTTATACATTCAACATTGGTGGCTGACAAATGGCAGTGCCTTATTTGGCTGCTTAGGCCAGTCATAGCATAAGTGTGTCGCTCTTTCCACATAATATCACACATGAAAATCAAACATGGATGCATGGTTTATGATTTAACCACATCATATGCTGCTAGCGACAACTGTTCTGTGAGGTTATCAATGGGTGAATATGATTTATTTGAATGAGATCTATTTCAATACATGATCCCTACTTTATGATTTTGATGATGATAAATAATAATGATTGAATTATTACTTTTCACATTGAGTATTTTAGATTTTTTTTTATCTTAGAATACTAACATTACAGGTAAGACATAAACTACTCATGGCTACTGAAAGCTCAAGATTTAGTAGAATAGGAATATCAATTAAGCAAAGTCTATAATTTTATTTTTCTTTATTTTCTATTTCATGAGTCTGGCCACATAATAGTGTATGCAATTGGGTGACCATGCACACACATAGGGGAGTGATATAAATTTTAAAAGTTAAAAATTTTTATACTAATCATATTGTATGTTTATAATCATACCGTATAATTTATAATCATACTGTATGATTAGTTTAGAATGAATGGGCTCAATGGCTAATTGAATAATTAGTTTATATTAACTAATCATACTGTATAATCTAAATTATACTATGCAATTCATTAAGATTTGAAAACCCTAGTCGTCAAATAAATTAAGTAAGATATTCAAAATTTGATTTTTAATCTAATCAAATTATACAATCTGAGTTGTATTATATAAAATTTAAAATATTACTTAAATTAACCCCCACAATTAGTTATTTCAATCATAGTTTAATGAATGATAGTAGATCATACTATACTTAATGATTGAAAGTGATGAAATTTGGATGTCCCAAAGATTGAACAGACAAAATTATAATTTTTAAACTAATCATACTATATAATATTTATATCATATCGGATTACCTAATTAAAATAAATTAACTATAAAGGATGATGATAAAAGTAGGGGATTACTTATAGAGAATATTTCTAATCATCCTATGAATCATCCTGTATGAATAAGAGAGAAAAGCTAATTGATCGTGCTAGACAATCTTTAGACTGTATAGTATGGTGTGCTTGAAAAGTTGAACAGATTCTCTAAACAACTATTATATCATACTAAACAGGTTTAGTTTTTGAATTGATCATATTGTATAAACTCAAATTGTACTTTACAAATAGTGACAGCTAATTTAAATTTTTTGGGTTTCATGAAGTCCAATACTTAAGAAAAGCTTGGAGACTCCCCTAATTATGAGATGAATATGTGACTGCTCAATGAACTTTGAGAGAGAATCTTTTGAGAAATCTAGGGTTTGAGAGGAAGTTGATGGAGAGGCTGAACATAAGGGAGAAGGAGTGGGGGGATTACATGGTTGCTACTAGCTAGCTACACTCATTGTCCTCCTATATCCTTGTTGAGTTTTTGAAAGCTCTCTTGGGAGAGAGGATTCTATGTGAAGTCCTCAAGGTACTCTGCCTTCTCTAAGAGAGAGAAAAAGGCTCTAAGGTTCTTTTCGTTCTTCATGAGGGAGAAAAAATAGTCAAGGTTCATAGCCTTCATCAGGAGCGTGACATAATCTCTAGCATCGGTCACATCAAGTTTTGTGAGTGTGAGTCTGTAAGGGCTTCTTTGCCATATTGTGGGAGCAAAATGAGAGTCACTTAGTGTTAGTGCAATACTTAGAGTGGAGGAATCTGGGGAGTGAACGCAGGCCAAGGTTAATCAAACCACTATAAAAATCTCTGGTATATTTTTTTTCTTTTCCTACTTTTATTTACCTCTATATTATTTCTTTTATAACTTATTTTGAAAATTGGTGATTATTGCTTCATTTCATAAATCAAAATATCATCATAGTTAAATCAATTTTTTTGATAAACTTGTTTACTTATGTAATCAATTAGAATTTCTTATTTTCAATTTCTAAAAACTTTTTCAAAAATATTTTCATCATTATTTTGAAGTTGGAAAATTTTTTAACTTACTAATTCACCCCTTACCCCCTCTTGGTGATCCTAAAGCTAGTTCATTAAGGTTTAACAACCTTCACAAACTTTCAAGTACTATAAGAGCAGGTTTCAAAAATAAGATTTTAGAAGACTCTTGGAAGAATAATTAGTCGCTTTTTTGGGTAATCATAACACTTTGGAGGGTTATTTGATAACCCATCTACCACAATTTGAAAATAATCCTTTTAATTTCTAGAAATTGTGCATGTAAAATTGTTTACTATCCATTGATTATAGAATTTGTCATATGATTCAAACTGGCTATTCACTTCCATCAAATGTAGTTAATTGTGTTAAAACAAATACTCTTTTTACTTAATGGAGTTATGTGGATAGGGAACTCACACAGTTAAATGCTAAACATTAAAAGCTTTTTGCACTGACTTAATGGAGTTTTGAGAAGGGTGAAGAGAAGTGAACGTTTAAGATAGGCAAGCAAAAGATGTAGAAAGCTTTTTACACTGACTCTACCTCAGAATCATCAGAAGCAAAAGAAGAGGAGGAGGTAACAAACCTGTGTCTTGTGGCTAACAATAACTTTCATAAATTAGATTAAGATAAGGTTTGTCAACTTTCCTATGAAGAATTACTCATTATTTCTAAAAAATACTCATGATTCATATAGGAAGCAGAAAAAGATGCATGCTAGTCTTAATATTGAATTATCTACTTTACAAAATGAGCATGCTAGTTTCATTATAGAGCATTTTAATTTTGAAAATGATCACATGACCTTCCTTGATGAATATGATGCCTTAAACTAGAACTTTATCGACTTAATTAATGTATAAGAATCCTTAAAAACATCACATCTTGAACTAGAGAAAGCATACAAAGTATTAGAAGCATCTGAATGAAAAATAAATTGCAGGAAGCATGCATTGAAAATTGAAATGTCCATTCTTGAAAGTGCAAAAACAATTTTGGAAGCAAAACTAACTGCACTTGAGAATCAGAAACCACCACCTACCTTAGAAAATTTTCATAAGCCCTCAACACCGCATGCATCATATAAACTTGGGAGAGGGCACCATGATCCACGTAGGTTAGTAAATCCATTTCCTTGTGTTAGGTGTTACTCTTGTGGCATATTAAGTCATATAGCCCGCACTTGCATAATCTACTGTAGGATACATCTAGTGTAGAGCCCTAAATTGTATTCATCTCAATATAGCATTCATTCATCTCATTCATTCAAGTTTAAGCTGGAACCCAAACTTACATGGGTTTCCAAATTTAACATTTGAATGACCATGTAGGGTTGGTGTCAAAAAAAATCTAGCGAGAGCATATGGTACCTGGAGAGTGGATGCTCAAGGTACATGGTTGGTGATCAATAGTAGTTCATCACATAATAGGCCAGGTTAGGAGGCAAAGTGACATTAGGGGACAACACCACTAGGAAAGTAGTGGGCACATGTATAATTGATAACTCAAAAAACTATATATAACTGCAAATGTTGTATTAGTTAATAGTTTAAAGCATAATTTATTAAGTAGTAGTCAACTGTACAATAAAGTCATTGATATAAAATTTATTTTTAAAAATTGCATGATTAGTTTAAATGGCAAAATTTGTGTTAGAATGAAAAAAATGAACAATTTCTACATGTTAGACTTGAATTACATTCAATATTCAAATTCCTTATGCTTAAAAAATATAATTGATGAATCTTAGCTATGGTATATAAGCATGAAGACACTTAGGAATATCACCCAGAAAAACCTAATTAAAGGAATGCCTAAGTTAGACGTCACTATAAACCACCTATGTGATACCTACCAACTAGGAAAACAAGTTAGGTCTTCATTTCATTCAAACAAAGGCATTAACACCTCAAGGTCACTACAAATCCATCATAGGACCTAATTGGACTAGTTATCATAGTCAACCTAGGATGAAAGACATTTGGGTTTTTAATAGTATATGAATTCCTTAGATTTAATTGGTTAGATTCATAGTAGTGAGTCATTTAAGAAATTTAGAATTTTCTCCACATGTATTCAAAGAAAATTAGGATATGAAATCTCAATAATTCATAATGATCATGGCAGAGAGTTTTAAAATGATAAGTTTTAATCCTTGTATCAAGAGATAGGATTAGAAAATAACTTCTCTACCCCTAGGACCCCCTAACATAATGGAATAACTAAAAGGAAAAATAGAACCTTGGTTGAATCTACTAGGGAAATACTAGCTAAGTATTCACTCCCTAGGTATTTTTGGGAAGAAGTGGTAAATATTGCTTGTTATGTTTTAAATTGGGTGAATGATAGATCCAAGATTAATAAGACACCCTATAAATTCCTTTAATGTAGGAAACCCAACCTTTCTCACTTATATGTCTTTAGCTATATATGCTTCATCTTAATCAATAAAAAATAACCCTTACAAAAATTTGATCCTAAGTCTGATGAAGGTGTCTTCTTATGTTACTCATCTGTAAGTAAGACATAAAATATTTTATAAGAAGACCCTGGTAGAAGAAGAGTATACCCATGAGATTTTTTATTAATCATATAGGATATCCAAATCTAAACCTAAATAAGATAAAGTTGAGTTACTCAAGGGGTAAAAGCCATTGCTATAGTAGATAGAGTAAAACCTCAAGAAATATTACCTAGAGAATGGAAATATTCTTCTAGTTATCCGAAATAACTTATTTTAAGAGATCCATCTAAATGTGTTAGAACTAGACATTGACTTAGTAAAAAGATAGTCATTTATCTTTTATCTCTATGATAGAACCCACCGATATAGATCATGCCCTCGATGATGAATTATGGATCCTAGCAATGTAAGAAGAGCTAACCCAATTTATTAGAAATGATGGATAGGAACTAGTCAAAAGACCTAAGGACTAGAGTGTGGTTGGAATAAAGGGGTTTTCAAAAATAAGATAAATGACTCTGGAATAATAGTGAGGAATAAGGCTAGTTTGATAGCTAAGGGCTATAGTAGATAGAGTAAAACCTCAAGAAATATTACCTAGAGAATGAAGATATTCTTCTAGTTATCCAAAAGAACATATTTTAAGAGAACCATCTAAAGGTGTTAGAACTAGACATAAACTTAGAAAAAAAGATAGTCATTTAGCTTTTATCTCTATGATAGAACCCACCGATATAGATCAAGCCCTCGATGAAGAATTATGGATCCTAGCAATGTAAGAATAACTAACCCAATTTATTAGAAATGATGGATAGGAACTAAACAAAAGACCTAAGGACTAGAGTGTGGTTGGAATAAAGGGGTTTTCAAAAATAAGATAAATGACTCTGGAATAATAGAGAGGAATAAGGCTAGATTAATATCTAAGGGGTATAATCATATTGAAGGAGTAAATTTTGAGGAAATATTTGCCCCTATAGATAAACTAGAATCCATTAGGGTGCAAGTAGCCTTAGCTTTCTTTAAGGGTTTTAAAATGTATCAAATGTATGTTAAGAGTGCCTATCTAAATGGGGTGATTCAAGAAGATATTTATGTTGAGAAACCCCTAGGTTTTGAAAATTTATAATTCCCAAATTATATATTCAAGCTAAAGAACTCCTTATTTGGGTTGAAGTAAGCACATTGAGGCTAGTATGAAAGGCTTTGTTAAGGGTAGTGTAGACACCACCCTCTTCCTAAAAAAAAGAAGAAGACGACTTACTCATTATCCAAATTTATGTTTATGACATCCTCTTTGGAACCTTAGATAAAAACCTATTTGATGAATTTTAAAAAATAATGAATAGAGAATTTAAGATGAGTGTGATGGGAGAGCAAAGCTACTTTCTTGGATTTAGTGTAAAGCATATGGATAGTGGATTCTTTCTTATCCAACATAAATACATCAAGGACATCCTTAAAAATTATTAAATGGATAATGCTAAGGCTATGAACACTCCCATGAGCTCAACTATTCAATTAGACAAGGGCCCAAATAGAAAATTAATAGATCAAAAAAAGGAAAGAGAATAATTGGATCACTTTATTATTTGACTGCCAGTAGACCAAAAAAAAATTTTTTCTGAAGAAGAAACACTGCATTAATAACCAAAGAGAAAACAAACAAACTACAAAATAGATTCCTCCTTTAATAAATTAAAAAAGGAAGAAGGAACCTTATTCAAACTAATGTCTTCCCAAATAAAAGAACCAAAAAAGAGAAAAGTTAGCACACAATTCTTCTAACTTATTATTATTCCTACCTATACAATTGAAAATGACATGATTAAAATCTTTGATAAATAATAGTTCTTCAATTTATTGTACACCATTATTAAAATCTTCTTGAAGAAATTAATGACCAGACATAATGTTTAGTGTGTGTCTCTATGCGCGATTTTAGTTTGATTCAAAATAATCCCACATGACTGTCATTAAGAGTATTCTTAGATACATGTTAGGCACTCCAAATCATGGAATTTGGTATCCTAGATACAACACTTCTTTTTAAATCATAAGATTTTTGGATTCTAATTACTTATGATGTAGGGTAGATATAAAAAGCACTTTTAGAAATTATTAATTCATAAGATAATCTTTAGTCTTCTGGTCCAGCAGAAAATAGAAGTCAGTAGCCCTTTCGACAGTTTAGGTAGAATTTATAGTAGTAGGGAGCTATGTTGCTCATGTTTTATGGCTAAAGAAACAATTCTTATATCTTGGACTACCCGTAAGAACCATTTCAATTATGTCTGACAATACTAAAATAATTTCTATATCCACAATTATAATTCAAAACTCACATACAAAGCATATAAACATTAGGTGCCACTTTATAAGAGACCATGTAGTCAAGAGAGATATAGAATTGCATCATATAGCTACATGAGATAAATTGGAATACATCTACACTAAACCCCTAGCCTATGACACCTTTAGTGCCTTGTGGACGAAGTTAGATGTTGTAGACATTCATTCTTAACTCAATATATTGGGTATTTCTATTCGCAGTTGTCTTTCGATTCACTGGTTGGATTTGCTATAGTTTTTAGGATGTTCTTTTATTCATGGTTGGGTTTGTGTTTTTCACTGGGTTGGCCATTCTGTTTTAGTTTAGGATCTTTGTTTTTATTGCTTTGATAGGTGCTACTCTGCTTGCATTATTTTTGGTATTTGGTTCTTATATTGTTTTTATTATGGTTATAATCTTAAGGGGTTAGTTTTTGGCTTTGAGTACCTTCTTTGTTGTGGGTACTTAGTGCATTTATTTTTCCTACTTTAACATTTGTTTAGGCAAAGCTTTCCATCTACTGGTTGTTGCCTTGGTGATCAGGTTTGCATTGTACATTATTATTTATGGTTTTATTATTGTGGTTATTTAATTGGAGATAGGTGTTGCTGGCTTGGTTCTTGAATGTTTTGGAATCCTAGCTGGTTAGAACTTTGGAATTTTCTTTGCAAGTATAACTATTACATTTTCCGTATATGCTTTTACCTTTGCCATATCCCTTTTGTGTTGTATTTTGTTTTGCAATATCCTTCTTTTGCAGGTGAGTATATTAATCACAGCTCGAAAGAGAATTTGGATCTTGACAAATTCTAGTGGGTGGGGCGGCTACAGCTGGTGGGGAACTCGCTTTAGGAAAAAATGTGTACAGAATGAAAACTTCATTCTCGATTCTATGAGAATTTTTTTGAAAGTATTTCATTTGCTTCTCTTAAGGGGAGGTTTGTGATTATTTTTAAATCTTTTCTACTAGGTAATCCATTATCCTTATGCATGAAGATAATAAATTCGGTCATTGTGGTCAGGCTCTATTATGGATTTCTGGCCAAAACTACTATGGAAATAGCTGCATGCAAAATGCCTATACGAACTCACAGAAACATATTTTGAAAATATTAAAAAGGAAAAATATCTGATTAATGCGTAAATCACAGAATTCTATTTTCTCATCAATCCAATCACCGTTCACGTTTACTGGTTGATCATAGAATAGAAATTTTGGGCGTTCTAATGCATTGTAGATTCTTATCCAAGACTAGTATCATTTGATGATGCCGTGTGAATCACTAGAAACATGTGGGCTTTTTATTGGGGATAGAGGGACTTGAACCCTCACGATTTAAAAATTTGACGTATTTTCTTATTATTATAAATTTCATTTCGGTTATGTATGGAAAGATAGAAATAAAATGACCTTGAAGAGGACTCGAACCTCCATGCCCTTTAGCACAAGATTTTGAGAGAATAGAATAAATATCTGACGAGGTAGAATCATCTTGATAGAGATGACAGATCCATTCTCTGTATTATCAATAGGATCAATTATAACAAGTCAAACGCTGATTATTTTTTGGATCTCTGATCTTTTTTGGGTGCCCAATCTTCTATACCGTAGAAGGGTTCCTTGTACATTTTTCTAGTAGGGACCTCGGGCTAATAGATTTTTTTTTTATTTCTTTTTGTAGCTCTTTTGAGCAATAGGGAGCTTGAGGTCCCTTTAAGGACCTTGTACTATTTTTTTATATTAACATGTAGGCCCATTTGTGGGTTTCAATATATATATATATATATATATATATATATATATATATATATATATATATATATATATATATATATATATATATATATATATATATAATTTAGAATCATTCATTAATATTTGTTAAATTATATGTTTGTTCTTATACATGTTTATGTGTTGTTGTTTGTTGTTTATGATTTTAAAAAAAAAAAATTTAAAAAACATTTGTTACAAATATTCCCTAATCATCACACATGCACCTCACTAGCTCACAATATCTTACAAATTTTAATTTATATCATAATGTACGATCCACATTCATACTATGCGATATACATAGATGCACAGATCACAACCCTTAGTTTAATTAATGATCCAAATTAGATCCACTATATCTACATTGTACTATATGAACCTCTATTCATACTATATAATCTACTTTTAACTAACTTTTGAGGAATTTAATTCATATGGTATGAAATTATTGACAATCATACTATATGATAGCTCTTTTCATACCATATGATACACATTTCAAATTGGATTGGGATAAATTAATTTGACCGATACAATAATAATAATGTTTTGTATTATATGAACATCTATTATTACGATATGATACATTTCTTCAAATGTCAAATTGATGACTCCTCTGGATTAATAAAATTTCTTAAGATCATCGAGTATGATATTTAATCGTACTATACGATCTGACCACTTTTTCTGACAAGTTATCTGGACAAATTAACTTCTCTTATCATACTATATGAAACTAAATTATAATATATGATCTTCCCTAAAATCTATAAATTGGATGGATTTTCATATTTCAATATATTCAACACCTTCAATCTCATATCCGCTAAACCTTAACTATCCGATAGCTAGTGGAAGTAAACGTAGTAGAATGACCTAGGAGAGATCCTCCGCTTCTCATCACTTTGACAATAATTTTCTATCCGTAAGGGATGAAGATGCCTAGTACAAGTTCAAAAAGGCTAAATTCAGACCATCTAGAATGGTAAATTAACTACCTGTAAACTTTCCATGTGATGAACCTCTTTGCCTCCATTGCTTATTAATTTATACTCTCACTAGCTTTTTCCTTCAACTCCAAACTACTTATATGAATTCATAGCTAACCTTAGGCTTAATTTGGAAACCTCTATCATGACTTCATATGTTTACTAACATCCTGTAGAGATCACCAAGGAATATTTAAGGAAGCATATCTGTCTTTCTACTAAAGAACCTCAACTATAATCCCTTATCTCTACAACAAACTTTGACTGGAGTTCTATAAACTTGAGTAGTAAAAATGCGTCCATAAACTAAAAAGAACCATTAGTCCACACCTTAAATCAAAATGCTCGGGTTATCCAACATGTCCTTAGAACCTCAATTATACCTAAAACTGGGGATCGGGTTAACATTACCCCACTTCTTTTCATAGTCACCTACCTAATAATGTCGAATACCTAATTTGATGAAGCCCAAAAGGTTCTTGATTATATCAAAAATATGACTCATATTTGACATCCTAATACTCGATAAAAAGTAAAATATCTCATTAGGACATGTCACAGGATATATGTCAGATAAAAAATAATAAATCAACTACCCTGCTCCTCCCGTTAATGTTCTCATTTTCTATATGGATGCCTCCTTCCGTATCCTTTTCCATTAGGGGCACGAACATGAAGAGCCAGATTTTGCTAAAGAAGGGAAAAATGCTCCTATAGGTTGACCTTCACCATCACAAATACCATGACCTGCACCTGCCTACCCTACCAACCCTCACGATGACATAATTCAGCATCTTGAGCAACTATAAACAAAGCTTTATTATCACATTCAACAATAATAGAACAAGGAAGAAATTAGATAGTTTGGAGAAAGGTTTTCCTCAATTGACAATCAATTTACCTTCATCCATCAATAATTTTAACCACCACAACAACTTGATCTTGATTCACTTTATCATTAGTGTTTACTTGTTATGTTTTATAGCTTTTACTTCTTGTAATACTGACTTTGTTTGTTGTTCCTCCTCTTTTTGGTGATGTCAAAGGGAGATAAAATGCATGTTTGGTTGTATGTTTTGATTTAATAGAATCTTGTAATTGTTTTACTTTATTTTATGTTCCTTTTATATTTTTTTCAAAAAAATTACAACCCCTAATTTTAAAAATAGTCACCTATTGAGAAAAAGATTTTTTATCTTTCCTATCAACCAAGATTATTTGTCATCGTAAAAAGGGGAAGATTGTTGCAATTGAAGATCCCTAGTTTGTGATTTTGATGATGACAAATATTAGTGATTGAATTATTACATTTCTCATTAATTTTTTTAGATATTTCTTTTATCTTTGAGCACTAATATTTCAGGTAAGACATACAATGCTCAAGTCTAATGTAAGCTCAAGAATGGGTAGAAAAGGAATGTCAAGTAAATAATGTATGTAATTTTATTTTTCTTTATTTTTTATTTCTTGAGTCTATCGACATTAGAGTGTATGCAATTGGGTGACCATGCACACACACATAGAGGGAGTGAGATAAATTTTAAAAGATAATTTTTTTACTAATCATATTGTATGATTTACAATCATATAGTATGATCAGTATACAAAGATTTGGCTTAAGAACTAATTAAAAAATTAGTTTCCATGAACTAATCATATTATATGATCTAGATCATATTGTATAATTTGTTATGATTTGATAACCATAGTATCCAGATAATTAAGTAAGATATTAAAAATTTGATAACATAACAAAATGACTAATAGAGATGATTGATAGAGATAAAATTTGGTCTTCCTAAAGATCATACCAAACAAAAACATGATATTCAAACTAATCATACTATATAATATTTATATCATTTTGGACAACCTAGTTGAAATCAACTAACTATATTATACAATGATAATATTATGAGATGACTTATAGATATGATTTCTAATAGTTCTGAGAATCATTTTGTATGAATAATAGAGAAAAGCTAAAAGATCATACTAGATGATATTTGGATCATAATGTATAGTGTGTTCAAAAAGTTGTATAATTTTTTTGTATAACTATTTACGTCATACTAGATGGGTCTAGCTTTTCAATTGATCGTACATATGAACTCAACTTGTATTGTACAAACAGTGATAGCTAACTTGATTTTTAGGATTTCTTGAAGGTCAATACTTAAGAAAATCTTTGACACTCTCTTTGTAATTATGAGAGGATTGTGTGAGTACTGAAGGAACTCTGAGGAAGTTGGGCATTTCAACGGAATTTTTCAAATTTCGATCTCCGCGGGATTATCGGAGATTGAATGGAATCGGATGATCGCCGGAATCCGATGATCGGAAGTAGACAAGAAGATCATCGTCCATCTACTAGGACTTCATTATCAAATCATAAATCTTTTCTCACGTCGCCACCTGCTTTCGGTGATGGACTTCCGAATTTGAACAACATAAGTAAAGTTAGAGGCACAAATCTGGTTATCAACGAAGGAGGATTTCTAGAAATGAAGGATCCTGAGGTAATAGACAAGGGTAAGAATGTAATCATGGCATCCAAGGCTAATTTGAAGATGTCAAAAAATTCTGGTATGTTCGGTAATGATCTTGAAGCATCCCCTTCTTTTCTAAAGCCCATTGAAAAAATCTTCAGCAATGGCATTTCAAATATGGGTGAAGCTGACAAAGTTAATTCTGAGAGTAATGAAAAAATCACCAATTCTGAAGGATTACCTACTTCAATTCTACAAGACGTTGTGACTGAAGGTTCTGATAAAACTATCCCGTTAAAGGAAAATAGAGTATTGTTCAGTGATTTATTGAAGGTGAGATTGTTTCAGCTGAAAAAAGAGAAGGTAATGAAAATATTCTGTTTGTTGAATGAACTACTGATGCTGGACTATCGAATGCATGGAAGAAAAGAGATAATATATCAGTCTAAGATCTACAACTCGGTGAATACTTAGCTGAAGATGGGATGACTGTGAAATTGCATGAAAAGAATGAAGAAGAAAATACCAAGAGGCTGTCAAATTCTTTGGTAATAAAAATCTTTGGTGGTGAAGCTCCTATTTCAATAATCAGTAAAGAATTGAGAAGGCAATGGGATCAATATGGAAAATTTCATTTAACTATGCTTAGCAAAGGCTGGGTGCTTTGCTCTTTTCATGAGAAACAAAGTATGGATAAGGTACTATCTAATGGGCCTTGGTTTGTTAATGGCAAAATTATTGGAATGGACAAATGGTCTCAAAACTTTGATCCTAATTCTCTCAAAGGATTGTCATCTCCAATATGGATTAGACTTTCGAGCCTTCCACTGCAATGTTGGGATAATTTGAATATTTGCAGAATAGCATCAATGCTTGGGAAACCTATTATGTTGGACGGTAATATGTTCCATTGGGGACGTATAGAATTCGAAAGGGTTTGTGTCCGAATCAACTTGGACAAGAAACTGCCAACAGGAGTATGGGTAGAAGGAGCAAGTGGAAAATTTTATCAAAATATAGAGTATGAAAGGATTCCAAATTTTTGCTTCAAATGTGGTTTCATTGGACATTCAAAAGAATTTTGTAAAGAAGACTTTGATGCTGTTGGAAATTTCAACAGAGAGCAGTAGAAATCTGTTTCAGATTCAGCAAGAAAAGAAAAATCAAATAAAGATGGAGAAGAACATATCAGATCAAGTACCTATGGACCGTGGATGATTGTAAACCGAGGAAGGAAAATTTTTCAGAACCATTCAAAAAAGGTTTTTCAAACTCCCAGCAAGAAGACAGTATGGAGGAGAGCTGAAGATCAAAACAAGAAAGAAGAGATTGGAAAACAATCAAATATTATTGGAAAGAACAATGTAAGTTCTATCATTACTAAGGAAATCAGTCCAGAAAAAGTTAATGATGAAGACAATGAATCTGGTATTAAGATAGCAGATGAGAATGAAAGGAATGTTTCCAACACTCTCTTTAATGAAAATAGATTTAATGCTCTAAATGTACTAATGGAAGAAGGAGAAATCAATCAGGATTTATATGAAGGATCATTTCATGAAGAGATAACAAATGATGGCATTGGCAATGAAAGGAAAAAACTCACAGCAGATGTTGATTCTAATCCCAATAACAAAGGAGATGACTCAAGTTGTACGAAGGAGAAGAAAACAAAACAGCTTAAAGATCTTGGGCCTATTAGCAATATCACAAGGAGTAGAAGATTGGAGAAGGATATGAAAGGTAAAGTGGGAGTGAAACCCAAATCTCTCATTTTTCAATGAATTCATTGGCATTTTGGAATTGTAGAGGAGCAAAGAAAAAAAGTTCTTCTCTATATATGAAGGGAATAGAGAAATTACATAATGTGGTGTTTTTGGGATTGCTTGAAACAAAAATCTCTTATATTGATATAAGAGAAGTGAAGAATCTAATGGGTGAAGAATGGGATTTTGAAATGGTTCCTTCTAATGGCCTTTCTGGAGGTATTATTGTTCTTTGGAATTCTAAAACAGCTAAATTCTCTAAGGTGGGATCTACATCACAATGTCTAATTGGTGATCTTTATATAAACAACAATTGCAAAAAGAGAGTGGCTTCGGTTTATGGGAGTAAAGATGTAATCAAAAGAAGGGAATTATGGGAGTTGTTGGAGTTCTACAATGTGGAGGATTTTCCTATGGTAATTGGAGGAGATTTCAATTGTCTCACCTCCAAAGAAGACAAAAGAGAAGGAAAAAAATTCTGCTTTTCTCAAGGAGCTAGAGAAATGTATTCTTTCATTTCCAACAATGACTTACATGAAGTCAACTTCATAGGTCCAAGATATACATGGTGCAACAACAAATGTGGAGGTTCTCGCATTTTGGAGAGACTTGATAGGTGCTTTCTTAACTCTTCTACTTTGAACTATTTTTCTAATTTAAATGTGAGGCATTTAGCTAGAATTGCACCCGATCATAGCCCTTTGGTTCTCAATTTATGCAATGCTAATTACACCCATAAGAGAAGAATTATCTTTGAGGACATATGGGTTTCCTATCCTGCTTCCTTAGGAGTGGTTAAGAATGATTGGAACAAGAATTACATTGGGGATCACTCTCAAATTCTTAATGCTAAATGTAAAAGAACTCTTAAGTCTTTGTTCTTTTGGAGCAAGGCTAAATTGAGGAATCTTGAAGACCTTAAAAGGAGCTTAATGGAGGACATTCTTAAACTACAAATTTTGGAATCTGAAAATGGCTGGCTTTCTGAAGATGAATGTTGGGAGATGAAATCTAAAGTTCTTGAATTAAATTCTACCATGTCACGTTTATGTGGTTGGTGGAAACAAAGAGCCAAAGTAAGAGGGATGAATGAGGGAGATTGCAACACTAAATTCTATCATTCTTTTGCTAGTGCTAGAAGGAACAACAACAGGATCTTGAAAATTAAAAATGAAAATGGGATAGTTATTGAAGAACAAAGCCAAATAGAAGATATTTTCAAGCAGTTTTTCAAATTCAAGTGGAAACAAAGATGTTGTAACTTGAGCAATTGGCCAAATCCTGTAAAAACTTTGAATGTGGAAAATAAATTCAACTTGTCCAAGGATTTTACAATGGAGGAAATTGAAAATGTTATAAAAAACTTGGGTAATAACAATGCTCCGGGTAGTGATGGAGTCACTTACTCTTTTATCAAAGATTATTGGAATATTGTAAAGGAGGACTTTCTTAAAGCTCTAAATCAGTTTTTTTTCTATGGCAATATGAATTATAACTGGAAAGATACTCTTGTGGTTCTTATTCCAAAGATTTCCAATCCTTTGATGCCTTCTAACTATAGACCTATAAGTCTATGCAATTATGTATATAAAATTGTTACAAAAGTAATTTTAAACAGGTTAATTCCGGTAATTCCTTGGTTAATCATGGAGGAGCAAATGGCTTTTATCAGAGGGAGGTTCATTTCAGATCACATTCTTATTGCCCAGGAAATGTTTCACAAATTTCGGCACTCTAAGACAAATAATGGGATGATGGCATTCAAAGTTGATATGGAGCAAGCTTATGACTCTATGAGTTGGAACACATTAAAACAGGTTTTGAACTACTTTGATTTCCCAGATATGATTTCAAAACTTATTTTGGAATGTGTTATAAATCCCAGATTTTCAATTCTTATTAATGGTATACCAACTGGATATATCAAGGCTGAAAGTGGATTTCGACAGGGATGCCCCTTGTCTCCCTTTCTTTTTATCTTATGCTCCCAACTGCTTACAAATGCTATCAATAATTCATCCATTGGTATTGGAATTTGTCCCAACAGTCCTAGGATATCTCACTTACCTTTTGCTGATGATGTTATGGTATTCTCTATAGCTACAAGGAAAGCTGTAATTGAAGTTAAAGACATTTTAGCAAATTTCAGCATGTGGACTGGACAGAAAATAAATTCTGAAAAATCATCCATTATTTTTGGGAGCAATGTTAATGAAAGAAAGAAGAAGCAAATAACCAGAATTATTGGTTTTAAACAAGTTAAGGAACTTATTTATCTTGGCATCAAAATGACATTGAGAAGAATGGTGGCAAGTGATTTTTATTTCATCATTGAAAAATCGCTCAAATTTCTCAATGTATGGGGAACAAAGTCTTTATCTCTAGCAGGCAAGATAGTTCTCATAAGAACTGTTATTTTAACAATCCCCAACTTCTTCAGTTCTCATTCTTTAGTGCCGGTGAGAATACTAAAGGAGATTGATAAAATTTGGAGAGAATTCTTATGGAAGAAAGCTTCAGGGAAAATAGGATTACACTATCTTAGTTGGGAAAATCTTTGTAAACCAAAGAAGAATGGTGGCTGCGGGTTTCAATCTTCAAACACAAAAGTAGCTCCTCTTAGAGCTAGATTATCATGGAGATTCCTTAATAATAAGGAGTCTTTACTTCATAAAACTTTGGCTCCTAAATATGGTACTTCTTTTGGAAGTAATGGAATGAAGAAGTCTTCTTCATCTTGGAAAATTCTTAATAATGGAGGTGAAGCATTGGACGCACTTATTAGATGGAATATTGCTAATGGTAATTCAATCAAAGTATTCAAGGATAAATGGATACTTGATAGAAGAATCAATGAATGGCCTACTCTTGTAATCCCTCAAGAAGATGATGATCTGTTTCTAAACATGTTTATTGAAAATGGTGGCTGGAATGAGGAGAAACTGAAACTGGTTTTTGGAAATGACCTTATTCATCTCATAATGAATATCAAAATTGATACGGCTCTTGAAAATGATGTCCAAGAACTTTTATACCAAAGTCCGGGAAAGTCTATTCCTTGAATGATTTCAGAATATTAGCAAAAAGATGATGAATGGACTCCTTTCTTTTGGATTAAGAAAGCTAATCTAAATCCACAGGTTCATACATTTTTTTGGAGAGCTTTCAATAATGCAATACCAACTTTTCATTTCCTGAAGCATAGAAAATTAAAAGACAATGACCTTTGTCCAAGATGCAATGCTGGCAAAGAAGATTTAGAGCATATTATCGGTGGGTGTTTGAAAATCAAAGAGGTTATCACAATTATAAAAAGCTGGGGATTTGTTTTGCCAGATTTCAATAACATTCAAGATTGCTATAAATGGATTCATAATATCCACAAGAGTAAAGGTATGATATTAAATCTCTTCTTTAATTTCATGTATTATTCCTGGAAAGCTAGAAACAAGTTGATACACGAAGACTATAATGAAAGTGCAATCTCTGTTGCTGTACAAGCTATTAGTAAGATTTCTTATTCTAAGATTATTTTTAATCAATTGCCAGAATTATGGGATGTTAATCAGTCTCCTAGACTGTTCAATACTTGGCATCCCCCTCCACCCGGTTGGTTAAAAATCAATGTAGATGCTACTCTTTCATCTTCGTACAAAGCAGGAGTTGGAGGCATAATTAGAGATTGTAAAGGAAGATTCCTTTTGGCTTTCAGAAATACTTACATTCATTGGGATATTTATCAATTGGAACTCTTGGCAATCAAAGTATTGAAGAATGTTATCAAAGATTTGATGTTCAAGTACAAAGGAGCAATTATTGAGAGTGACAACTTCAATGTCATCATGGTTATTCAAGATGCTAAGGAAAAGAATTTCAAAAATCAAGATGAGTTAAATTTCTTCAATGATTTTAATTATGTGATTTTTAAATGCATTTCTAGAGAAGGAAATAAACTAGCCGACCTTTGTGCTAGTTATGGTATCCTAAGTAGCTTTATTTGGGAAGACATACATTTGGATAAGATTCCTCCTTCATTTGTTCAATTGGTGAAGGAGGAATCATGCTTGTAGTTCTTTTTTCTGGTTTTCTTTTTTAATGCATTTATGCTTCTTCAAAAAAAAAATAAGGAACTCTGAGAGAATCTTTTGAGAAATCCAAGGTTTGAGATGAAGGAGAAGGTGAGGTTGAGCATAAGGGATAAGGCGTGTGAGGGGGATTACATAGTTGCTCCGGTCAAGCTACACCCTTAGTCCTATTGTGGCCTTGGTTATCCTTTGAAAGCTCCCTTGGGAGAGCGGCTCCTAAGTCAAGTCTTCGAGGTACTCTTCCTTCTCCAAGATTGAGAAAAAGGAGCTGGGATTTTCTGCCTTCTCTAGGAGGGAGAAAAATGTGTCAAGGTCCACTACCATCACCTGGAGGGTTATATAACATCCAGAACTCTCCACATCAGGTTTGGTGAAAATGAGTTTATAAGGGCTTCTCTTCCTTATTGTGCGAGAAAATGGAGAGTGACTTTATGTTATTGCAATACTCAGAGTAGAGGACTTTGGGGATTTGACATAGGTTAAGGTTGACTAAACCACTTTAAAAATATATTGTATGTTTTTTTTTTCACCTTTATTTTACCTATATTTTATTTATTTTAAAACTGTTTGGTGTTTATCTCATTTTTATATGAGGTCACTAAAACTAATCTAGACTCCAGGATATATCCAAACCTTAGGGTATATCTAGACCATAGGATCTATCTAGGTCCTAGGATTCTTCTAGACCCTAAGACTTCTTAGACTATAGAATTCTCCTATATTTTAAAACCTAGGATTCTACTATACTGCAGGCCTTAGGATCTATCCAGATCTTATGTCAATCCATATTCAAGCTAATCCAAATCTCAAATCAATTCATTCTTCAAATCAAACCCAAACTTTAAACCTATCCTGATCCCAACTCAAGTTTAAACCTTAATATTGTCTCTGATAAAGCTTAAACCCTATCCTATCACTTATGATCATCCAAATGATTATAAATAATTTGGATAATTCAAATCCAATCATCCAAATTCAAAATCCAGGCTGAAATCTAAGGATAAAGTGCCATGTCTTGAAACCCTTTTTCAAAGATTTTTCAAATACTTCAAACCCCAGTCAAATGATCTCTAATCTGAAGTCTATCAATTTCATATTGATACATGTCTCTAGAGGCAAACCTCTAAATGTGAGCTCAATCTAAAACATTAATCATAGAAATTGGATCAAAATCCAAAGGCTATAAAACCATAAAATATTTATGGCCTATGCCACTATATATGCCACCTAGTTGATCTTGACCTTGGAGCCTTCTCTAAACCCTCTGATCACATCCAGATCCTTGATTATGACATTTTAGTCATGAAACTATATTTTAATGGACCTATTTTGACCCCCAATTGATTAGGGGTCAAAATGACCAAACTATCCCTTAGGGGCAATTTTGAAATTTTCTTTAAACTTCAACATTGACCATTCAAACCAAACCTTAAAACCTCTTCCAATGCATCCTAAACACCATTAGGAGTGCATATGACTTAAACCCAAATCTTGGGTCAACCAAGTTGGCCAAGTCAACTAGGGTTGACCCAAATATCCCTCAAGAGCATAAATGACCTTTTTAACTAAAATGATCATTCTGACCCTTGGGACACCTCTACTAGACTCTATTTATCATTTCAAAACCATTGAACTTAAACCTAGGTCTTGGGTCAATTTGGTTTACCATGTCAACCTAGGTTCAGCCAATTATCCCTTAAGGGTTCAAATGGGTCATACAAACTAATTAATCAAATCAATCCATTTAAGCTCTTAAATCCATGTTAATTAATGATTTCAATAAACCCAAATTCATTTCAAGCCAATTAAAATTTAGTTTGACCAAGTAAGCTCATGAAGACTTGGTTAAACCTCCTTAAGCTCTCATACTCTTATTTAAATCCCAATCCTTAAGCTTTAAACCCTCTCCAACACATCCAACCAGTACTAAAGCCCTCCCTCCATGCCACCTTACCAGCCATGTTGATTGGTTGACTGGTCAACCCAATCAATAAGCCTCCAAATGGTTAAAGGGTGGTCAAATGATCAAATCATCCACTTCAAGCTAATCCAATCATTATCAAATCTTTCCAACTATTTAAATGCTTTCTAGTAACTTCCTAACCCATGTTTAAACCAAATTTAAGTTTTGGATTAGCCCAAAATCCTCCACATGTGCACATGGGGACTAGTGAGGCTTTCCACCTCATTTTCCTTTCCTTGTTCTTTTATTCCCTACCTCCTAATAACCCCTAGAACATTTAGCAATCATCTAGGACTCCATTCAACTGATCTAAACCCTCCATTCAAATAATAGAGGTTTCAATAAGGCAAAACACTCACATGAGCCCTCATTCTTGGCTTGAGCTTCTCTCACTTAATATCCCATATCCAAAGCTTTCCAAGCCTCTAAGTCTCCTCTTAGAGTTTCTTAAAATATTTTCCTAGCTTTATCAAACCATTCTTCACAAAATCAAAGCTTCCAAAGCCCCATTGGTGAAGAGAGAGGAAGGTAGAGAGAAAATTTTCTAGCATAAGTTCTAATATAGGTAGAACAAAGTCTCAAGGTCTTCTACAAAGTTGAAAAGGATCTCAGTAGATTTCCAACAAGCCTAAAATTGTCAAATTCCAACAAAATGTTAGAAAGTTTTTTGCATTCTAATTTTTGTGATCATGCCTTAATATCTAAAAAATCCCAATACATGGAGCCTTAAAACTCCATGGATTATAAGATTAAGATATCTAGATCCCACATTTCAATTTTTAATAAATTTGAATAATCAGATCGAAAGTTATGGACATTTGAAGTTTCTAGTTCAATTTGAACTAGAGTGGCTCTAATTCAGTTAGAGTTGTCCGATCATGTCATCTGCATGATCGGACAGCCCAAAGGCTACCACATCACTTAGTCCAAACCATGAAACTTCACCAGGACTCAAACTCAAGTAACTTGCTAAGAGGCAAGGCAAAGTGAAATGATCTTTGTTGTCGAATCATGCCACTGTGAATCGGATTGTCGATCTGACCGTCTAATATGGTTAAGTGGCATGCCAATGTGCGCCACATGTCTGCCACATATCATAATGCCATGGTGGTGGACCAATCATTACCGCTGCCTTCAAATGATTAAAAATTTATTAAAAATCAATATACAAATCATCTTAAGTACCAAAAACTTTAAAAATTCACTAAAAATCCATTTATTGTCCAAATTTAATATTCTTGGGCTCATTGGAACTATCTTGAGCCCAGGTTTATTTTAAAACTTAGTTTGGCTAAATTTGATCTCTATGTAAATAGTTATTAAGCTTTTAATGAAAAATAAATTTATTTGATAACTCTACATCAAGTGATATATTTGATATCAAATTTAGATAGGGTAAACTAATGTGTGTTACCTAATCCTCATAAAAGTTTTAGCTCTATTTAATGGCTTGATTTTGGTGAATTAAATTTTCAAAGTTTTGGGTCAAATTTTGACCCAAAATTTTGAAAATTTATAACATATGTACACCTAGTTTTAGGTTCTCCTAGTTCTCTTATTTTAATGGTATGATTATATGTTATTCTTGCATGTCAAGGGTTACTAGAACTTTGATTTAAAACACTTAAGCTAGTGACACCTTTAGGATAATAATTAAGGACACATAAAAAAAATTAGAATAATTCTAGAAATTAGAATACACATCTTCTTTAATTGAAATTTTGAACACTTAAACATAGTGACATTTTCAGTCCATAAATTTTTTTTCATTGGATTTAAAATTCTTTAATCCCCTTAAATAATTTAATTAAGTTTAAAACCTTACTTAAGTATTTAAACTTCCAAAAATTAAATAAATCAAATTTAAATCATAAAAAATTATATAATACCTCAGACTAACTGGAACTAAACCCTTAACATAAGAAAAAATAAAAGCCCATTAATTAGATTTGAAATTAAAGCTTAATTTAATTTTAATTAAAATTAATATTTACTTAATTTATATAATTTAAAATAATTAAAAAAATTCCAAAAAATTCTTAAATATTTGATAATCTCCCCTTAGGTCATTTCTGACCTTCGAAGGTGATTTCAAGAATTTTGGAATTCATTTGGATTCAAACCAATTAAAGCCCGTTAATTAAATCAATTTTAATAATTCTAATAAATACTCAAACATTAAAAAATCATAACTAATTCTAGAAAATTACAAAATGATCCAACTCAAAGGCATTCAACTCATATGAAAATCTAATATCTATCAAAAATATCAAACCTTCAAAAATTAGTCAAAGTTAAAAAATCAACTATCTAGTCAAACTTAAGCCAAATTTAAGTCAAAACTTCAAACATTCATAACTAAATATAGAAAAATTCAAATCTTGCAAACTTTTAATCTAACTAATCATCTTAAGGTCTAATAATTTATAAATACTAACTTTTTTGAATTTAAGCTAAATCAAAAAGTTAACTTTTGACCCCAAAATTAAATGACTAAAATAATCTAGAAAATTTCTAAAATTCAAAAAACCTTAATTTAACTTTTAAACCATCAACCAATCAATGCTAATTAAAATTTATCAACTTTTAATATTAATCATATTGATTATTACTAGGTAACCCAAGCCTACGAGGCTATTAAAGTAGCCCCAAAGAAGGTGAAATAAACTTTATGGCATCAGTGAGAAACAAAGATGGTAATCAATAACAATTTAAAATATAATTTAAAATCAATTTTAAGCCATTAATACTTAAACTAAAACTTTAATCCCTTAAGTCTTTCAACCAACTAGAACTTCAAACAACTTTAACTAATTATCCTTTATAGGATATATCCAACCCACACAGCCTACTTCACACACTTTAGATGGTTTGCTAGGATAATAAACTCTAGTGCTAGGATAGGATGGTGTTTACTTTTTTGTTACTTGTGTATGCTGGGTTTTTTTATGATTTTCACTACACGTTTTTTGCTAGTGTAAATTGATGTGTTTGTTTATTTAATTTCTGCACTCTGTGATGTGAGTGATTATGTGTTAGATCAACCATTAGTTCAGGGATGATTTATACTAATTCAATCTTAAGCAGGAGTCCATACTAAAGTATGGCAATTAAAATAATGGGGGCAAACTAAAATCAAGCTTTAAAATTAGCAATGATTTATATAGGTGCTTCAGAATGCTTTAGTCCCCCTTTAAAAATTAAAATAACAAGGCCAATTGTGAATGTGACTTTAGCATTTTTAAAATGTTTAACTGCTTGAGATATGATTTAAATATTAATTGCCTAAGATAACCCTGTAGGTAATTGAGTCTAAATTTTAATTTTCATTCAATGTAATTTGATTTGAATATTTGAGTTGTAAATTATTAAGTGCTTTGAGATGGAATTAAACATCTAATTTAGAATCCAAAGAGGAAGGTACATCGCTTTGGGTAAAGTCCCTCTCCATTTAGATATCCAAATTTGGATGACTTTCAAAGTATCCAAAGATAAAAGATAACACTCTTTTTGAGGGGGAGTTTCATTTCATATGGATAACCCTACCCAACAATTCAAGAAGCCCTGTAGAAAGAAGAAGTGGATAATGAGAAGATGTATTCTCAAACTTACTTGAGTCTTAGTATTAAAAATCCAAGCTTGTTGTTAGTGGTACTTTGCCACTTTAGTTTTTTGCAATTATGTGTTGTAATATTAAAATGCATTTTCCTATGAACATCAAATTTTAATTAATTTGTTTATTAATATTTATTATTTGATATTAATTGCAGTTAGGATTTTCCTGTTTTAGAAGTTTTTTTGGCAATCTTGCATGTCAATCTTTGATTTATCATGGAACGCGATCGTAGACTCGTAAGGGGTCATTAAAACTATTTCTACTCTAATTAAAATTCAAAAAAAAATTAAATCAACATAACAACTCTAATGTTTTAAGAAGTAAGATGGGGCCTGCCAGAAGTTCTCCTATGCATACTTGTTACACTCTTCTTTTCTTTTGCTGTGCACCTCCTCGCCTGTAGGTTCTGATAGACCACCTGGCCTATGAGAATGCAGATATGTCAAGAAGAATTAGTGCAATCTAAGATAAAATTTATTTTTAAGCCTTTTTAAAAAATTTCATCATATTTGATTGAAATTGAGTCAACTACCATTCATTGCATTAGTAACAAATTCAAAAAAGTGTCTAAATTTTTAATTATATTTATTTAAGCATAAAATACCCAACATAAGTTAAGGGGGCCAATTAGGAATTTACTCTAAATGTCGGTACCAATTCCATAAACTCAATCTAATAAACATCCCCACCACTACTACATAAAAGATCATATTCATGATTTTAAAGGGGCTAGGTGGTTTAGCTGGCTCCCAAATCCAGGCTAGGGTAAGTCCAGATCCTGCATTACATTAGCTAGGTTTGGGTCATTAATTTTTAGTACATAATTTAGACTTAGGTTCTGAGGCAGGCTCATGCTATAAGACCTCAACCTTCTAGGAATCGAATACCAACCTTCTAATAAAATTGACAACTTAATTTAAATCTCTCTTAATTTCAACAAGCCCAACACTCAAGATAGATTGCAGTGTTTTTGAATTGTTTCAAAACCCAAAACACTCCCTACCCTTCCGCTTTTGACTCTAAAAATAAATGTACAACCTTGATCTAATTCATATTGAATTTCCAACCTCGCCTCCTTTGACATCAAGATTTAAAATCTTAAATAAATTTTTACTGCTATTTTAATTGAGGGTATTCATAGGAAACTCTAGATTCCCTATGATATAATTAACTACAAGGGTTTACGCTCATAGATGATTTAGAAACCTAGATCAAATTTTCAAAAAATAAGTTTTAAAAACCTCAATTAATTATCTTTAGGAAATAATAAAAAATGATGATCGTTATTATCATATTTAAATAATCGATAATAGATAATATCCTCTTTCATCAGGAAGATATATTATTTTATTATGATTACTTTAATTATAAAATTAGTTATCTCCTCACTGGATCATCAAATGGTAGATCGATTCTAAAATATAGGTGGATACTTATGTGGGAGATCAATTTCTGAATGAGAGGATTTAAAGCCTAACCAACAAATAGATTATTGGAGATTGAATTTACACTTCAACTGGAAGATAAATTTCCATATAAATCTAAAATACTTAGATTAAAGATCAATTTATGAATGCGAAGATTTAGGACCTCACCGATAGATTGATTATCGCTAATGTGAATTTAAAATTTGACTAAAAGATTTATTTACAAATAAAGTGAAATACTTTAATGGGAGATTGATTCCCTAAGGAAAAAATTTAGAACCTGATTGATAGATCGATTATCAGAAAGGTGAATTTAAAATTTGACTAAAAGATTGATTTCAAGATCAAGTGGAATACTAATACAAAAGATTGATTCCCAAATGAGCAGATTTAGAACCTAATCGATAGATCTATTTTTAAAAAGATGAAATTAAACTTTGATTGAAAGATCAATTTCTATATAAAATTGAGTAATCAAATGGGAGATCAATTCCCAAATGAGCAAATTTAGAACCGAACCAATAGATCGACTATCAGAAAGGTCAATTTAAATTTTGACTCAAAGATTAATTTCTAGATAATGTGGAATACTCAGACAAGAGATCAACTCCTAAACGAACAAATTATGAACAAGATTGATAGGACGATTATCAAAAAGGTGAATTTAAACTTAGACTGAAAGATTAATTTTTAGATCAAGTGGAATACTCAGATGGGAAATCAACTCTTCAATGTGTAGATTTGGAACCTGACTGATATATTGATTATAAAAATTTTGAATTTAAACTTTGACTAAAAGATCAATTTCCAAACAAAGTGGGAATCTCAAATGGGAGATCAATTCCCGATGAGCGGATTTAGAACTTGGCTTATAGATCAATTATTAGAAAGGTCAATTTAAACTTTGAATGGAAGATTAATTTCCAAACAAACTGAATACTCAATCAGGAGATTGATTCCTAAATGAGTGGATTTAGAACCAAGACCTCTAAACTCCATTGGGGATAAGTTTTTTATTCTACCATTTAGACTCAAATTACTTTATGTAGTATCAACAAGACAAAAAAATTAAACTTTAAAATTTATTTCATTATAAAATATACATAGTACATCAGCCATTACAATACTTCTTAATGTATCATCCATTGATGGGTATTATAGTACTATCACATATATAGTCTATAAGCAGATAAGATCCTCCTTAGTAGACTTTCTCCACCATAAATAAACTTTCCCATGCTGGATTGAATTTACCACCTATCTTTTAATGACCTAAGATAGGTCTTTGTAGAGCTAGCACCAAGTCACCTACTTAAAAATTTCTCAGACAAACTAATTCATCATTGGCCAGGATCATTTTATCTTTATATAACTCAAGATTTTGTTGATCTTGTACACTCTTCTCTTTTAAATCTTTCAGCTCTACTAATTAGAGTTTAGTATTTTATTCTAAGGTAATCTTATAGTTTATGGTGACTCTAAGTGAAAGTTGTTAAATTTTTAAAGATTAAATCATATGGCATAGATTAGGTTGGAGTTCTATATATGGTTTTATATGTACACAAAGCTTCAACCAACATCTTATGCCATTAGTGCTTATTGTCATCTAAGGTCTTCTTTAATATCTAAACCAAGTTTTTATTATATGCCTCCACTAATCCATTTTCTCGAGGGTAATAAATGGTAGAGTATCTCCAATCGATGTTATGATGTCTAGATTATTTTTTTTACTACTTCTAAATGAAGGACTATTATCTGATATAATTCAGTGAGGAACACCAAACCAGTATATAATATTTTCTTTTAAAAAGTTTAGAACATTATGAGCTTTGACTTCTTTCAAAAGATTTGATTATTCCCACTTTGAGAAGTAGTCTATAGTTTCTAGTATAAATATGTGACCTTTGGAGGATGGAGGATCTATCAGAACAATAATATATGTATCCCAACTTTTAAAAGACCATGAGGTGATGATTAAATCTAGGATATTTGTTGGTTGATGCAAAACCACACCGTGCACCTGGAATTGATGATAATGATGTGCAATATTCATGCAGTCGTCTATTATTAATGCCCAGTAATATCCCATTCATTAGATTTTTATTTTCATCTTTGCCCAAATTGATGTTCACCACACAACCTACCACGTGCTTCTTCCATAATTTTCCTTGCTTGTGTTTAATTTAGACACCACAGCAACTTTTTATTTTTGGGGAAACCCTTGGGGTGAGAGGGAGGGGGGGATACGTGTTGATTAAAATCAAAATTATAATGTCCTGAAATGTCCCTTCATCTCACTACTTCTCAGATGAGCTACAAAAAAAATAATCCTATGAGCTCAAGGTCCCTACTAAGAGAAAATACAAAGACAGCTAGGTACAATATAGGGAGGCAAGAGGCCATCACCCAAAAAACTGAAAGGATCCAAAGAAAAACTTTAAGCACCATCTTTCAAGGCCAAAATCTAGAAAGAGGCAAAATAGAAAAATACCTGTAAAAAAATATAGAAGAAAAGTGTTCAAAGAATAATAGTGATTACAAGAAATAATTAAAGGCATGTAAGGCAAAAATGATAATTAAAAAACCAATTAAACCAGTTACCATAACCCAAAGGGAGACATAGGGTATCATTAATCAAAGCATAGGATAATGTTCATCCCTTGATTTGATATGTAGCTGATTTCTTATGAGGGAGCTTATTTTCTTACAAGTATTCGATGAACAATTTTCTCCAATCTATCGATTCATCATCTATTGCTAAAATACTTTTCACCATGGTTTGTGATTATCTATTTAAATATTCCAAATCTATAGGAGATAGAACTTCCCAACCTTGCACTTCTATCAGAAATTAGTCTTTCTCAAAACTTGCTAGTACCTTAGCTAACATAGTAAGAGCATCCATCAAACAATTCTTTTTGCAGAGAATTTAATATATTGTCATATTTAAAATATGTTCTAATAAATGCATACTATATTGATGGTAATGAATGAAAGTCTCCTTTAATACTTTGAAATCCAAGCTACTTTATTAATCACAAGATATGAATCTCCAAAGATTTTCATCTCTTTGATTCATTTAAAATTATCAATTCTAAGATAGTTATCAGTGCCTCAGACTCAGGTTCATTGTTTGTATAGGGTTCTTATGTATGGTACGAGTAATATCTCATATATTTATCCTGCGTGATAAATACTATACCAATCCTGACATATCCTATAAAAATATCATCTGATGTTCCTTATTGACTGGAAGCAGCACTGTCAAAATATAATTCATAGACAGACTTCTCATTTGACACAAGTTTCATGATTTATTCATCTAGTAGTTCATCATTTATTTGTCAATCTTCCTGCACTGGATGAGCTGCTAAGAAATCTGCCATAGCTTATCCTTTTACTACTCGTAAAGGAGTGAATCTAATGTTAAATTATGATAAAATCATTAAACTAATGGGCTAATCTTTAAAATAATGTAAGTCAAATCATCAAATAATACTCAAGACTTATCCTGGATATCACATTTACTTTGTGAAAAAGTATATAGTAATTTAACTTCTGAGTGGACAATATCAAGGCTAAATAATTCTTCTCGATTATAGGTTAATTTACTTCGGTGGGAAAAAAATGTCTACTCAAATAATAAAGTACAGTATCCTTTCCTTCTTCATTAGCTTAAGCTAATAAGGCACCAAGAGATTTATATAAAGATGTTGTATATAGAATTAACAAATTTCTTGGTATAGGAGCTACAAGCACTAGAAGATTTATAAAATATTATTTTATACTTTCAAATGCAATTTGGCCATTTTGATCCCACCTGAATGGTACATCATTCTTGTACAATCCTATAAATGGTTTACATCTCCCACAAAGGTTTGATATAAATCTTCTAAGGTATACTGGTCGACCTTGGAAAGATCTCAATAAGTTAAAGGTTTTAGGTGGTGGCGTCCTGATTAATATTTAATTTTATTTAGATCAATTTTGATTTTGTGGTGTTGAACCACAAAACCCAAAAATTTTCCTGAAGAAATGTTGAAAGTGCACTTCAAAGGATTTATTTTTAGATTATATTGACATATTCTTTACAAAACAATTCTCAATTCATATGAATGATCATCTTTTATGATACTTTTTTCTACTAAGTAATCAGTATAACACTCCACCTATTGGTGGATGAGTTTGTCAAAATTCTCATCATTACTCAGTGGAAAGTTTCTCTAGCATTCTTTAATCCAAATGGCATGACTTTATATTAGTTGATCCTTATGGGCATTATGTATGTTATATACTTCTCATCTTTGGGATTCACTTTAATCTGATTGTATCTGTATGAGCCATCCATAAAGAAGAATATTAGATGTAAGGAGGTGATAAATAAATGTTCGATAAGGATGTTAAGCCAAAGTGAATGTACCCCTAGGCACACTAATTAAGAAAGAAATACTTTCACTTTGATGCATAAGCAAATTAGCCTATAAATAATTTTAATAATGGTGATTATATTATAATCATCACAACAATATATTAATAATAGATTTTCACCAAGTAGTGAGAATAGAAAATCAAAACAAACACATAAGAGATTTATAATGGTTTGGTAAAACTATGTCATACTTCCACTCCCTGGAGTCCTCCTCTCTATGTATTATACTATCACTATAGTGTCTCTCCTTTACCACCCAGAGATAGGTGAAGAAGCACTTATAAAGTCTCTTCAACTAACCTAGTGTTGCAGAGGACCATAATCCTTTTACTCTCTTATTGAGGAAGAGAACCTAAAATCCTTTTTACCCTCATGGTAAGACAAAGAACCTAGAATCCTTTTCACCCTTATTGTGTGACAGAGAACCTTGAAATCACTTTTACCTTCCCTAGTGCGTTGGAGTAGTTGGGTCCTTTGTCACCAAAGAGATATTCTTCACAAAATGTCCCTCAAGAGAAACCTTCGACATAGGGGAACTCGGGTGCAAGTTTGTCGGATCAACCATGTGAAACTCCCTCTTAGACTCCCTTGAAACCCACAAGGATCTTCTCCCCCTCTCACAAACTCTACCCTTTCTCTCTAAATCTATAAGCTCTCTCTTTAAGCTTTCTTTAAAAGAAATAACTCAGCTAATGGCAAAAAGACTCATATAAAGTCTTATGAGAAAGCTTAAATAGAGGGCTTCAAGCAACCCTAAAACCTCAAATATGTTGACTCTGATAGTATAGTATAATCAATAATCATAAAGTATAATTAGGTTAACATATTCCTATCAGCATTGTATAAAGAGTAAGGAGTTGTACAATTAGTTCAAGTATTTAAGCTTATCATCCAGTACAATATGATCATTATCTTGTATGATTAATATAATTAAATTGGATAATCATCCCGTATGATTGGTTGTAATAAATTATCATCCTATGCAAAGATCGAGTCGTGTAGTATGATTTTATCCAAACATACAATACAATCTCATTGGTCCAATTTATTGAAATTTGATCCCTAATTATAGGATTAATTTAGGATATATTTAATTACATCATACCTTATGGTACCTAACATATAATATGATTATTACATAATTTGTATTTCAAAATATTGACTATATAAAAAAAAGCTAACGTAAGGATTTCAACTTATCATCCTCTACGATCTTGATCGTCTAGTATAATTAGTTCAAATAGTTTCAATTATTATAATTAGCCATTTTAATGATTTTTTGACTAGCTAATCATACAATATAATACTTATGATATAATATGTTTAGTTTAGAAAATTACTCTTCTAATTTTTCTCTCTATCTCATTCCCATGAGTGTTTGTGCACGATCACCAGGATAGCATAAACCTTTGCTAGACTTGACTTAAGAAATAGAAAAAAATATGTAAATCAATTTTATAACTAGGTCTTTTAGCATATCCTATTTTGCACAATCTTGAGCCCTAAATCCTCAATGAATGGTGTATAGCGTACCTGAAATGTTAGTACATATAAAAGATAAAACATATAATAAATGTTAGTAGACATAAAGATACAATAGTGTTGCAAATTCAGGTCTATGAACTATGTTTTGATGATTGGAAAAGACTCTTACTTGACTTGGACTGTCTTTTACTACTGACTTTTAAGGAATCAAAGATCGGATGGAAAAATGGAGCCAGCTCAAGATGGGGTAGATTAGGGTTGAGTCAGTTTGTAATTTTATTTTTCCCCTCTTGAGTCAATTGTAATCTTTGGTGTGACTAATGCTAAGTAACCCTACACACACACTTGAGAGACTTAGAATTTTAATTTTAACTCAAATCGGCCAGGACGATATTTTACAACGTCCTGGACGATTAGGCTTAAAACAGAAAATCTAATCAGGGGTTCTTAATTAAGGCAGCTGTCATTAGTCAATCGGCCTGGATGTTACGTGTATCGGCCAGGACGATAAGCTCAAAATAGAAAGAAATTGCCTCCATAAACAATTAAGGTATTATGTAATTTTTGGTAATCGGCCAGGATGATCTTGGATCGGCCTGGATGATATTCACAATTATGCCTTAATTAATCAGACAAATCAAGGAAGTAATTAAGGATGATTGATACGATCATATCATCTTGGATGATCGTAGGATCGATCAGGATGAACTATTCAAAAACCTTAGTTACTTCTGGACGATAAATATCGGCCATCATATATTCAGGGCGATGTGCTAGACGAACGGGATCGAAAAGCTTGAATTTAGGGCGATGCTCTGGACAATTTTCCTTTGATTTGAACTGATCGGCTTGGACGATTGTGTGATAGTCCTTGATGATCAAGCCAATTTTCAATCGTCCAGTTTGCATTTAGGGAGATGCTCTGGATGATCTTCTAAGATTTGTACTAATCGGCCAGGATGATTTCCATATCGTCCTGAATGATATAGTCGGCAACTTTCAATTAATGAGCTCCTTTGAAACTCTTCTATTTAAGAGCTCTTGTTTAACATTTTTAAACATCTTTTGATACTACCTTGACCTTAGAAGACCTTAAGGAGAGAAAGAGAGAGAGAGAAAGAGAGAGAGAGAGAGAGAGAGAGAGAGAGAGAGAGAGAGAGAGAGAGAGAGAGAGAGAGAGAGAGAGAGAGAGGATCTTGTGAGGGGGAGCTTATAAGAGGATTCAAAAGGATTACTTCAAGGATCGCTCTGCTTCTTCTTTGTCTAGAGTTTCTCATCCGTGGAAGGGTCGGTAGAGGTAAGGATTCAGCAACTGATAGTGGTTCTCTGTCAGCTTCAGGAGGAAGCAAAAGGAGATAGGTTCTCTGCCTTGCCGGGGTGGCCGGGGTGGCAAAAAGAGGTTCTTTATAAAGGCTTCTCCACCGAACTGTGGGGGCTAAAGACGATTGTAGTGCAATACTCGGAGGGCACCTCCGGGGAGTGGACATAAGTCGAGTTGACCTAACCACTATAAATTTATGTATTCTTATTTCTTGCTTCCGCACTTATTTTTCTCGTGGTGTGATTTTGGTTTATGTGATTTTACTTCTTTGTGAAAAGAATTTTTAAAACACCAATTCGCCCTCCCTTTTGGTTAGCTTGGGCCAGTTCTATAAGGCTTAACTTCCCCAATGAACTTTCAAGTGGTATCAGAGCTTCTTTCATAAAATAAGTTTTTAAAAGTTTTTGAATCTGGTCCATGGATAACTTTGGGAATCGAAATACTACTGAAGGTTATTCAATTACACGACCTCCATTGTTTGACAACTTACCTTTTGATTTCTAGAAAACCCGCATGTCAACATTTTTACAATCTACTGATTATTGCATTTGGATGCTTATCAAAGAAGGTTATTCTCCACCTTCTCATGAAATTAATGGTGTTAAAACTGAAATTGTTTTTACTGAATGGACTTTCGATGAAAGAGATTTAGCCCTATTGAATGCAAAATGTTTGAACTATTTTTTTCGTGCTTTAAAATCTGAGGATTACATTCGTGTTTCTACTTGTTCAACTGGTAAAGAGATTTGGGATAGGTTATGTATCACTTATGAAGGAACCAATGAAATTAAACAATCTAGTTTGAATATTCTCTTGCATGACTATGAACTTTTTCGTATGAAACCATCTGAATCTGTTTCTGACATGTATACTAGATTTACACAGATAGTCACTTCACTGCATGCATTAGGAAGAGAACTTTAAAACTATGAAAAAGTAAACAAGATTTTGAGATGTTTGCCTTCGTCGTATGATGCTAAAATCACTGCAATCACTGAATCTAAAGATTTGAACACTTATTCTATTGATAACTTACTTGCCTCACTCATTGCTTATGAGCAAGGGGTGAATTAAAGAAATCTTGATGCAGGTGAGAAGAAGAAGGAGAAAACAGTTGCACTGAAGGCGTACAAATCTGACTCCGATTCTTTCGGGTCTGAGAATGATGAAGTTTCCTTCATCACAAGGCAATTCAAAAGCTTTCTAAGGAAGAAGCAAAAACATCATTGGAGAAAAGGTAAGGATCTTAAATATTCTAAAGGATCTTCTAATGTCGTTTGTTATGAATGCAGGAAACTAGGACACGTGAGAACTAATTGCCCTACACTTAAAGATCACTCAAGCAAAGGAAATAGTGAGTAGAAACCTAAGCTAAGGAAGGACAAGATGAGAGTTCAAAAAGCATTTTGGGCGGATTCTACATCGGACTCATCGGAGATAGAACCAGAAGATGAGACATCAAAATTGTGCTTGATGGCGGACGACAATCTTGATCAAGAAGAGGTATTTGAACTTTCCTACGCTCTACTCCTTAAAGTTTCTGAAAAGATTCATGCATCATATAAGAAATTAAAAAAAACACATGCTAGCTTGAAATTAGAATTTTTTGAATCTATAAAAATAGAATGAAATTTTGAGAAAAGTCCATCAAACGATTGATTCAAATCATATGACTTTACTTGATAAATTTGATGAATTAAATAAAAATCATTGTGAATTAGTTGAAAAGTATGATGCATTAAAATTTTCACACACATCACTTGAATCTGATTTTAAGAAGTATAAAGAGATGGAGAAAAAATTAAGGATTGATAATGAGGTCTTAAAGAGCACTAATTTGAAGATTTAAAATGAATTAGAAACATGTAAGAAAACTAGGATGACACCTACTTTTGATCAATTGCCAAAACCTAGGAAGAGGCATTATAACTCAAACCACTAAAAAAATCCTTTTCCTGGAGTTATATGCTTTTCATGTGGCATGCTAGGACACATCTCGCACACTTGTACATTTCACCATAGTGCACATTAGGTGTGGAGACCTAAGGTGCATGATCCACAACATACCACACATGCATTGCTTTCTACTTTTCATAAGGAGTGACCCAAACCTGTTTGGGTTCCTATATCAAACATTTGATAGTTTTGCAGGCGGGCTGTCACAAAAGGACTCGTGAGAGTATGTGGTACCTGGATAGTGGATGCTCTTGACATATGACTGGTGATGCCAATCAGTTTGTTGTACTAAAGTCCAGGACTAAAGGCAAGGTTACTCTTGGAGACAACACCACCAAGAAGGTGGTAGGAGCAAGTATAATTGATAATTCCAAGAATCTTATGATTGAAAATATTTTGTTTGTAGATGGATTGAAGCACAACTTGCTCAGCATCAATCAACTCTGTGACAAAGGCTTCATCGTGCAATTCTTTACAAATTCATACATTATAAGTTTAAGTAACAACATTATTTTGTAGGGAAAGTGGATCAACAACGTATACATGCTTGATTTAAATAAAATTGAATGTGCTGCTTCATTTTGCTTAAAAAAAGTGATTGATGATTCATGATTGTGGCACCGGAGACTTTGTCATCCTTAGGAAAGTGACCCAAAAAGACCTAGTTAGAGGTGTCCCCAAACTCAAGTTTTCAAAAGACCACCTTTGTGATGCCTGTTAACTAGGAAAGCAAGTCTACTCCACCTTTCACCCCATTAAGGACATTAGCACCTCTAAACCTTTAGAAGTCCTTCACATGGATTTGTTTGGACCCATTAGCACTGCCAGCTTGGGAGGGAAAGTCTATGGTTTTGTGATTGTTGATGACTACTCGAGGTTCACTTGGACTAGATTTCTTTCACATAAAAATGAGTCTTTTGAGGAGTTTAAAACATTTTCTACTTGGATTCAGAAAAAGCTAGGTTGTGTGATCTTGACCATCCATAGTGATCATGGGGGAGAGTTTGAGAATGAAAAATTTGGTGATTTTTTGAGGACAAGGGGATTAGCCACAATTTCTCAGCTCTTAGGACCACTCAACAGAATGGGGTAGTTGAAAGAAAAAACAGAACCTTGGTGGAAGCCGCTAGAGCCATGCTTGCTGAGTATTCACTTCCAAAATACTTTTGGGCAGAAGCGGTTAACACAACTTGTTATGTGTTGAAAAGGGTGAACGTTGTTGGTGGAATTTTGAAAACATGTTTTGAAAATTTTGGTTTTCTTTGGGAGTTAAAGTTAAATTCTAATTCTAAAATTGAATCATCCTGTTAGAAAGAATATATCACCTCGAAAGATGAAAATAAAAATTTCATAACGGTGTTCAGATTTAGAATTATGAAATTCATCTTGAATATTGTGAGCGGATGCTAAAGAGAAGTTCATATGACCCCGAAGGGTCAAAATGAGGTTCAATTGAATATCTAGCTACAATATTCAAGAAGTGTGATCGTTAGGTTCACATCCAAAGCCTTATCAAAGAAAGATATATCTCTCCGAAGGGAGAAAATATCGTTCGATGATAATTCTTTAAATATGATAATAATGATCACTAGTATTTTAAGTTTTCCCAAAGAAATCCAATCGAGCTTTGAAAAATCAATTTTAAAATCAGGTGTGCGTGGTTCTAAATCTCCTACGAGTGCAAGCCCTCGTAGTTAATTACATCGTAGGGAGATAAAATCTCCTACGAACACTCTCGATTGAAATAATGGCAGAATTTTGTTTAGAATTTCTAGGAGTGATATCAAAGTATGAATAGAATTATTGGAAAATAAAAAGGGAATGGATCAAAATTGAGCAGTTATTAACGGAGTTAAAGGATGAGAGGTAGAGGACACCTTGAGATTCCGGAACCATCCGGAAGTGTCCCAACTTAGTCTAAGTGTTGGGCTTTATGTTTTGGATTTGAAATGATATTTAGTTAGAGTTGAGCATTTTATTAGAAATTTGGGATTAGATTCCCGAAGTTTGGGGTCTTATAATCAAAGATCTGCCCCGGATCCTAAATCTATTTTGGACACTGGACCACAGTCGTCCGATCCTAACTAATGCAGTGCAAAACCTGGACTTACCCCGGCCTGGATTGGGGAGCCAGCTAACCACCTAATCGATTTAAAAGAGATGAATCCGGTCTTTTATGAAAGAGTGGTAGGGACGTTATAATTAAAATTTTGAAGAATTGGGGCCGACATCTAGAGATTCTCCTAATTGACCCCTTTGACTTATGTTGGGTGCTAAAAATGCTAAGGACTATGATATTAAAATTTTGACTCTTTTAATTTGTATCTAATGCAATGCATGCTGGTTAACAACCTCAAATCAAATATGCTTGAAATTTTTTTAAAAACAGGCTTATAAAATAATTTTTTAGAAGACTGGACTTCCCCAGGTCCGGCACCTCGTCCTCATAGGTCAGACTATCCGGACTCTACCCGCAGGCGGGGAAGGGTCTAAAGCAAGGAAAGAGTAATGCAGAAATATGCATGCGACCCCGGGGGCGATCCCCGGCTAATTCCCTATATTCGTTATCTTTCTATGTTATTTAGACTCACTAAAATTTTAGACTTTTAAAATTATGAGTAGAAAAATTTCACACCCTCACGAGTCTCACGTATCCAGGCGAAAACAAAGAGCGGCATGCAATCGCCAAAAAACTAGTAAAAACAAGTAATCCTAAAGGCAATCAAATCATTACATCAAATACAAATTAATTAATAAATGTCCATAGGCAGAATTGCCTTGCTTATTACAAACCAGAATATTACAGAAAGTAAAGTGGCCGGGCACCACTGACAACAACCTGGATTCTAAACCTAGTAATGACGCAAGTTATTTTGAGTGGGATACTCTCAATCTTCAAATCTTTAAATCTTCAATTTCATTCTTCTTTGGACTCCTTTTCTTCAATCTTCTTGGAATCTTCGTAGCAGATTACCCAAATGGATAAGAGGGCACTTCCCTCTAAGGGGAAGGCCACTCTTTCCTCTTCGGGTAAGGAAGAGGTATGATCCAAATTTGGATTTCCAAATGGAAAAGGAGTGTTTCCTAAAGGGGTATCCTTTCCTCTTTGGAATCCAAGCTTTAGATCTATGTATCCCAACTCAAAATAAACTTTCACAACACTTGACACTTGCACAAATTACATTGGTATCAAAATAAAAATCTAGACTCACCTGCAGGGTTATCCTAAGCAATTAATATGTAAAAAGCAGTTATTCCCAAGCAGTTGTATATGAGCAGAAAAGAAAGTAAACACACTGGCCACGCTCTTTTTATGATTTGGGGGGGGCTTTAGCAGCTGAAGCACCTGTGCAAAGAGTTTATAATATTTATGCATTTTTTTAATTTGCCCCCTTTTTATATTGCCCTGCATGAGCGTGGCCACCTGCAGAAAATTATGTCAACATCCAGATCGTACCTAACCTAAGGGTAATCTAGTCGCCAAACACATCAATCCATTCACAGAGTACAGAAAAAGTAAGCAGACACAGCAAAGCAATTTCATCCACAACATGCAGTGAAAACTACGAAAAACCCGGCACACAGCAGTAAAGTAAACACCGGCCTATCCTAGATCTAGAGTTGGTTGTCCTAGCACATCATCTAAAGTGTGTGAAAAAGGTCGTGTGGCTGAGATAGATCCTAAAGTAGGTGATTAGTTAAAGTCGTCTAAAAGTTTGGATTTGTTAAGGCTTAGAAGGGGGGTTTAGATTAAAATTTAAATATTAATGAATTAAGAATTTTAATTAGAAATACTTTTAGAAGTTAATTGATTGTTACCTTTGTTTCACACCGAGGCCGTGAAGTTTATTTCACCTTCCTTGGGGCTAAGCTAATAGCCTCGTAGGCCTGGGTTACCCAGTAGCAATCGGGGTTAATTAAATTATTTAAATTGGTAAGAATTAAAAAAGGTGGATTAAAGAAATGAGTTAATTACTGATTTTAAAAGCTTGATTAATTTAAGTTTGCCATTAATTGATTCGTGGCGTTGTGCCACCAGGCTCGAGGAACCAGCCTTCTTAGGACACTTAGCCCCGCAGCCCGGAGTAGTCCAGCCGATAAACCAAATTAATGTAATTGAATTAGAGATTTTTAAAATGTTAAATAATTAAAAATTAATCTATTTTAAGGTTTGACACCCTTTAGAATTCATTCGTGGCGTTGTGCCACCAGGCTCGAGGAACCAGCCTCCTTAGGACACTTAGCCCCGCAGCCCGGATTAGTCCAGCCAATAAACTTCAACTTTAGGGTGGTTGTTGTGTTTTAAAGGATTTGTTAAGTGTTTTAAACATTAAGCCAATATTTTCTGAGTTTTAGAATGATTTGAGCTTTAAGAATATTTTAGAATATTTTAATCATTTAATTAAAGGGGTTGAAAGTTGAATTTTTGATTAAGTTCAAATTCTGGAATGTTTGTATTTTATTAAAATACTAGACCTAATTATGAGTTGTTAGACAGTTGGTACACTCAATTTTGGAATTTTCTATCAAAAGTTATGATTTTAGAAGTTTTAACCCGGTTTTGACCTAAGGTTGACCAAAATGTTGACTTTTTGACTTTGACCATATTTTGGGGGTTTGACATTTTTAGAAAATACTATATTTTAATTAGAGTCATTAGCCACTGAGTTTGATTGATTTGGAATTTTCTATAATTAATGGTGAATTTTAAAAGTTTGGATATTTATGATAATTTTTAATTATTTCAATTAAAGGCTATTCTAGTGATTTGGGCCTAAATGGATCTCAAACTCCTTGAAATCTCTCCCAAAGATCAGAGGTGATCTAAGGGGAGATTATCAAGCATTAAATTAATTCTTGGGATTTTTTAATGATTATTAATTAATTAATATTAATTAAACATTGAATTTTACTTAAAATTAAATTAAGGCTTAATTTGATGTCCAATCAAGGGGCTTTTAATTCTCACAGGTTAAGGGTTTAACACTGATTAATTTGAGGTATTAAACTTAAATTTTGGATTTAAAATGGATTTATTGAGATTTAATTAAGGCTAAGGGGCAATTCTAGCAAGGGCAAGCTATGGCTCCTAATTGGTGAACCAAATGAACTCCAAATCTGATGAAATTTGGACCATGGGGTCACCTGATCCCAAGGCCTAAGCACACCAAATTTGGGCTCAATTGGAATACTCTAAGGTGGCTAACTAAGCCACCTAAGGTGAGCTCTAAGTCACCTTCAAAAAAATCCTAGGGAGCTATCCTAAGGTTGGATTGGGGCAAAGTCAGTGGCCCTAAACTCCATATCCTAAGCATAATCAACACACAAAAAGCCAGATCCTAATTCTCATTGGATAGGCTTAAATCCCAATTTGAATTTAAGGGTCAACCCATGACCCTTAAACTCAAAATTGGGGGAAAGTGCCCTTAGACCTTTAAAACAGGGGAGACAAAATTTGGACATGTCAAAGACGTGCCCAAATTCAATCTCCCAAAGTTCCATGCCCTGGAGACTTAACTACCAACAATAATTGCATAAATTGAAATAATACCATTAATGAAATTAAGCTTAACACACATGCAATTAGGGCCTGGAACCATAGGGCTTTTGAAGATCTCTTTGAGACCTTTCCAATGAGCCTAAGAACACCTAATTTGGTCAAGTGTGCAGGGAGATATGGATTTTTGAAGTTCCCTTGATTTTCTGGAATTATTAATCCAGCCATTACACAGTCAGCCGCTCTTTACACGCGGCGCGTCCCGATTGGCTGAGCAATCATTGGCGCTGACTGGGTAACGGTCGGATTAACCACAGCCGTCGGATGGTGGATCGAACGGCTGGGATTAAACGAGCTCCGGGACCGCGGGATCTAATCCGAGCCGTTGATCGAAATCAACGGCTGAGATTTCATCTTCAACCTCCGCCTTTGCCCGAAGCCGTGAACTTTCTCCGGCGTGATCCGGTTGATCCCGTCGGCGAACTTCGACAAAATTTCATAGGGAGGATCAGGGGGGTGGAAACCTTCAATCAAACGGTGGAAATCCGTTGGGGTGAAGGTTTCCTTCACACTTGACCGGACTACCTAGCTAGGGAGCTCGGGATGAAGGAATTATCGCATAGAAAGCCTCAACGAATGAGCTTCTCTATCTGGAAGCTTCAGGGGATGAAGGCGAGCAGGTTTCCTTCAGAGGCCGCGACTGGAGGACGGCTGGAGGTATGACTTCGAGCGGGACGCCGAAGCCTTTCGTCGGAGTTCGCTCGAAGCAATGGAAGGGACGGTCTGGGAGCTCGAAGGAAGGTGCTGGGAGATCGAGGGAGCTCTGGGGAACCGTTTTCAAACTCTGGGATCGTCTGGCGAGCCTTGGGGAGCACCACCCTATTCAGCCTCCTCCCGCGAGCTCGGACGGCCAGGATTGAATCGGAGGAGGTCTCGGATTGATGCCAAGTGGAAAGGGGCACCATTCCAGAGAGCTCGTGAGCCTCAAGCCGGCGAGCCACAGCCTTTAGAAGGCTTTCGGTCTGGGGGGACCACCGGAACTTGCTCTTCATTGGTTCCGACCGCCGCCGGCCATGGTCTTGGTCGGATTGACCAGGGAAGGCCGATGGGGACATGCTGGAGCTAAATGTGGAGCCAATTTGGCCTGGGGAAGCTGGAGTCGATCTGGTGGCTCGGTTGGGCTCGAACCTGCTTGGTTCGAGTCGAAGTGAGCCCGATTCAGGTCAGACCAGACCCTGGGTTTGGTATGGGAAGCAGGTCTGGGTCTGGTGCACCCAATGCAAGTGGCAATTGGGTTAAATTCGATCTGGATTAAAAGATGGCTCGGGTTGATCCAAACCTACTCGGTTCGGGTCGATTTGGGCTCAACTCAGGTCAGGCCAGACCCTGGGCTTGAGGTGGGAAGTGGGTCTGGGTCTGGTGCACCCAATGCAAGCAGCAATTGGGTCTAATTTGATCTGGACAGGGAGATGGCTCAATCCCAAGTGTTTTTGGGCACTTTGGGCTAGCCTAACTCTTGACCCAAGCTAGCCCAAGGCATGGGCTGGCTGGAGAAGGTGCATTGAACCTAGGGCCACCTATGGGAGGTGTTGGTCAAGCTCAATTGGGCTTAGGTTGAGATTTAGCTCAATCCCAAGTGTTTTTGGGCACTTTGGGCTAGCCTAACTCTTGACCCAAGCTAGCCCAAGGCATGGGCTGATCAAGGAAGGTGTGTTGGGTCCATAGGAACCCAATAGCACCCTGATTTGGATTCAATTTGGTTAAGATCAAAAGATGGCTCAAGGGAGGCCTCTTCTTGGTCACTTGGGTCAAGCCATATGGCCAACCCAAGTGAGCCCAAGGCTTGGGTCACCAAGAGGGGTCTCTTGGGTACCCAAGGGGTCATCCCATACATTCAAAGAACTTGGAATGGACTTGATTCAAAATTTTGAAAGAGGAAGGGTGTATGGGTCCATGGGTCAAACTTGGTTGACTTGGTCAACCAAGTTGACCCAAGGTTTGGGTTTGAGTTCAACAAGTTGAGTTTAACATTTAAAATTCATTGGAAGTGGTTTCAAAGGGTTTGGAATTGATTTGAATTGAAATGGGCATTTGAAATCCTATAAGGGTATTTTGGTCAATTTTGACCTATTGGTTAACTAGGGTCAAAAATGGTCCTGAAAAATACAGTTTACTGCTCAATGGGTTAAAATCAAGAGTCTGGAAGTGATTGGAGACTTTGATGAGGATTCCAGGGTCAAGATCTCAAAGGGGTTAGGCTCAGTGGCATAGGCTGTAAATATTTGAAGGTTTTACAGCCTTTGAATTTTAATTCAGATTCTGAGGTTAGAGACCTCGGAATGAGCTCAAAGTTGGAGGGTAACCTCTAGAGACATGTCTTATCACTTTGCAAGTGATAGACCCTGAATCAGAGGCCATTTGACTGGGTTTTGAAATATTTGAAAAATCTCTGAAAAGGGTGTTTAGGACAGGGCCTCTAGAGTTTGGATTTGAGTCTGAATTCTGGGTTTTGATTTGATTTGAAGTTTGAATGATTAATATTGAAATATCCAAACCATTTACAATCATGTGGTGATTGTTAATGGGTGGATAAGGTCACAACTAGATTGAAGTTTGGATTATCAAATTGATTGGATCAAGGTTTGGATATGTTTGAAATTTGAATTAATTTGGATTAGAATTGGATGGAGTTTGAGATTCAAATTGATCAGGTAGAAATCAAATTGAAATTGGAGTGGATCAAATATAGGAATTGATTTAAAATTGAGGTTGATCAAAGGTGGAGATTGATTTGAAGTTGGAGTGATCCTAAGATCTAGAAGAATTCTAAGATCTAGGATTTAAGGGAATCCTAGGCTCTAGAATAGGCTCTAAGGTCTTGGATCTAGAAGGATCCTAAGGTCTAGAGTGGATCCTAGGGTCTAGGATTAAATCTGGATTCTGGATGGGTCTTAGTGACCTCATACAAAAATGAGGTCAACAAACGTTAAAGCCAAATTAGAAAAGACACCCTATAAGATCCTTAAGGATACGACACCCAATCTTTCCCACCTTCATGTCTTTGGTTGTAAGGTTTTTATTCACAACAATGGGAAGTCTCACTTAGAAAAATTAGATCCTAAATCTGATGAAGGAGTATTCTTGGGATATTCCAGTGTTGGGAAGTCTTTTAGGGTGTTTAATAAGAGAACTTTGATGGTGGAAGAGATAACCCATGTAGTATTTGATGATTCTAATCCTAAGTAACATGGAGTTGAGGATGATGAAGATATTGGAGAGATTACTAGTGGAGTAGAAAATTTTGGGAAGGGGGTAGAATACCAAAATAATGAAGGAGTAGGAGAAGTCACCCAATGAGTAGAAAACATTATTTTGGATGAAAGTGTTTGACCTTCTCACACTTTGCCTAGAGATTTGACATACTATACAAGTCACCCCAAGGATTTGATCTTAGGAGACCCTTCTAATAGAGTTAAGACTAGACATGGACTTAGGAAGTGTTTGAATAGTTGCTATTTGAATGATTTATATTTGTGCAACTTATGTAGTTTTGATGATTCCAAACATTATTGTTCAGATGTATAGTTATCTCCTAACAAATTTAGAAGATTTGCACTTGCTCTTGTGTGTACTAACATTTCAGGAAAATCAGACTCCAGACTACGAAAACTTCAAATCAAATTCAACATATGATATTTTGTTTATTTGAAGTTTGTCTTTTCTTTAATTAATTTTGAAAGGGAGTGATTGTAATTGAGTGAATAAAATCTCACACACACAAATTAGGAGATCATGAAATTCTATACTGATCGTACAGGACGATATTTATCGTACTGGACGATCTGTCAGTTATCTCCTATAGAGCACTTGGAACGAATAGGAACTTGCTTTGGAAAATTTTTCTAAGTCCTATTCGTCCAGGACGAATTTTAATATCGTCCCGGACGATGGGTTCTCTGTAAACATTTCGTCCAGACGAATTTTACCATCGTACTGGGCGACCAGTCCTCTGGAAAATTTTCGTCCAGACGAAAATAAATATCGTACCGGATGAACAGCTCTCTGGAAAATTTTCGTCCAGACGAAACCAAATTATCGTCCCCGGCGATGGGCGCTCTGGAAAATTTTCGTCCAGACGAAATAAATAATCGTCCAGGACGATCGGCTCTCTGGAAAATTTTCGTCCAGACGAACATATTTTCGTCCAAACGATAAACCGACTTAGGACAGTTTTCAGCAGTTTCTAGAACCGACCTTATAATAACCGTTCGTACTGGACGAACCTAGTTCGTACAGGACGATCAGCTGTACGAAGTCATTTTGTACACATATACAAATTGGGTCGTTTCAGATCGTTTAAGTAAAATCGTCCAGGACGATCCATGATCGTACGGGACGATCCACTGCGTACAGAATTGAAAACTTGCAGTTTTTTGGGCGGTTTTTCATGTCTTTTGTATAAATACTCCAAATTAGACTGCCACCCAATCTTTTTGTCATTTGATCTTCGTGCCTATTGAGAGAATAGCCAAGGGGAGAGTGGAAGAGAGCATTCAAAGGAGGATTCCTACCATTGGAGCAAGAAGGCTTCACTTGGATTGCTAAGGTTAGAATCTCTACTTGTGAAATTGGATTTCTTCACTCTTTTCTTTCTTCCTTCTAGATTCTTGTGAGAAGATCATTCAAGAAGGTCCGGTTCACTGCCGACACTTGGAGAGTGTGAACAGACGTGGGTTCTCTGCCTACACTAGGAGAGTGTAAAAGGAAGGAGGTTCTCTGCCTACACTTGGAAAGTGTGAACAGCCGTAGGGTTCTCTGCCCACACTAGGAGAGTGTGAAAGGACGACGGTTCTCTGCCAGCACTGTGGATTGTGTAAAAGGACGACGGTTCTCTGCCGCACCGGGGAGTGGTGAAAAGAGTGATTTGTACAGGCTTCTCCGCCTTGCTGTGGGTGCTAAAGGAGAGTCACTTTGTGGTATTAGTGCAATACTCAGAGGGTGCCTCTGAGGAGTGGATGTAGGTCTGGTTATAGGCCGAACCACTATAAATCTGGTGTCATTTACTTTATTGCTTTTACATTTCCGCATTTTAAATTTCAGTTTTAACAACTCTGTGGTTGAAAAACATTTTTCTACAAACTTTAAAAGAAAATTTTATTTCGGTTCAACTTTAATTTTAAGAGGGTTTAAAATTTTTAAAACTACCAATTCACCCCCCTCTTGGTAGCCGTGGGACATTTACTTAGGCTTAACAACCTAATTACTAGACTCAACAAGTGGTATCAGAGCATTGTTTCAAAATCATAAGTTTGAACTACTTTTTGATTAACGTAGATGGCTACATTTGGAAACCGAAACACACCTGAGGGTTACTCTATCACTAAACCTCCACTGTTTGATAATATTCCTTTTGATTTTTGGAAAACACGCATGTCTACTTTCTTACAGTCACTTGATTATCGCATGTGGATGTTAGTCCAGGAAGGTTACACAAAACCAACTAGATTAGTTGATGGAAATAGGGTAGATACACCCTATACAGATTGGACTATAGAAGAACGTGACTTAGCACAATTAAATGCAAAATGTTTAAATAGTTTCTTTTGTGCTTTAAAATCTGAAGACTACATGCGAGTTTCTACTTGTAAAAGCGGAAAAGACATATGGGATAGACTTTGTATTACTTATGAAGGGACAAATGAGGTTAAGCAATCAAGACTCAATATCTTGTTACATGACTACGAATTATTTTGCATGAAACCTAATGAATCAATATCTGACATGTACACAAGATTCACTCAAATTATCACCTCTTTGCATGCACTTGGTAGGGAATTAACTAATGCTGAAATGGTTAATAAGATTCTTCGTTGTTTACCTATTGCATACGATGCTAAAATTACTGCAATTACAGAGTCAAAAGATCTGAACATTTATTATATTGACAATCTTCTTGGTTCACTCATTGCTTACGAGCAAGGAGTAAGTCAAAGAAAGATTGATGCAGGTGAACCAAGAAAGGACAAGAATATTGCACTAAATATGGAAGAGTCAGAAAGTGAACACTCACAACCTGAGGATGAAGATGATATAGCACTGATGACTAGACAATTCAAAAGCTTTTTAAAGAGGAAGCAGAAGAGACGCCAGCAATGGAATAGAGGTAAGTATAACAGAAATGGAAAGGTTTCTAATGAAGTGATTTGTTATGAATGCAGGAAACCAGGTCATATAAAGACTGATTGTCCAAAACTCAAAGCCTCTCCTAGCAAGGAGAAGGTAGAGGAGAAACCAATGGTAAAGAAGGGCAAGAAGAAATTTCAAAAGGCTTTTTGGGCGGACTCAGCTTCAGACTCATCTGAGACTGAAAAAGAAGAAGAAGTCACCAACCTTTACTTGATGGCAGATAAAGCTGAACAATCAGATCAAGAAGAGGTATGTGATTTAACTTATAATGAATTGTTTGAAGTTTCTGAACACATGCATGATGCATATAGGAAAACTAAAAAGATGCATGCTAGTTTAGTTTTAGAATTGGAATAGCTTAATAAGGAACACGAAATCCTTAGGAAAGATCATGCTTTAATTGATAGCAACCACATGAAACTACTTGATGAATATGATGACTTGAATAAAAATTTTGAAAATTTAAAATCATCCTATGCTGAACTTGAAAAAGAATTTGAGAAATTTAAGGATGAATCTGAGCACAAGACATATAGAGTCAATTATACAAATCGAATCTTGGAGGAAATGAATTCATTTTACAAACTTACTATAAGAGCTCTTGAGGATAATAGGAACCCCTCTAAACATGAAGATTTTACAAATCCTAAATATTATCCAAAATTCATGAAATCCCTTAGAAGACAATCATATGAGAGAAAACATAGGAATATTTTTCCTAATGTTAAATGTAACAATTGTGGATTTTTGGGACATATATCTCACACCTGCACTTTAAAGATGAAACCTAATTTGGTGTGGAGAACTAAGATGCATAAACCTAGACATATCATACATGCATCTGATTATAAATTTCATAAAGGTGAACCCAAACTAGTTTGGGTTCCCAGGTCTAACATTTGAGAATTTTGCAGGTATACTCTCACACAAGACCTCGTGAGAGTATATGGTACCTGGACAACGGATGTTCTAAGCACATGACTGGAGATACTGCTCAATTCATAACGCTGGAAGCCAGGAGTGGAGGCAAGGTTACACTTGGAGATAATACCACAAAGAAAGTGGTTGGATCAGGTATGATTGGAAATTTGAAAAACTTTTTCATAGATAATGTTTTATTAGTTGAAGGCTTGAAACATAATTTGCTTAGCATAAGTCAGCTATGTGATAAGGGCTATAATGTAAAATTTTTACCTACTAGCTGCATAATTAGCCTAAATGGAAAAATTGTTTTAAATGGAAAAAGGGTGAACAATGTTTACATGCTAGATTTAAATTGTATTCAATCTCCTACTGCTTTTTGTTTGAAAACTGTTTCTGATGAATCGTGGCTTTGGCATAGGAGACTTTGTCATTCTAGTATGAAAAATCTTAGAAAAATTACCCAAAAGAATTTGGTGAGAGGAATACCTAAACTAGACTTTACTAAGGACCATCTGTGTGATGCATGTCAATTAGGAAAACAAGTGAAGTCCTCTTTTAAGTCCATTAAAGATCTTAGGACCAGTAAACCTTTAGAAATTCTACACATGGATCTTTTTGGACCAGTAAGCACTGTTAGTCTAGGAGGAAAGGTATATGGATTTGTTATAGTAGATGATTTTTCAAGATTCACCTGGGTTAAATTTCTTTTTCATAAGAGTGAATCATTTGAGGAATTCAGAAATTTTTTAACTTGGATACAAAGAAAACTAGGATGTGAAATAATTTCTATACAAAGTGATCATGGAGGAGAATTTGAAAATGAAAGATTTGAAGATTTCTGTAAAGAAAAGGGGATTGATCACAATTTTTCTGCACCTAGAACTCCTCAACAAAATGGAGTAGTTGAAAGAAAGAACAGAACATTAATAGAAGCCGCCCGAGCAATGTTAGCAGAATACTCTCTTCCTAGATATTTTTGGGCTGAGGCGGTTAGCACTGCATGCTATGTTCTGAATAGGGTGAATGTGAGATCAAATTTGAATAAAACACCCTATGAGTTGCTAAAAGGAAGAACACCAAATTTGTCTCATTTGCATGTATTTGGTTGCAAGGTGTTCATACATAATAATGGAAAATCTGCCTTAGGAAAATTTGATCCAAAATCAGATGAAGGAATTTTTGTTGGATATTCAAGTGTTGGAAAATCTTATAGAGTATTCAACAAAAGAACTTTAGTCATTGAAGAAACCACACATGTTGTTTTTGATGAAAATGGAAACATGGAAGAGCCAAAAGTTGTTGAAGAAGAAATTGAAGAAAACTCCCAAAATATTGATAGATTAAATTTGGAAGAAAATGTGGAAGAAAATTTAGAAAGAGAAGACCCTTTACCTAGAGATTTGAGATTTTCTAAAAACCATCCAAAGGAATTAATCATAGGTGAACCAAGTGAGGGTGTTAGAACTAGGCGTGGATTAAACAAGGAAGTCAATCATTCAGCCTTTATTTCAACTGTTGAACCCACTAACATTGATCAAGCACTTTCAGATGAATTTTGGATATTGGCCATGCAAGAAGAGTTGAATCAATTTGTAAGAAATAAAGTTTGGGAACTAACTACAAGGCCAAAAGATCAAAGTGTTGTTGGAACCAAGTGGGTGTTCAAGAATAAAATGAATGACTCAGGAGTAGTCATTAGAAATAAGGCTAGATTAGTAGCTAAGGGGTATAACAAATTGAAGGAATTGATTTTGAGGAAACTTTTGCCCCTGTAGCTAGACTTGAAGCAATTAGGGTTTTACTAGCCTTTGCCTGCTTTTAAAGGTTTTAAATTGTTTCAAATGGATGTCAAAAGTGCCTTTTTAAATGGAGTAATTGAAGAAGATGTTTTTGTAGAACAACCTCCAGGTTTTGAAAACTCTAAATTTCCAAATCATGTTTTCAAATTAAAAAAGGCATTATATGGATTGAAACAGGCACCTAGGGCTTGGTATGAGAGGTTAAGCACCTTCCTACTTGAAAGATCTTTTGAAAAAGGAAGTGTGGATACAACTCTCTTTTTAAAGAAAATTGGAAAGGATATACTTATTGTTCAAATTTATGTGGATGACATCATCTTTGGATCTTCAAATAAACATCTTTGTGATGATTTTTCTAAAACAATGAGTAGTGAATTTGAAATGAGTCTAATGGGAGATTTAAATTACTTTCTAGGATTTAGCATTAAGCAACTTGAGGAAGGTACTTTTCTTAGTCAAACCAAATATATTAAGGACATCCTCAAAAAATATGAAATGGACAATGCTAAACCTGTTAGTACACCAATGAGTTCTTCAGTTCAGTTAGATAAAGACCTTAAGGGAAAATCTGTTGATCAAAAGAAATTTAGAGGGATAATTGGATCTTTACTTTACTTGACTGCTAGCCGACCAGATATTATGTTTAGTGTTTGCTTATGTGCTAGATTTCAATCAGATCCAAAAGAATCACATTTGACAGCAGTGAAAAGGATTTTAAGATATCTACTAGGAACTCAAAACTTAGGAATTTGGTATCCTAAGTTTAGCTCTTCATTTGAAATTATTGGTTACTCAGATTCTGACTTTGCAGGCTGTAGAGTGGATAGGAAAAGCACTTCTGGAACATGTCAATTCATTGGAAATTCATTAGTTTCATGGTCTAGTAAAAAACAAAATTCAGTGGCACTATCTACTGCAGAAGCAGAATACATTGCATTAGGAAGTTGTGTGGCACAAGTACTTTGGTTAAAACAACAGTTGATTGACTTAGGATTAACTATAGGCACTATTCCAATTTATTGTGACAATACTAGTGCTATTTGCATTTCCAAAAATCCTATTCAACATTCTAGAACCAAACACATTGATATAAGGCATCATTTCATAAGGGATCATGTATCCAAAGGAGAAATTGAACTCATACATGTTTCAACTGAAAATCAACTTGCAGACATTTTTACAAAACCTTTAGCCTTTGATACCTTCAGTACTTTAAGAACAAGGCTTGGTGTTATTGATTTGAATGCTTAACCAAAATGTCTTTGCAACATTGATACTTTTTGTGTTTTGTTTTTGTGATTTTGTGAATTTTGTGTTTTTGTATGAATTGTTTTTGAATTTATGTTTTTTGTCTTATGTTTTCTGTGTTGTTGATTATTTTTGTTGATTTTGTTAAATTAAAAAATTTAAAAATCAAAAATTTTTTTTGGAGGAAATCGTTCCAGGACGAAATTTTTCGTACGGGACGATGTTTTAAGAAACAGTTTGCGCGAATTTAAACCGTTTTGAGAGCAGTTTTTTTATTGGATCGTCTGTACGATCTGTGATCGTCCAGTACGAATTTTTTTCTTTTTCTCAAACGTCGGGACGATTGAATGCAGCGGTTGAGTGGATAAGAAAGTTTTTCATACGAATTTCGTCTGTACGAAATTTTTTTCGTATGTACGAACATGTGTCGATTCATTGTAGGGGACGGTTTTCAAGAGTCATTAAAACGAAACGCTTTTTGATCGTCTGTACGAAATATTTTCGTATGTACGATCGGTCAAGTCAAAAAGCCTGTACGAAGGGACGCATCGTAAGTTGTGTTGAATACGAAAAGCCGTTACATTTTGGACGAATTGGATCGTCTGTACGAAATTTTTTCGTCCATACGAACGATAATTTTTCATCCAGGATGAATATTTTCGTCCAGGACGAACGTATCGTTTTCTTTAAATATGAAGGCTTTCAAACTTGAAAATCACACTTTCAAAACATCTTTTTCAATCCCTTTCTACATCAAATCAACTATGGCCTCCTCTAGCAAAAGACAAAAGGTTTTGGTGAAGAAACCTAACAGGAATGCCCCAGACAACTTCCTTTCCAAAGCAAATGAGGAATCTTTTCCTCGTTTTGCATCTGCAAAAATCACTCCGTCTCGCATTCTTATCCAAACGGAGTTGAAATTTCGGGTATTACACCTCTTCGCCTCAACCCAATTTCATTTCATTCTTTCTCTTGTCCACCTCTACAATAAGCAAACCTACCATTACTTCCTAGCCAACATGAGTTTCAATCCTGACCACTCTATCATTAGTTCTTTTGTTTTTAAGAAAAAAGTTGAGATCACCAAGCACGACCTTGGTGCATTTTTAAACTTAAGGACTGAAGGATATAGAGCCCACACCCTAATGTCAGAAAACGTCTTCCATTGGTATGAAATCAATAGGGTAATTAGAGAAAATGGAATTGACAATCATGTTGCTAGAGTGGCCGGTATGACCCAAGATGCCCGAATCATCCAGCATATCCTTAGATCCTCAATTATTCCTAAAGCTGGTGATAGAATAAACATAACTCCTCTCCTCTCTTGTCTAACTTTTTTAATCATGAAAAGACAACCTATTGATGAAGCCCAACTCATCCTAGATCATATCTATGGGCTTTCAGAAATAGGACATCCTGATCAGAAGAGGAAGAAGAATATTTCTTTAGGGCACTTGATTACTTATGTTTTGGAGAAGAAGTACAATATAGTACATCCTGATGAGGAATATGAAGAGCCAGTTTACTACAACGATGCATCATTCAGACTGCTCTTCAAGGAGGAAAAAGAAAAAGAAAAAGCACATGGCAGTGCTTCAGAAGAAGAAGAAGAAGGAGTGCAAGCTTCTGCTTCTCAATCAGATTACCAGAATCTGATTGAGAGATTTGATAGACTAGAGACTCACATTGATCAAAGGTTTGATCAATTTGATGCTCACCTTACGCAGCAGCAACATGACATTGGTAATATTAGAGATGAAGTTCATGAAATAAATACCAATGTAATGTTGATGGCCTCCTACTTCAACCTCTTTGGCGGCATTCCTCCTCCTCCTCCTCCAGAACAGTAGAAGTTTTTTTTTATGTGTGTCTGTTGTATTTTTTTTTGTTGTGTTGTTATGTTTTTGTTTAAGTTCAATGTTTTGATGTAATTTTTTTTTAATCAATGAAAGTTTGTTTGTTTTAGATTTGTTTTGAAATGTGGCTAATTTTTATGAATTTCATTAATATTGTTTTTAATCTACATTGTGCTTAAATTCGATTGTAATATGAGATTATCTATATTAGAAAATCTAGACTTTCTAAATTTATAATTTGTTTATAACTTGTTGTATTTAGAATTTTTTTAAATTCATGTCTATTCATTTAGACTACATAAAAGTTAATATTGTTATTGCAATTTTGATGTTTTCTTATTTTGTATTTCTATGCTCAAATGATATTTATGCACCTAGAAATATTTGAAATCTTAGATTATAGATTTTGGAAAGAATTGGTCAAATTACTCTTGAACATTGTACAAATGTACAAAAATCAAAAGGGATTCGCAAAAATTTGCAAAGTGAAAAAGAGGCACAAAATAAGCCCAACCAAAGAAAAATGCACAAAAATGTGCTCCAAAACTTTGAAAAGATGTGCAAAGCACCACATGAGGTAATTCTCTTCTTTCCAAATTCGTTTAATCTCTTAATTCAAGTTGATCTACTGTTCATTTATATTCTATTGAACTTTGAAATATAGAATTTTTTTTACATCTCACTTGTAATGATTTTCAATAATCAAAATGTCTAAATCGAATCATGTCTTTGATAAATTCTTCTTACTTACATGTTATATCATTTCATAAATTCTATGAATTTCTATGATTGACCTAATATCTTTAGTTTAAAATTGCATACCCTATGTCAAATCACAATTTAGATTAAATTTTAACAATGAATTTCATATTATTATTTACATTTCTTGTCTTTTTCTTCTTCACTTTTTGTTGCTGTCAAAAAGGGGGAGAAATTATTATGTTTGTGTTTGTGTTTTTGTGATTTGTGTTTTCTGTTAAAATTTTTGAAAAACAAAAATATTGTTCTTTAATGCCTCCTTATTTTAATGTACTCATAAATTCAGGGGGAGTTTAGGAGATAAGAGATTTATATTTTAACTTGAAACCATACTAATAATAATTGTTTTGCCATCATCAAAAAGGGGGAGATTGTTTGAATAGTTGCTATTTGAATGATTTATATTTGTGCAACTTATGTAGTTTTGATGATTCCAAACATTATTGTTCAGATGTATAGTTATCTCCTAACAAATTTAGAAGATTTGCACTTGCTCTTGTGTGTACTAACATTTCAGGAAAATCAGACTCCAGACTACGAAAACTTCAAATCAAATTCAACATATGATATTTTGTTTATTTGAAGTTTGTCTTTTCTTTAATTAATTTTGAAAGGGAGTGATTGTAATTGAGTGAATAAAATCTCACACACACAAATTAGGAGATCATGAAATTCTATACTGATCGTACAGGATGATATTTATCGTACTGGACGATCTGTCAGTTATCTCCTATAGAGCACTTGGAACGAATAGGAACTTGCTTTGGAAAATTTTTCTAAGTCCTATTCGTCCAGGACGAATTTTAATATCGTCCCGGACGATGGGTTCTCTGTAAACATTTCGTCCAGACGAATTTTACCATCGTACTGGGCGACCAGTCCTCTGGAAAATTTTCGTCCAGATGAAAATAAATATCGTACCGGATGAACAGCTCTCTGGAAAATTTTCGTCCAGACGAAACAAAATTATCGTCCCCGGCGATGGGCGCTCTGGAAAATTTTCGTCCAGACGAAATAAATAATCGTCCAGGACGATCGGCTCTCTGGAAAATTTTCGTCCAGACGAACATATTTTCGTCCAAACGATAAACCGACTTAGGACAGTTTTCAGCAATTTCTAGAACCGACCTTATAATAACCGTTCGTACTAGACGAACCTAGTTCGTACAGGACGATCAGCTGTACGAAGTCATTTCGTACACATATACAAATTGGGTCATTTCAGATCGTTTAAGTAAAATCATCCAGGACGATCCATGATCGTACGGGACGATCCACTGCGTACAGAATTGAAAACTTGCAGTTTTTTGGGCGGTTTTTCATGTCTTTTGTATAAATACTCCAAATTAGACTGCCACCCAATCTTTTTGTCATTTGATCTTCGTGCCTATTGAGAGAATAGCCAAGGGGAGAGTGGAAGAGAGCATTCAAAGGAGGATTCCTACCATTGGAGCAAGAAGGCTTCACTTGGATTGCTAAGGTTAGAATCTCTACTTGTGAAATTGGATTTCTTCACTCTTTTCTTTCTTCCTTCTAGATTCTTGTGAGAAGATCATTCAAGAAGGTCCGGTTCACTGCCGACACTTGGAGAGTGTGAACAGACGTGGGTTCTCTGCCTACACTAGAAGAGTGTAAAAGGAAGGAGGTTCTCTGCCTACACTTGGAAAGTGTGAACAGCCGTAGGGTTCTCTGCCCACACTAGGAGAGTGTGAAAGGACGACGGTTCTCTGCCAGCACTGTGGATTGTGTAAAAGGACGACGGTTCTCTGCCGCACCGGGGAGTGGTGAAAAGAGTGTTTTGTACAGGCTTCTCCGCCTTGCTGTGGGTGCTAAAGGAGAGTCACTATGTTGTATTAGTGCAATACTCAGAGGGTGCCTCTGAGGAGTGGATGTAGGTCTGGTTATAGACCGAACCACTATAAATCTTGTGTCATTTACTTTATTGCTTTTACGTTTCCGCATTTTAAATTTCAGTTTTAACAACTCTGTGGTTGAAAAACATTTTTCTACAAACTTTAAAAGAAAATTTTATTTCGGTTCAACTTTAATTTTAAGAGGGTTTAAAATTTTTAAAACTACCAATTCACCCCCCTCTTGGTAGCCGTGGGACATTTACTTAGGCTTAACAACCTAATTACTAGACTCAACAGGAAGGAGGTGAACCACTCTTCCTTTATCTCAATGACTGAACCCACCAACATAAACCAAGCCCTTACTGATGAGTTTTGAATTTTAGCAATGCAGGAGGAATTAAACCAATTTGTTAGAAATGAAGTTTGGGAGCTTGTAGAAAGACCTAAGGGACAAAGTGGGTCTTTAAGAACAAAGTGAATGATTCAGGAGTGGTGGTTAGGAACAAAGCAAGATTGATAGCTAAGGGGTATAACCAAATAGAAGGGATTGACTTTGAGGAGACCTTTACCCCTGTAGCTTGATTGGAAGCCATTAGAGTGTTATTAGCCTTTGCCTATTATAAAGGATTTAAGCTTTATCAAATGGATGTCAAGAGTGCCTTTTTGAATGGGGAAATAAAAGAGGATGTGTTTGTAGAACAACCCTAAGGTTTTGACAGTTCATAATTTCCAAATCATGTTTTTTTAATTAAAAAAGGCTTTGTATGATTTAAAAGAGGAACCAAGAGCATGGTATGACAGGCTTAACACATTTTTACTAGAAAGGGAGTTTGTCAAGGGGAGCATAGACATCACCCTTTTTCTTAGGAGAGTTGGAGATGATTTACTCATTATTCAGATTTATGTGGATGATATACTCTTTAGATCTTCTAATAAGAAATTGTGTCATGAGTTTTCTAAAATAATGAGTAAAGAGTTTGAGATGAATTTAATGAGAGAATTGTCCTACTTTTTGGGGTTTAGCATAAAGCAATTGGAGGATGGAACCTTTTTAAATCAAACAAAATACATAAAGGACATTTTGAAGAAGTATAAGATGGACAAAGCTAACCCAATTAATACTCCCATGACTTCTAGTGCTCCATTGGATAAGGACCCAAGTGGTAAGTCTGTTGATTAAAAAAAGTATAGAGGCATGATTGGATCTTTACTTTACTTTACTGCGAGCTGACCAGATATTATGTTTAGTGTTTCCATTTGTGCTAGATTTTAAGCTAACCCTAAGGAGTCCCACCTGACTGTAGTTAAGAGAATTTTTAGATACCTTTTGGGGACCCAAAGCTTAGGGATTTGGTACCATAGATACAACACTTCTTTTGAGATTATTAGTTTTTCTAACTCTGATTTTGCAGGATGCAAGGTGGATAGAAAAGGTACTTCAGGAACTTGTCAATTTATAGGACAATCTTTGGTCTCATGGTCTAGTAGGAAGCAAAATTCTGTTGCACTTTCCACTGCTGAAGCTGAGTACATTGCTCTTGGAAGTTGTGTGGCCCAAGTCTTTTTGTTTAAACAATAGGTATTGGATTTAGGATTACCTGTAGGCACCATCTCAATAGTTTGTGACAACACTAGTGCCATATGCATATCTAAGAATCCTATCCAACATTCAAGGACTAAGCACATTGACATTAGGCATCACTTCATTAGAGACCATGTGACTAAGGGAGATATTGAGTTACATCATGTGACAACTAAAAATAAATTGGCTGACATCTTTACTAAACCCCTGGCCTTCGACACTTTCAGCTCTTTAAGGACCAGATTGGGTGTGATTGACATAACTGCATAAATGTGATCTTATATTTGCTTTATTTTGTTTTTTTTTTTCCCTTTTTTTCACTTTGTTTTCTTTTCCTTTTGTTTGATTTAGCTTGCATTCTTTTTATTGCTTTTTAGCTTTCAAAAATCATCGCTGATATGATATCGTATGCCTTCTCTTTTTTTTTTTTTGAGAATTTGTAGTAAAGGTTTTACATCTCTTAATATGTTAGATGGTAAGAATATTTCGTTTATTGTGTCTCCTTCTCTAACCTATTTTAGTGGGATAGTTTTATTTTCTAATCAAAAAGCTATTTCAAATTAAAAAATTGTGTATGAAATTTAGATCCTTTCTAAACTTGCTTAAGAAAATCTATCTTGTATTTATAATGCTTAAAGTCTTTTTATCACATCAAGATTCCTCATTAATCTTGTCATTGGCTAATTGATTCTATTTTGTGGATAGTTTTTCTCTATGTTAGAGAGAGAGCCCATATTCTCTAATATCTAGAAGATACACTCACAACTAAGAACTTTTTAAGAGTTGTAAAAGAGAATGGAGCTTGCAAAAAAAATTGGCCAGTGATGCCAAAAAAAGATGAGTAATGACGCCAAATTGAAAAATTATATATCAAAAAGCAAAAGATATGCACAAGCACCAATCAATTGACAAGAGGCATAAAATTAGCCCACTAAATAGCAAGCTCCTCTCTCTTTTCAAATCCCTTAAAAACTTAGAAGTTTTCATGTATCAAAGGCTTGATTTTGATTGTTTTAAGATTGTGACAAATTTACTTTGATTCATTATTCTATAAGATATTTTTTTTTTAAACCAAGAAATGAATGGATTCTTGTTCCTCATATCCAATTGATTTTTTGAGTTAGGTCATTGATTTCAAAAGATTATTCTACCCTAAGAGAAAGTCTGAGCTAAGGGTAATCATGATCGGATATTCTACCAGTCTTTGGATTATTGATGTTGTTAACTCATTAACTCGCAAGTTTTTAAAATCAATCACATGGAATACTACATCATCTTCATGCCTTGAAAAAAAAATGTGTGTTGTGGTTTACATTTGTTCTTGGTTCCCTCCTTTTTGAGATGTCAAAAGGGGGAGTAGTTTTAGGATGTGTCTTGCACCACAACACTGTTGTTTTTTAAATTTTTTATCGTAGTGTTTTGCCATCATCAAAAATAGGGAGATTATTGCAAATTCAGGTCTATGAACAATGTTTTGATGATTGGCAAACACTCTTACTTGACTTGGACTGTCTTTTACTACTGACTTTTCAGGAATCAAAGATCGGACAGAAAAATGGAGCCAGCTCAAGATGGGGTATATTAGGGTTGAGTCAGTCTATAATTTTATTTTTCCCCTCTTGAGTCAATTGTAATCTTTGGTGTGACTAATGCTAAGTAACGCTACACACAAACACTTGAGAGATTTAGAATTTCTATTTTTACTCAAATTGGCCAGGATGATATTTTAGATCGTTCTGGATGATCGGGCTTAAAACAAAAAAATCTAATCAAGGGTTCTTAATTAAGGCACCCGTCATTAGCCAATCGACCTAGATGATACGTGTATGAGTCAGGACGATAAGCTCAAAACAGAAAGAAATTGCCACCATAAACAATTAAGGTATTATGTAATTTTTGGTAATCGGCCAGGACGATCTTGGATCGGCCTGGACGATATTCACAATGATGCCTTAATTAATCAGAAAAATCAAGGAAGTAATTAAGGATGATTGATACGATCATATTGTCCTGGACGATCATAGGATCTGCCAGGATAATCTATTCTAAAACCTTAGTAACTTCTAGACAATAAATATCGGCCAGCACATATTCAGGGCGATGTGCTGGACGATCGGGATCGGACAGCTTGAATTCAGGGCGATACTCTGGATGATTTTCCTCTGATTTGAACTGATCGTCCTGGACGATCAAGTCAATTTTCAATCTTCCAGTTTGCATTCAGGGTGATGCTCTGGCCGATCTTCTGAGATTTGTATTGATCGGCTAGAATGATTTCCATTTCATCCTGGACGATATAGTCGGTAACTTGTAATTAATGAGCTCCTTTGAAGCTCTTCTATTTAAGAGCTCTTGTTCAATGTTTTTGAACATCTTTTGCTTCTTCCTTGACCTGAGAAGACCTTGAGGAGAGAAAGAGAGAGAGAGAGAGAGAGAGAGAGAGAGAGAGAGAGAGAGAGAGAGGATCTTATGAGGGGGAGCTTGTGAGGGGATTCACAAGGGTTGCTTCAAGGATTGCTCTGCTTCTTCTTCGTCTAGAGTTTCTCGTCCGTGGAAGGGTCGGTAGAGGTAAGGATTCATCAACTGATAGTGGTTCTCTGTCATCTTCAGAAGAAAGCAAAAGAAGATAGGTTCTCTGCCTTGTCGGGGTGGCAAAAAGAGGTTCTTTGTAAAGGCTTCTCCGCCTAGCTGTGGGGGCTAAAGGAGAGTCACGATTGTAGTGCAATACTCAGATGGTGCCTCCGAGGAGTTGACGTAGGTCGAGTTGACCGAACCACTATAAATTTCTGTGTTCTTATTTCTTGCTTCCGCACTTTAATTTCCGCACTTTTTTTTCTCGTGGTGTGATTTTGGTTTATATGATTTTACTTCTTTGTGAAAAGAATTTTTAAAATACCAATTCACCCCCCCCCCCCCCTTCTCTTGGTTAGCTTGGGCCAGTTCTATAGGGCTTAACATCCCCAATGAACTTTCAAATGGTAATGTATGTTACCATCAAAACCATAAACATAGGAGCTTGATATACAAAAATATTTATCATGAGTTCTTATATAAGGAGTAGAAACTCATCTTTAGGGCATGCTTTACTTAAATCTCTAAAGGTTATACAGATACTCATCTGACTGTTCTTCTTTCTTATTGGAATAATGCTAGCTAACTAGGTTGAATATTTATCCTTTCTGATAAAGCTGGCATTGGTTAATTTATTCACTTAAATAATGACCTATTACTGATGTCGAGTTGCATTCATCGAGAAACCTGCTTCACTAAAAATATTTTTAGTTGAATCACTAACTTATAACTTCTAGATCTTGAAATATTTTGGGCATCTCTGTATAACTCCAGGAAAAGAAATCTTTGAATTCTAACAACAATTGAATCATGTCATTTGCATCATCCTCATTCAATAGAGAGCTGATCAAGATCATATGAGGGTCTTCTTTAGTGCCAAGATTTACTTCTTTTAGATTATTTATAATTGATTTAATTTAATATTTAAGTTGTAGATGTGCATCCCTAACTTTAGAGTTATCTAGATCTTCTAAAGTTTCTAAACAGAGTTCATTAAAAGATTTAACATTCACCGAAAAGAGACTATCAAAATCGATATTATTAGATATTACATAGCAATATTCATCATCAACAAATGAACATAGAGTAGCAAAGCCAATACCTAATCTTAAGGTTTATTTTTGGTATTCTTTATTCCACGTGTATTAGAATTGCTGGGCTTCAGCTTTAGTCCAACTTGAAGATGTTAAACCTTTCTTAGAAAATTAATTTACATGGTTTGAATACCAATCAAAAAGCAGTTCTATTATCTCATCCATAAAAGGATCATCTAATGTTAGACAGTACAAATATTTTGGCTTTAGTTTTGGGGTTTAGAGGAAGAGGTTCTTTAACCTCCAACCTCCTTACATCCATTTTGGATAGTGGGGTTAAGGTAATTTTTCCACAAAACTTTTTAACCTCTCCATAGTAGATAGGTCTAAATTAACTTCCCTAGTGACTTAGACCCTATCCTCATTTCTATGAGTTTCTATAGAAATATCAAACTTTGGCTAATTTATAAATTTCTTATATTTTACAACCTATAGGTCTTTCTCAAGCACATGATTTATCCTCTGAACTAGATTTTGAATCAATATGTATTGTAGGTTCCCTTATTTGAATATTTTGAATTTTATTTTCATGTATTATTTGATTTTCCCATCCTTGATCTCTTTTTCAAGATCGTTGTGACATTCTACCTCCTCTTTATGAGGGAGTAGCAGGTGACTAATGAACATCGTGTTTGAGATCGGGACACTATTCTTTTTCTTTTTCTTCATTTTTTTCTTCCTCTTTTATTTCTTTTACTTCTATTTTAGCAAGTTTGAGATTGTCTTTATATATATCAACTTCAATAATAATTAAAAAAAAGGATTTCAATCACCTTTGATATAGTGCTCTATTCCCTCTCAAGAGAATTTTATACATGGATGTATGGTGAAATGAACCATTCTAAATTCATGGAGCAAGGGTCTACATAATAAAGTATTAAAAGAGGCTTAAAAATCTATTATATAGAATTTGGCATCCATTTTTAAAGTTTCTAGTTCTAAAAGGAGGGTTATTGAACCCAAAGCTCTCTCGCCCTATCATTGAATCCTAGAAGCAGCATCTTATTAGAGTTGTATTTGCGAGCATCCACCCTTACGTATGCGAGGGCCCTAAGAGTCATGATGTTGACTAATGCACCCGAATTAACAAGCACATTAAATACTTTGAAGTAATAAACATTCATGAAGATGTGCAACATATGATTATAATTAGTTGTTTGAGTAACAAATCTTCATGAAAATGTAGCTCCAAGAATTTCATTGAGGTATAGCACTTTCTCTTCTACCTTAGCCATATAGATTTCTGGATCGTGTAAAGATTTGATTAAAGACTCCCTCATTTCTTCAAGAAGAATAAGAGCATCATAAATAATATATTTTTTTATCAATATTATATGATGTGTTAGCAAATTGTAATTAACCTTTGGAATATTTGTACTCTCTATATCTGGCTGTTGAACTTGTTGAGGTTTATTTAAAGCTTCTAGATTATCAGCAACCAGGTTTCCTTTTATCAATAGCCACAACTCATGGAGGTAAGACTTTACCATTATGAAAATTGACTTGCACTACTTCTTTAGATGAAGGATTTTCACATAGTTTTGGTTCTTGGTTGTTTATTTCCTTCTAGATATCCTCTAGTTGTGTATCTGAGTGAGATAATTCCTAAGAATGATAGCTAAGAAGCTTCCTCTTGGAGATTAAAGTCTTCATTTAATAGCTTTTTGAAAGCTTTTATTGTAAAAACTTTGAGTAGAAAGGCAACTGGACCATGGATATGTTTTAGAAGGGTCTCTAGAGCATGTTATTCTTGCAGTTGAGGCTCACATCTAAAGCTAAGATTCCTCTATCTTAGGATAAAATCTACCAAGCTTTCACCTAGCTTCTACTTATCTACTACTTGATCTCTAATGGTGATGAGATGCTTTGCACTAACAAATCTCTTTACAGGCATAGCTTCTAGATCACTGAATGTATGGATTGACCCATTGAGTAGTTTTGCATAACAATCAAATGAAATCCTAGAGATGTTGTTGATAAATTATTTGAACAAAAGTGTACCACTACCATATGCATTACATCAACTAGCTTTGAAGTAAGCTAGATGTTTCTTAGGATTACCCATACCATGAAAGTTTTTTAAAGAAGGAGGTACGAATCCTTTCAGATAAGGGACCAAGTTGTATGAGGAAGGAAGCAATTAAATCTATGTAGCTTAACATTACACCACCGTGAAGGGTAGGATTATTTTCTTCTTTCAATTTAAAAGAGGGAACCTACAATTTATTTTTCTAATCAGATGTAGCATAGGGAATATAGAAATCATCCCAAAGGATAAAATGTATATTCTTCAATCATTCCAATTAGAACAATAAATTATAAATTAATTTCCATGATCAAATATAAAGGATATTCAAATATTTATACAAGCAAATAAAGAACCCATTTCTCTTTTGCTTATGAAATTAAATTAAGAATATAGATAAAGGTAGTCTGCATTCATTGATTTTTCCCGTATCTTAGAAAGGAATTAAAATAGAATTTACTTTATTCTATGAGCTAGACTCCCTATAAGGACAAGCCCATATAGTTAATAATATCTCCTAAGAAAATACTCTCAATAAAAATGAAGACTAAATTATTCTAAAATTCATATAAATTTAAAGAAATATTTGGGCTACTTAGATTTCAACACATACGCTTTAGATTACAAATTTTGGAATTGGAAATTTAGATTATAATTAAGGGTGTGTAAGGAGAGGGGTGTATATAATTTAGGCTTATCACTTGCCTAGAGTGAGTTGGAAGCTAATAGTCCTAGACATAACAATCATCATATGTTTGTAAGATTCGGTAAGCTTTATCCTAATAGTCTAGGAGTTGTTATTAACAAATTCTAAATCAAATGTTATATAACATGCTTACATAAAATAGAAACTACTAGTATAATGCAAATGATGCACGAACAACAATGTATAAAAGTGCTAATTTTATTGATTTATTATTTTGTAAAGAATAATCTAGGGTTTGCAGTAAAGTAATGGCGGCCAGGTCCCACCAACAACAAACATAGATTCTAATACTATCATATACATTTAGAAATAAAATATAACTTCTTATGGTCTTTGAGTACCAAGTCTTTTGCATAATTCCAAAAAGAATATCCTATTAAAAAGAGGGCAATAATTTTAGGAGCCCCACTTGTGTATGTATAAGAAATTATCTTCAACTCTTTTACAACTCATGACACTTTACAACACAATCTATATACAAAATCTATAAAATTTAAATATATATTCCCTTTTTATATACATCATCACCTAGGAACATTCTATACTACAGGAATATAAATAATATAATAATAAAATGTAGATATGATGGTGCATAGTGAGCAGTTATATATATACAGTAAAGTAAATAAAATTAAATTACACAACCCTAAATTTATTTACTCTGCTCTCCGGTGCACTGACATAAAAGTAAATATGACATATATATTTTTTTAAAAAGTAAGCAAACACTCATGGGTACCCTATAGGAAAAGACACCCATAATCAAATCAGACCAATTCACTGGACTAACTTAGGGTAAAGTTGGTTGTCCTAGCAAACCATCTATGTGTGTGGAAGAGGTTGTGTGGCTTTGATATGTTCTATAGGGATTTAATATTTAGATTCCATGTATTTTAATGTTTATTCATTAAAGGTAAAATGGAAATTTAATTAAAGTTTAAATTATATATATTAGCATTTAGAATTATTCAAGTTTTAAATGTTGAAGTTGTTTATTTAGTTTTAAAGAATTTATAATTTAATAAGACCTAAGTTTAAGAGTCGCAGTAAGAACATCTTTTATTAACATCAAACTTTAAATGGGACTTAATTGTGCAAGTAAAAGTGGTTAATGAATCTGCAGATATTTTGTCAGTTCCTCATAGTGACATTTATGCTGGACTTTTTGCCGCTAATTTACCAATGCATATTTTTTCGGCTAATTTGCTAATTTTTATAATATTCATAAGCATTTTCCATCAAAAATCACTACAAAATCTCTGGCATAAATTGCGCTAGCTTACTTAAACCTGAAGAAACATTTTTGGCATATTTTTTCTAGTTTTGTTACAGTCAAAAAATCTTCCAAAAAATCTGATAGAGAAAGCACTATTTTTCCCCCCATCCATCATCTTTCTTCTCATTTTCTTTTCTCCTCATTTTGGTTCATGAAAATTTTAGAGAAGCTCTTATGGAAGATAATATTACAGAGAGCGAGACATTTTTCTTAGATGGTTTACAAATATTATAATTCTCATGAGTGGTGTTGAGTCTAGTTAATAGGTTATTAGACCTAAGTTAATGTCCCAAGGCTACCAAGAGGGGGGGGGGGTGAATTAGTAGTTTTAAAACTTAACCCTCTTTTAAATTTTAGTTGAACCGAAATTAAACTTTTAATGAAATTTTTATAGAAAAGTTTTTCAACCACAAATTTTTAAGACAAAAGAAAAATGCAAAAAATAAAAAAAAAATAGTTAAGTAAACGACACAAGATTTATAGTGGTTCGGTCTAAACCAGACATACATCCACTCCCCAGAGGAATCCCTCTGAGTATTGCACTAATACCAATAGTGTCTCTCCTTTTTCTCCCACAGCAAGGCAGAGAAGCCTTTACAAACACTCTTTTCACCACTAGCCGGTGCGGCAGAGAACCGTCGTCCTTTTACACAATCCCCAGTATTGGCAGAGAACCGTCCCTCCTTTCACACTCTCCTAGTGTGGGCAGAGAACCCTTCATCCTTTCACACTCTCCAAGTGTGGGCAGAGAACCCTTCGGCTGTTCACACTCTCCAAGTGTGGGAAGAGAACCCTTCGACTGTTTACACTCTCCAAGTGTCGGTAGAGAACTGGATCTCCTTGACAGATCTTTTGACTAGAAATATAGATGGAAGAAAGAAAAAGAGTGAAGTAATCTCAAATCACAAGTTAGAAATCTTACCTTTGAACACAAAGCGAACCCTTCACGCTCCAGTGGTAGAAATCCTTCTTTGAATGCTCTCTCTCACTCTCCCCTTTACTCTTCTTCCAATAGGCATGAAGTTCAATGAGCAAAAAGATTGGGTGGCAGTCAAATTGGAACTATTTATACAAAAGACAAGAAAAACTGCCCAAAAACTACAAGTTTTTAATTCTGAACGCAGTGGATCGTCCCATACGATCGTGGATCATCCTGAACGATTTTACTTAAATTGTCGGAATTGAACCATATGTATATTGGTACGAATTATGTTCGTACACGCTAATCATCCCGTACGAACAAAATTCGTCTGGTACAAAACGGTTATTTCATAGGTCGGTTTCCCAAAATTCTTCAGGACTTAACCAACTGACGTAAGTCGATTCAGTTCGTCTTGGGACGAACAGATTTCATCCTGGGATGATTTCATACAGAGACTTTCGTTCTGGGATGAAATTTTATTTCGTCTGGATGAACAGAGCAAGCTTCAATACAGAGGCATTCGTCCTGGGATGAACATTATTTTTTGTCTGGACGAACAGAGCAAGCTTCAATACAGAGCCGTTCATCCTGGGATGAACATTATTTTACGTCTTGATGAACAGAGCACGGTGAGAATACAGAGACGTTCCTCCCAGGATGAATATTAAATTCATCCTGGACGATTATGACTTATAAAAATTTTCTCCCCGCCTGTTCGATCCATTGCTCTTCTTAGGGGTAATTGACATGATCGTCCCGTACGAACTACGTTCGTCCTGTATGATCAGTTCACAAAAATTGTTCCCCAAGTGTGTATTTTGTTATTTTTCACTCAATTACAATCACTCCCTCTCATTTCAAAACTTATGAATATTTGTTGAATTTGATTACAAGTCTTCATATCTTGGAGTTGATTTTCCTGAAATGTTAGTACACACTAGAGCAAAAATAAATTTTCCAAAAACTGTTAGGAGATAACGACACATAAAACAATAATATTTAGAATCATCAAAACTATACAAGTTGCAAGAATGTAAAACATGCAAATAGCAACTTTCCTAACAATCTCCCCCTTTTTTATAATGGCAAAACAATTATTGTTTGTATTATTTGAAATTCTAAGAATCTCCTAAACTCCCCCTAAAATGATGAACTCATGAAAATAAGGAGGCATTTGAATAAAAAAAAATGGTTTTTCAAAATTTTTATACAACATAAAACAAAACAAAAACATCAAACACACATACAAAAACATACGATAAAACAAATAAAAAACATAAAAATACATAAGACACGAATACACAAGACACAACAAACAATTTCTCCCCCTTTTTGACAACATCAAAAAGTGAAGAAGAAAAAATAATGATAGAAATGTAAGTAGAAGAATGAAATTCAGTTTATAATTTAATCTTGAAAGTGATTGAAATAAGATATGCAAATAAAATTAAGATATTAGAGAAATCATAGAGATTCATATAATTGAAGAAGTGTTATAACATAGAGAATAAAATGAATTTATCAAAGGAATGTAACAATTTAGACATTAAGATAAAGAAAATCATTGCACGAGGGATGAATAAAAAATTTTATATTTCACATTTCAATGTCAAGTATAAATGAACATAAGATCAATTTGAATTAAGAGATTGAAAGAGTTTGGAAAGAAAGAACTACCACATGTGGCGCTTTGCGCATCTTGTTCAGTTTTTCTACCACATTTTTGTGCATTTGTTTATTGTGGGCTTATTTTATGCCTCTTTTTGTCATTGCAAATTTTTTGCACAACTCTTTTGATTTTTGTACATTTGTACACTTTTTAAGAGTAATTGAATTCTTTCCAAAGTCAATAATCAAAGATTTCATATTTTTCTAAGTGCATAAATACTATTTGAAAAGAGAAATACAAAATAAGAAAACATCTAAAATGCAATAATAATATTAGTTCTAGAGTAGTCTAAATAAGAGACATGGACTTGAAAATTCTAATAATATCATGTTATAAGCATTTCTTAATTGTAGAATAAATATATTTTATAATGAAATTAATTTTAATTTATAATTTAAATAAGGCACTATTAAGATTAAAAAAAAATTAAAAGTCATAAAGCCTAACACACATTTTCAAAACATTAGGTAACAAAACATTTGAACATATATTAATATCGAATGAAATTGTTACAATTTGAAGTACACGATGTCAATATCAACAACATTAAAACAAGGAAAATACAATAATCTAAAACACATCACAAACACATGAACTATAAAGAGACACTAAACAAACACTACAATCATTCTGAAGGACCCTGATCTGGAGGAGGAGGAGGTGGTGCTGCACTAAAAAAGTTGAAATAACTACTCATCACAAACATATTGGAATTAATGGATTTAATTTGTTCACGCATGAATCCCATATCTTGATTGTACTAAATGTCTTGCTGTTGTATATGAGTTTAAATTTGATCAAACCTTTGATCAAAATGAGCCTCTAAGTTGTTAAATCTTTGAACCAAATCCTGATAATTTGGTTAAGCAGCATGTGATGGTTCACCCTCTTCTTCTGTTTCACTCAATACTACATGAGGTTTACTTGGCTCATCCTTATTGAAGATAGCCCTAAAGGAACCATCATTGTAGTAGAGTGGTTCTTCAAAGTCTTGATTTGGATGAGTTAAATCATACTTCTTTTCTAAAATGTAGGCAATGAGATGGCCTAAGGCTATGTTCTTCTTCCTTTTATGATCTACATGACCAATTTCAGAAAGACAATAAATGTAGTCAATTAGGAGTTGGGCCTCATCTATAGGTTGTCTAGTCATTATCAAGTAGGTAACTGTAGAGAGAAGTGGAGTGATATTTACTCTATCACCAGCTTTAGGTATAATAGAAGATCTTAGTACATGCTGGATGATTCGGGCATTAAGAACTAAAGTGGCTACTTTAGGCAAATGATCCTTAACTCTTATTCCTCTAAGAACATGATTAACTTCAGTCCAATCAAAACTAGTGGTGGTAAAGGTGTGTGCTCTTATGCCTTCAGTCCTTAAGTTTAAGAAGATACCAAGGTCAGCCTTGGTGATTTCAATTTTCTTTTTAAAAACAAAAGAACTTATAACAGAGTGGTTGGAGTTGAATGACATGTTTGCCAGAAAATAGTGGAAGGTTTCTTTACTGTAGAAGTGAACTAAAGTGAGGATCAAACCAAATTGTGTATGGGCAAAAAAGTGCATTACCTTGAAGGTTAATTGATCCTATAGGAGAACTCCAGATGGAGTGATTTTTGCAGAGACAAACCTAAGAAAAGATTCTTCATTGGCTCTAGACAGGAAGTTTTCAGATGTATTCCTAGGAGGACCCTAAGCCAAAGTCTTTTGGCGCTTGCTAGAACTTTCCATTGAAGGATTTGAAAAGACGAAAGCTTCGAAAGAGATGTGTGAGAGTGGCTGTTCAGTAAAAATTGTCATCAATTTAAAGAAAAATGATTGTTCGTACCAGATGAAATTTCGTTCGTCTCGTACGAATTCGATTCGTCCCCGTACGAAAATATTTTGTATGGACGAACGAGTGATTTAAAAATTAACGGATTTTTGTAATCACACAATTTACGAAGAGTCCTTTTGAACAGACTTTTGACCAAACGATCGTACAGACGAACACGTGTTCGTACAGATGATCAAAAATTTAACTCGTTTTGATGGCTGTTAAAAATCATCCCCCATTATGAAACGACATCTGTTCGTCTGGACGAACCAATGGTTCGTACGGACGAAGCTCATAATAAAAACTGTCTTATCCGTTCAACTGTTGCATTCAATCGTCCCGACGTTTGAGAAAAAAAATATTTTGTCCCGGACGATCGTGAAGATCTTACAAACGAACTACATTAAAAACTTCTCTTAAGACAGTTTGAAATCACGCATATTGATATTTTACACACATCGTCCCGTACGAAAAAATTTTCGTCCATGACGATTTACCCAATTTTTTTGTATTTTTTATCAAAGAAAACCAAATAAACCCACAAAATACAATGAACAACGACAAATGTACATACTCTAAATAAAAATCAGTCAAAAATAAACAAAAATCACAAAAACAAAATCATAAAAACATAAACTACGAAACCAGAAACATCAATGTAGCAAAAACATTTTTATTTAAGCATTTTAATCAATTACACCAAGCCTTGTTCTTAATGTACTGAAAGTATCAAAGGCTAAAGGTTTTGTTAAAATATCTGCAAGTTGATTTTCAGTTGAAACATGGGTAAGTTCAATTTCTCCTTTGGATACATGATCACTTATGAAATGATGCCTTATGTCAATGTGTTTGGTTCTTGAATGTTGAATAGGATTTTTGGAAATGCAAATAGCACTAGTATTATCACAAAAAATTGGAATAGTGCATATAGTTAATCTTAAATCAATCAACTATTATTTTAACCAAAGTACTTGTGCCACACAACTTCCTAATGCAATGTATTCAGCTTCTGCATAGATAGGGCTACTGAATTTTGTTTTCTACTAGACCATAAAACTAATGACTTTCTAATAAATTGACATGTTCCAGAAGTGCTTTTCATATCCACTATACAGCCTGCAAAGTCAGAATCTGAATAACTAATAATTTTAAATGAAGAGCTAAACTTAGGATACCAAATTCCTAAGTTCTGAGTTCCTAGTAAATATCTTAAAATCCTTTTCACTGTTGTCAAATGTGATTCTTTTGGATCTGATTAAAATCTAGCACATAAACAAACACTGAACATGATATCGGGTCTGCTAGCAGTCAAGTACAGTAAAGATCCAATAATCCCTCTAAATTTCTTTTGATCAACAGATTTTCCCTTAAGGTCCTTATCCAACTTAATTGAGGAACTCATTGGTGTACTAACAGGTTAGTATTATCCATTTCATACTTTTTGAGGATTTCCTTAACATATTTAGATTGACTAAAAAATGTACCTTCCTCAAGTTGCTTAATGCTAAAGCCTAGAAAGTAAATTAAGTCTCCCATTAGACTCATCTCAAATTCATTACTCATTGTTTTAGAAAAATCATCACAAAAATTTTTATTTAAAGATCCAAAAATGATATCATCCACATAAATTTGGACAATGAGTATTTCTTTTCCAAATTTCTTTAAAAAGAGAGTTGTATCCACACTTCCTTTTTCAAAAGATCTTTCAAGTAGAAAGGTGCTCAACCTCTCAAACCAAGCCCTAGGTGCCTGTTTCAAACCATATAATGCCTTTTTTAACTTGAAAACATGATTTGGGTATTTAGAATTTTCAAAACCTGGAGGTTGTTCTATAAAAATATCTTCTTCAATTACCCCATTTAAAAAGACACTTTTCACATCCATTTGAAATAATTTAAATCCTTTAAAAAAGGTAAAGGTTAGTAAAACCCTAATTGCTTCAAGTCTAGCTACAGGGGCAAAAGTCTCCTCAAAATCAATTCCTTCAGTTTGATTATACCCCTTAGCAACTAATCTAGCCTTATTTCTAATGACTACTCCTGAGTCATTCATTTTATTTTTGAACACCCATTTAGTTCCAACAATACTTTGATCTTTTGGCCTTGAAATTAATTTCCAAACTTTATTTCTTACAAATTGATTCAATTCTTCTTGCATGGCCAAAATCCAAAATTCATCAGATAGTGCTTGATCAATATTAGTGGGTTCTATAGTTGAAATACCGGCTGAATGATTGACTTCCTTGTTTAATCCATGCCTAGTTCTAACACCCTCCCTAGGTTAACCTATAATCAATTCCCTGGGTGGTTTTTAGAAAATCTCAAATCTCTAAGAAAAGGGTTTTCTATTTCCAAATTCTCTTCCATATTTTCTTCCAAATTTATTATATCAATTTTTTGGTAGTTATCCTCAATCTCATCTTCAACAACATTTGGCTCTTCCAAATTTCCAGATTCATCAAATACAACATGTGTGGTTTCTTCAATGACAAAAGTTCTTTTGTTGAACACCCTATAAGATTTTCCAACACTTGAATATCCAACAAAAATTCCATCATCTGATTTTGGATCAAATTTTCCTAAGGTAGATTTTTCATTATTATGAATGAATACCTTGCAACCAAAAACATGCAAATGAGACAAATTAGGTGTTCTACCTTTTAGCAACTCATAGGGTATTTTATTTAAATTCGATCTCACATTCACCCTATTCAAAACATAACATGCTGTGCTAACCGCCTCAGCCCAAAAATATCTAGGAAGTGAGTATTCTGCCAACATTGCTCGGGCGGCTTATATTATTGTTCTATTTTTTTCTTTCGACTACCCCATTTTTTTTAGGGGTTCTAGGTGCAGAAAAATTGTGATCAATTCCTTTTTCTTTACAAAAATTTTCAAATCTTTCATTTTCAAATTCTCCTCCATGATCACTTTGTATAGAAATTATTTCACACCCTAATTTTCTTTGAATCCAAGTCATAAAATTTCTAAATTTCTCAAATGATTCACTCTTATAAAATAAAAATCTAACCGAAGTGAATCTTGAATAATTATCCACTATAACAAATCCGTATACCTTCCCTCCTAGACTTACAGTTCCTACTGATCCAAAAAGATCCATGTGTAAAATTTCCAATGGTTTACTAGTTCTAAGATCCTTATTGGACTTAAAAGAGGACTTCACTTATTTTCCTAATTGACATGCATCACAAAGGTGATCCTTAGTAAAGTCTAGTTTTGGTATACCTCTCACTAAATTCTTTTGGTTAATTCTCCTAAGGTTTTTCATACTAGAATGACAAAGTCTCCTATGCCACAGCCATGATTCATCAGAAACAGTTTTCAAACAAAAAGCAGTAGGAGATTGAATACAATTTAAATCTAGCATATAAACATTATTTACCCTTTTTCCATTTATAACATCTTTCCCATTTAGGCTTAATATGCAGCTAGTAGGTAAAAATTTTACACTATAGCCCTTATCACATAGCTGACTTATACTTAACAAATTATGTTTTAAGCCTTCAACCAATAACACGTTGTCTATAAAAAAGTTTTTCAGATTTCCAATCATATCTGATCCAACCACTTTGTTTGTGGTATTATCTCCAAGTGTAACCTTGCCTCCACTCCTGGCTTCCAGCGTTACGAATTGAGTAGAATCTCCAGTCATATGCTTTGAACATCCTCTGTCCAGGTACCATATGCTCTCACGAGGTCTTGTGTGAGAGTGACCCTGCAAAAATATCAAATGTTAGAACTGAAAACCCAAACAAGTTTGGTTTACCTTTTAGCAATTTATAATCAGATGTATGTATGATATGTCTAGGTTTATGCATCTTAGGTCTCCACACCAAATTAGATTTCGTCTTCAAGGTACAGGTGTGAGCTATATGTCCAAATAATCCACAATTATTATATTTGACATTAGGAAAAGTATTCTTAAGTTTTCTACCATTTGTATGTCATCTAAAGGATTCCATATATTTAGGATTTATAAAATCTTCAAGTTTGGGGGGTATCCTATTATCCTCAAGAGCTCTTATTTTCAATTTATAAAATGAATTTATATCTTCCAAGATTCGATTTGTATAATTGATTCGATATGTTTTGCTCTCAGATTCATCCTTAAATATTTTAAAATCTTTTTCAAGATCAGTATAGGATGATTTTAAATTCTCATAATTCTTATTCAAGTCATCATATTCGTCAAGTAGTTTCATGTGGTTTTCATCTATTAATGCATGATCTTTTCTAAGGATTTCATGTTCCTTCTTAAGCTCTTCCAATTCTAAACTTACACTAGCATGCATCTTTTTCATTTTCCTATATGCATCATGCATGTGTTTAGAAACTTCAAATAATTCATCATATGTTAAGTCACATATCTCTTCTTTATCTGATTGATCAACACTATCTGCCATCAAGAAAAGATTAGTGACTTCTTCTTCTTTTTCAGTCTCAGATAAATCTGAAGCTGAGTCGGCCCAAAAAGCTCTTTGAATCTTCTTCTTGCCCTTCTTTACAATTGGTTTCTCCTCTACCTTCTCCTTGCTAGGAGTGGCTTTGAGTTTTGGGCAATCAATCTTGATATGACCTGGTTTTATACATTCATAACAAATCACTTCATTAGATACCTTGCCATTTCTGTTAAACTTACCTCTATTTTGTTGCTAGCATCTCTTCTGCTTCCTCTTCAGAAATCTTCTAAATTGTCTAGTCATTAATGCAATATCGTCTTCATCCTTAGGTTGTCAGTGTTTACTCTCAGACTCTTCCACTTTTAGTGCTATATTCTTCTCCTTTCATGGTTCACCTGCATCAATCTTTCTTTGACTAACCCCTTGCTCGTAAGCAATGAGTGAACCAAGAAAATTGTCAGTAGAATAAATATATAGATCTTTAGACTCTATAATTGCAGTAATTTTAGCATCTAAGTAGTAGGTAAACAATAAAAAATCTTATTAACCATTTCAGCATTAGTTAATTCCCTACCAAGTGCATGCAAAGAAGTGACAATTTGTGTGAATCTTGTATACATGTCAAAAATAGATTCATTTGATTTCATGCAAAATAACTCATAATAATGTAACAAGATATTAAGTCTTGATTGTTTAACCTCATTAGTCCCCTCATAAGTTATACAAAGTATATTCCATATGTCCTTTCCACTTTTGCAAGTGGAAACCCGCATGTAGTCTTTAGATTTTAAAGCATAAAAGAAGTTATTTAAACATTTAGCATTTAGTTGAGCTAAGTCACGTTCTTCTATAGTCCAATCTGCAAAAGGTGTTTCTACCCTAACTCCATCAACTAATCTAGTTGATTTTGTATAACCTTCCTGGACTAAGATCCACATACGATAATCAAGTGACTGTAAGAATGGTTATTTCATAGGTCGGTTTCCCAAAATTCTTTAGGATGTAACCAACTGATGTAAGTCGATTCAGTTCATCTTGGGACGAATAGATTTAATCCTGAGATGATTTCATATAGAGACTTTTGTTCTGGGATGAAGTTTTATTTCGTCTGGACGAATAGAGCAAGCTTCAATACAGAGCCGTTCGTCCTGGGACGAACATTATTTTTCATCTGGACGAATAGAGCAAGCTTTAATACAGAGCCGTTTGTCCTGGGACAAACATTATTTTTCATCTGGACGAACAGAGAACGGTGAGAATACAGAGACATTCGTCCCGGGATGAATATTAAATTTGTCCTGGATGATTAGGACTTAGAAAAATTTTCTCCCCACCTGTACGATCCATTGCTCTTCTTAGGGGTAATTGACATGATCATCCCGTACGAACTATGTTTGTCCCATACGATCAGTTCTCAAAACTTGTTCCCCAAGTGTGTATTTTGTGATTTTTCACTCAATTACAATTACTCCCTCTCATTTTAAAACTTATGAATATTTGTTGAATTTGATTACAAGTCTTCATATCTTGGAGTTGATTTTCCTGAAATGTTAGTACACACTAGAGCAAAAACAAATTTTCCAAAAAATGTTAGGAGATAACAACACATAAAATAATAATATTTGGAATCATCAAAACTATACAAGTTGCAAGAATGTAAAACATGCAAATAGTAACTTTCCTAACAAGTGGCTATATTTTCTCTTAGTGACAAGATATGAAATAAACATATACGTGAAAATGTTGGAGGTCTTATCGAAGATAATATTAGAGAGAGAGCAAAATTTTCATTAGATGGTATTTTCATGTAAACTGCATTTTCACACGTCAACTAAATTGGTAAACTTGCCAAAAATATCTCTAGTGCAAACTTTATATTCACAAAGGTGCACCCTTGAAGACTTATACATGACTTTATTGGTATGGTAGGATTGAAAACCATGATCACAGTTTCACCAGACACCGATTATACATGTCTTTCTTGACATGGCAAGCAGACTAAGACTCTTTGTATTTCAACTAAATAGGGGAGAGGCTGGGAGGATGCTAGATATTTTATTAACAAGGGACCTATGTGAAATAACACTATTTAATTTACAAATAAAATTAAAATCCATCTTTTTTCCTTTAATAGATGTTACAACAGTATCTAATATATTCAAATTATATATAGGCTATATTAAGATATAAAAAATTAAAGAAGTTGGATGAATAACCAATTGTTGTAAGGATGAATGAAATTAACATATGAGCTTATTAAAAAGGTGGATTTTTTCATTTATCCAACTTTTTCAGCTACCCAGCTTCATCTCAAATGGAAAATTTTAATGACTATGTTCTAAACATAAAAATCAAGTGCACCTAAGCCCAGATTATGTAACTGTTTATCTATATCATAGAGGGTTCATGCCAGAATATTTGTATTAATCAATAAATCCTAAGGCTTTTAAATGATGGATCCATTCTCTATGCAACACAGATGATTATTTGAGAGTCTTTAAAGTTTTATTAGAGATAGAATAGGGAATTTAAAAATTAAATACACATGCCCCCTAGATGAAAGAAAGCATAATGTAAGGTCGTATATTATTTATTGTTAGATGATCCTGTAATCCAATGTGTTAGTACCTTCTTAAAAGGAGTCATGCACAATACATAAGGGGTCTTTTGGTCATTTTGGGTGTATTAGAGGGCGTAGAAATGAATGCCAAAATGCCCTCCAAAAAAATCAAGCATAAGGCATGTTAAACTAAATTAATTTATTTTTTATTTATTAGAATTTGTTGAAATTAAACCCTTAATGTAAGGTTCATAGAGAAGATTATTTTTTAAATGTCAATTATTGTCAAAATGGCTTGAGATCAAGTCATTAGGTATATGCCAATAAGTTTTCTATGTTTAATGTTTCATTCAAATAAGATGTGTATAGTGAATCCTAGAATTGCCTAAGTTAGCTAAGGCATGCCTTAATTATTGTCCTTAAATGACACTAAATTGTATAGGTTTAGAATAAATGTTTTCTAACCTATTATAAATACATATAAATGTAGGTCGAACAAAATCTCATTTCTCTTAACATTAGAGCATGTCAAATTATGCGGTTAGTATGACAAAATCATGATCATTATATTCAAATAAATGGAATCATCAATTATGATTTTATTTTTAAGCTCTGAAAGCAATAAACTATAATCTTAAGTTTTATACTGAGTTTCTTTTATAGTAGATTAAACAACATGCAATATGAGATTCAGATGGAAGATGCATGAAGGAGAAGTGGGGAATGGTTTATAGAGCTCCAACCTATATTATCTATTTGAGAACCTAGGTAAAACCTAGGGTTAGGAAAATACCTATAAATAGGAGGTGAGTAAGGGTTTTTTTTCTTTGTTGGAGGATCCTTTACAAGTTTGTAGAAGACGATGAACTCTAAAAAAAAGGTTGAGTGGTTCTAATCACCTAGATAAACTTTTCTTCAAATGCCCCTCAAAGTTACCACTAATAAGCTTCAAACATTAGGAAAGTATCAGGGAAAAATTTCTATCCCATCTTATTCTTTATGAGTTTAAGTATATGATTATAATTAAATTCTAAACTTTTACCTGAAACTAATATTTTATTGTACTCACTTTTTTTTCTTCTATTATTTTATCTTCATTTTCTCTTTTTAAAACTCTTTCTACTTTTATTTTTGTGGAGTACATTGTTAATGATTTTGAATATCAATTTTGTTTATAATCTTCTTATAATCATAATGAGTTTAATATAAGGATTTAATAATATTGTTAATTCCAAAACCAAGTTGCTTATGATTTTCAATTTTAACAAGCTCATATCTACTTTTTAACCCTATTTATTCATCTTCAATTCAAAGGTCAGCGTATACATATATAACTTATAAATTCAAGTTAACTAAATAATTTAAATGATTAAAGTTAGTAAATTATTAATTTTTCCAATTTTTTATTATAAAGTAGTGTTCATTTAAACAATGATCACTACAGGAAATTCTTTTTTTTATCTACAGTCAAATAACTACCTTTATTACCAGCATTTTTAATAATAAACTGCCAGAACTTCTAGCGGTAAACTACAAATGGATATACCACAAATTTTTTTAGGCGTCAACTATTACTAGCGATATGGTCGCTGGTGTTAAGTGAATTTTTTCTAGAGGCTTAAACCACTGGAAACACACTAGAAATTGACCTAAAATTGACCACCCCAGCCCTTCCTCCTCATTTCTTCACATTATTGATTTTCGTCCAAATGTTGTTCTCGCCCTCGCCTCTAACCTACATCTACAGTACTACAACCAACGATGCCCTAACTCTGGCAATCGATGCCCTAACTATAGTTAATGATGCCCTCACTCCACCCATTGATGCCATCATTTTGCCCACCGATGCCCTCACTCTAGCCTGCGAATGCCCCAACGGTGATCTCCTCCATGCATTTACTTTTTTTTTTTCGTTAGTCATGGATGTTCTTAGTCAACATTTGAATGAGGGTGTACCTTAATTTTATTAATTTTGTTGTTGATAATCTTCAGGTTAGTAAGTTTAGGGAGGGAGTTGAAGGTAAACTTAAAATTTGAGAAAGCCTTAAACACATATCATTTTTCTTTAGTCATGGATGTTCTTCGTTGACATTTACAAGAGGTTATACCTTTTTTTTTTCTTATGAGATTATTCTTGTTCATAAAATTAGAAAGCGAGTTGAAGGTAAACTTGATTTATGGATGTCTACCTTAGATTGTAAATGTTGTCTCTTGAGTTGATCTAAAACATAAATATATGGAGTGTAATTTTTGTTGTAATACACTTAGAGAGGGGGTTGTGAATTTGTTTGATAAAGTCAATAATACGAGTACACATTTTCTATATATTGGATATCTTGTTCGGAGTGAAGGTAAAATAGATGGGGATATTATCAATAAAAATCAAGTTGGATGGTTGATGTATAAGAATGCATCAGGGTTGTTGTGTGATAGAAAAGGCCCCCACAAACTTAAGGGAAAATTCTATATGATGATGGGGAGAAGTGCAAAGCTTTATAAAATGAGAAGCATAATACTAAGTTAAGTTTTGTATTGATAAGTCACCTTAGATGGTTTGGTTCTTAAAACGATGGCCTTCTTGTTAAGAGAGTTGTTATTAGCATGTTTTACATTCATGCAACTTATATAGTTTTGATGATTCCAAATATTATTGTTTTATGTGTAGTTATCTCCTAACACTTTTTGGAAGATTTGTTTTTGCTCTTGTGTGTACTAACATTTCTAGAAAATTGAACTCCAAACTATGAAGACTTCAAATCGAATTCAGCATACAATCCTTTGCAAATTGAAGCTTTAAACTATTTTTTGAATTGAGAGGGAGTGATTGTAATTGAGTGAATAAACACACACACACTTAAGGAGATCTTACAAAATTTGTATTGATCGTACGGGACGAACCTAGTTCATACGGGATGATCAGGTCAGTTATCTCCTCGTATGAGCAATGGAACGAACGAGAGTTGAGGAAATTTTTCTAAGTCCTGATCATTCATGAAAAAATTAATTTCATCCCAGGATGAGTTGGGCTCTGTAAAAATTTTGTTCAGACAAAATCTATAATCATGCCAGGACGACTTGGGCTCTGTAAAAATTTCATCCATACGAAATCCAAATCATCCCAGGATGAATTCTTCTCTGTAAAAATTTCATTCAGACCAAATTCATTATCGTACCAGGACGAGTTGCTCTCTATAAAAATTTCATCCGAACAAAGACCTGTTCGTCCAAGGACGATGTGAACCGACATACCATAGTTGGTTATGTCTTGCAGTTATTAGGGAACTGACCTATGGTATAACTAATCGTACCGGACGAACCCAGTTCGTACGGGATGATAATCGTATACGAATATAGTTTGTACCAATATACATCATGATCATTTCCGACACTTTAAGTAAAATCATCCAGGAAAATCCACGATCGTACGATACCATTCATTTCATGTTGACTTGAAAAATTTGCAGTTTTAAACAGATTTTCTTGTCTCTCCTATATATAGTCCAATTTAGACTGCCACCCAATCTTTTTGCCATTTGATCTTCATACCTATTGAAGGAAGAGTTAAGGAGAGAGTGTAAGAGAGCATTCAAAGAAGGATTCCTACCACTGGAGCTTGAAGGCTTCGCTTGGTGTTCAAAGGTAAGAATCTCTGATTGTGATTTGGGATTACTTCACTCTTTTATTTTTTCCTTCTAGATTTCTTGTGAGGATATCTGTCAAGGAGATCCAGTTCTCTGCCCATATTAGGAGAGTGTGAAAGGACGAAGGGTTCTCTGCCCATACTTGGAGAGTGTGAACAGCTGAAGGGTTCTCTACCCATACTAGGAGAGTTTGAAAGGATGAAGGATTCTCTTCCCACACTAGGAGAGTGTGAAAGAATGGACGGTTCTCTACCAACACTGGGGATTAGTGTAAAAGGAAGACGGTTCTCTGCCGCACTGGGTAGTGGTGGAAAGAGTTTTTGTAAAGGCTTCTCAGCCTTACTGTGGGAGCTAAATGAGAGTCACTAGTGGTATTAGTGCAATACTCAGAGGGTGCCTCCGAGGAGTGGATGTAGGTCTTGTTTTGACCGAACCACTATAAATCTGGTGTTCTTTACTTTTCCTCTTTTTATTTTGTTTATCATTTACAACTTGTGGTTGAAAATCTTTTTCTAAAAAAATTCACTAATAATTTAGTTTTAATTTCCAAAGTTTAAAAGAGGGTTCAATTTTTTTAATTACAAATTCACCCCCCCCCCCCCCCCCCTCTTTGTTAGCCACTGGGACATAAGCTTGGGTTTAAAAACCTAATTCATTATGAACGAATCTCAACAAGTGGTATCAGTGCCTTGTTTAAAATTATAAGTTTAGGCTACTTTTTGATTAATGTAGATGGCTACATTTGGAAACAGAAACATAGTTGAGGGTTACTCTATTACTAGACCTCCACTGTTCTACAATATACCTTTTGATTTTTAGAAAACACACATGTCTACTTTCTTACAGTCACTTGATTATCGTATGTGGATCTTAGTCCAGGAAGGATATACAAAACCAACTAGATTAGTTGATAGAGTTAGAGTTCAAACACCTTTTGCAGACTGGACAGTAGAAGAATGTGACTTAGCACAACTAAACGCCAAATGCTTGAATAGTTTCTTTTGTGCTTTAAAATTGAAAGACTACATACGGGTTTCCACTTACAAAAGTGGAAAGGATGTATGGGATAGATTTTGTATAACATATGAGGGGACTAATGAGGTTAAATAATCTAGACTTAATATCTTTTTGCATGATTATGAATTATTTTGCATGAAACCTATAGAATCCATTTCTGACATGTACACAAGATTCACACAAATAGTCACCTCTTTGCATGCACTTGGTAGAGAACTAACGAATGTTGAAATAGTTAATAAGATTCTTCATTGTTTACCTACTGCTTATGATGCTAAAATTACTGCAATTACATAGTCTAAGGAATTAAACATTTATTCTATTGACAATCTTCTTGGTTCGCTTATTGCTTACGAGTAAGGAGTTAGCCAAAGAAAGATTGATGCAGGTGAACCACGAAGGGAGAAGAACATAGCACTAAATGTGGAAGAGTCTGAGAGTGAACACTCACAACTTGAGGATGAAGAAGAAATGGCATTAATGACTATATAATTCAGAAGCTTTCTGAAGAGGAAGCAGAAGAAACGACAGCAATGGAATAGAGATAAATTCAATAGAAATGCCAAAGTTTCAAAAGAAATTATTTGCTATGAGTGCAGGAAACCTTGACATATAAAGACGGATTGCCCAAAACTCAAAGCCAATCCTAGCAAGGAGAATGTAGAGGAGAAACCAGTTGTGAGGAAGGGCAAGAAGAAATTCCAATGAGCTTTTTGGGCGGACTCAGCTTCAGACTCGTCAGAAATAGAAAAGGAAGAGGAAGTCACTAATTTAAGCTTAATGGCGAACAATCTTGATCAGTTAGATCAAGAAGAGGTATGTGACTTAACTTATGACAAACTTTTTGAAGTTTCTGAACACATGCATGAATCATATAGGAAACTGAAGAAAATGCATGCTAGCCTTAGTTTAGAATTGGAAGAGCTTAAAAAAGAACATGAAATCCTTATGAAAGATCATGCGTTGATTGATAACAACCACATGAAATTACTTGATGAGTTTGATGACTTGAATAAAAATCATGAGAATTTAAAATCATCCTATGCAGAACTTGAGAAAGAGTTTAAGAATTCTAAGGATGAATTTGAGAGCAAACTTTTTAGAACAAATTATACAAATTGAATTTTAGAAGATATGAATTCATTTTACAAATTAATGATAAAAGCTCTCGAGGATAGTAGGATACCTCCTATTATGTATCCTAAATTTATGCAATCCCTGAAAAAACAGATGAATGTTAGAAGACTTAGGAAACCATTTCCTAAAGTAAAATATAATAATTATGGATTATTTGGACATATAGCTCACACATGTACTTTGAAGATGAAAACTAATTTGGTGTGGATATCTAAGATGCATAAACCTAGACATATCATACATGCATTTGATTATAAATTGCTAAAAGGTGAACCCAACCAGGTCTATCGTTTGATAATTTTGTAGGATCACTCTCATACAAAACCTCGTGAGAGCATATGATACCTGGACAGCAGATGTTCAAAGCACATGACTAGAGATACTGCTCAATTCATAACGCTGGAAGCCAGGAGTGGAGGTAAGGTTATATTTGGAGATAGCACTACAAGGAAGGTGGTTGGATCAGGTATGATTGGAAATTTTAAGAATTTTTTCATTAACAATGTGTTATTGGTAGAAGGCTTAAAGCATAATATGTTAAGTATAAGCCAGCTATATGATAAAGGTTATTGTGTAAATTTTTTTCCTACTAGCTGCTTATTAAGCCTAAATGATAAAGATGTTTTGAATTGTAAAAGGGTAAACAATGTTTACATGCTAGATTTAAATTGCATTAATTCTCCTACTACTTTTTATTTGAAAACTATATCTGATGAGTCATGGCTATGGCATAGGAGACTTTGTCATTATAGCATGAAAAATCTTACCCAAAAGAACTTAGTGAGAGGTATACCAAAACTAGACTTTACCAAGGACCACCTTTGTGATGCATGTCAACTAGGAAAGCAAGTGAAGTCCTCTTTTCAGTCTAATAAGGATCTTAGAACAAGTAAACCTTAAGAGATTTTGTCTATGGATCTTTTTGGACCAGTTGAAACTGTAAGTCTAGGAGGGAAGGTATACGGATTTGTGATTGTGGATGATTACTCAAGATTCACATGGGTTAGATTTATATTTCATAAGAGTTAATCATTTGAGGAATTTAGAAATTTTTCAACTTGGATTCAAAGGAAATTAGGGTGTGAAATTATTTTTCTATTCAAAGTGATCATGGAGGAGAATTTGAGAATGAGAGATTTGAAAAATTTTGTAAGGAGAAAGGAATTGATCACAACTTTTCTGCACCTAGAACCCCTCAGCATAATGGGTAGTCAAAAGGAAAAATAGAACATTAATAGAAGCTGCCCTAGCAATATTGGCAGAATATTCACTTCCTAAATATTTTTGGGCTGAGGCGGTTAGCACTGCATGTTATGTTCTTAATAGGGTGAATGTGAGATCTATGTTAAATAAAACACCCTATGAGTTGCTAAAAGGGAGAACACCTAATTTTTCTCATTTGCATGTTTGTGGTTTCAAGGCGTTCATTCATAACAATTGAAAATCTACCTTAAGAAATTCGATCCAAAATCAGATGAAGAAATTTTTGTTGGATACTCAAGTGTTGGAAAATCTTATAGAGTATTCAATAGAAGAACTTTGGTAATTGAGGAGACCACACACATTGTATTTGATGAATCTAGAAATATGGAAGAGCCAAATATTATAGAAGATGAAATTGAGTTGGGCTCTGTAAAAATTTTGTTCAGACAAAATCTATAATCGTGCTAGGAAAACTTGGGCTCTGTAAAAATTTTTTCCAGACGAAATCCAAATCATCCCAGGATGAATTCTTCTCTGTAAAAATTTTGTTCAGATGAAATTCCTTATCGTGCTAGGACGAGTTGCTCTGGACGAAGTCCTGTTCGTCCCAGGATGATGTGAACTGACTTCCCACAATTGGTTATGTCCTACAATTTTTAGGGAACCGACCTTTGGTATAACTGATCGTACCGGACAAACCTAGTTCGTATGGGATGATGATCGTGTACGAATATAGTTCATACCAATATACATCAGGATCATTTCCGACATGTTTAAGTAAAACCGTCCAGGATGATCCACGATCGAACAGGACGATTCATTTCGTGTTGACTTGAAAAATTTGTAGTTTTGGACGGTTTTTCTTGTCTCTCCTATATATAGTCCAATTTAGACTGCCACCCAATATTTTTGCAATTTGATCCTCGTTCCTATTGAAAGAAGAGTCAAGGAGAGAGTGTGAGAGAGCATTCAAAGGAGGATTCCTACCACTGAAGCGTAAAGGCTTAGCTTGGTGTTCAAAGGTAAGAATCTCTACTTGTGATTTGGGATTACTTCACTCTTTTCTTTCTTCCTTCTAGATTTCTTGTGAGAAGATCTGTCAAGAAGATCCGATTCTCTGCCCATACTAGGAGAGTGTAAAAGGATGAAGGGTTCTTTGCCCATACTTGGAGAGTGTGAACAACCGAAGGGTTCTCTGCCCATACTAAGAGAGTGTGAAAGGACGAAGGGTTCTCTGCCCACACTAGGAAAGTGTGAAAGGATGGACGGTTCTCTGCCAACACTGGTGATAAGTGTAAAAGAAAGACAGTTCTCTGCCACACCGAGTAGTGGTGGAAAGAGTTTTTGTAAAAGCTTCTCCGCCTTTTTGTGGGTGCTAAAGGAGTGTCACTAGTGGTATTAGTGCAATACTCGGAGGGTGCCTCCGGGGAGTGGATGTAGGTCTGGTTTTGACCGAACCACTATAAATATGATGTTCTTTACTTTTTCGCTTTTTATTTTGTTTATCATTTACAACTTGTGGTTGAAAAATCTTTTTCTAAAAAAATCACAAAACAATTAAGTTTTAATTTCCAAAGTTTAAAAAGAGGGTTCAAATTTTTTAATTACTAATTCACCCCCCCCCCCCCCCCCCCTCTTGGTTAGCCACTGGGACATAAGCTTGGGTTTAATAACCTAATTCATTGTGAACGAATCTCAACACTTCTGATATCCTAATTAGGAAAATAGAGGTGTAAAATTTTACTTATATTAAGAAAGGTAGAGGTAGACCTATGAAGACTTGACTAAAAAAATATCAGAAAAGATATTTCTTTATTAGATTTAAATGATATTTAAGGTACATCTTTTCTAATAATTTATTTCATAACTATGTAGGAAACATTTGCTTTAACATTTAAATGACTATCAAATAAGATAAAAATTAGATGTATAACAGATTCTTACTGGGTCGAAGAGGATTGATAGATAAATTTATGCAGAGAGTTGAAACTTTTATTCAAGTTGCATCTCAACTACCTTCATTTAAGTTTGATGAAATGTTTAGATGTCCACGTTTAAAGAAAAAAAATTATGCATTCCTTAAGCTAAATGATATAAAGGTTGATTTATATCGTAGGAGTTTTATTCCAGACTACTGTATTTAGTTCTCACATATTGTGTACAAGCTAGAAAGTGATAATCATGCTGGTCCATCCATAGCTTTTGAAATAGTTGAAGAAGATCAAATGAGTAGACCATATGAAGAACTTTTTTTGATGTAGCAGGTCTTAATTTAAGGGCTAGAGTGGAAGAGCCATCGAATACAAACCTAAAAATTCTTTGAATTACTACATGTTGTTTAAAACCCAATTTGGGATAGTTACAAAATTCATTCTGAATTATCAATTATTGTGAGGATGCTAAGTATCAAAACTAAATATAATATGCCTCATGATTATTTAATTGATTTCATTGGTATTCTAAAAAAAATAAATCCAATAGATAATTTAATCCCCAGAGATTTGCATCGAACAAAAAATTTGTATTCAAGGTTGGTCTCATAGCTATGAAAATTGATTATTGTATAAATGAATATATGTTATAATATAAGGATGATGTGCTAAAAGTTTATTATCGCACCTACAATACACCTCAGTTTAAACCAAGCTCAAGAAAATATTGTTGTAAAAAAAAGAAGTTCCATATTCCCATTTATTTTATTTATTGATTATTCCAAGATCAGTAGCTCTATGCATCAATGATTTTATTAGGTCATATGAGATGGAATGAGGAGAAATTAACAAACATTAGTGTTCTTTCTCATCCATCAGATGATGAAGCATGGAAACATTTTGATTAAATGTTTGTAAGCTTCATTTTTTGTTAAGCCACATAACATAAGATTGGATTTATGTGTTGATGGTTTTACTCCATACAGTCAGGCAGCTACATCATACTCTTATTGGCTAGTTATACTAACAACATACAACCTTTCACCAGAGTTGTGTATGACTACCCCATATATGTTCTTAACACTTATAAAACCTGGATCACATAATCCAAAAGCAAAAATTAATATTATTTTGCAAACATTAATTGATGATCTAGTTATTATATGAAGAAGGTGTCTTCACATATGACATCTCAACCAAACAAAACTTTTCCCTTAGAGTTACATTGCTTTAGACCATTGGCAATTTTCCAGCTTATGGTATGTTATCTAGTTGAAGCATTGTAAGAAAATTAGCTTGCCCTTACTATATGAAGAATACTAATTCTTTCATACTAAAACATGGAGGAAAATATTTTGTTTGATTGTCATTGTATATTACTACCAGCTAATCACCCATTTAGGAGAAATAAGAAATCATTTGTTAAAAATAAAGTTGAAAGGTTACCTCCTCCACCCAGATTATGTGGTGATGACGTAATATAGAGACTTTTTGGCATTTCATTAATTATTGATTTTTTAACATTATCAGAGAATAAATTTCTGGTATATGATGTTCAATATAATTAAACTAAAAAAAGTATTTTCTGTTCATTAGCATGTTGGAGAATAAATTTGATAACAAATAATCTAGATGTTATACATATTAAGAATAACTTTTTGAATATTATTTTCAATATAATTAAGGTTGTTAACTGAAAGAGGAGGGATAATGTTAAAGCTATAATGAATATAAAAGATTACTATCGGCAATGAAATTTAGAGTTAGTAACAACCACCGATGGAAAAATAATGAAGCCAAATACACCTTACTCTTTTACGTTAGAGCAAAAATATCAATATGTTAATAGTTTTATGGTTTTAAAATGTCTGATGGCTATGAATCAAACTTAAGCCAATGTGTATACCTTAAATCTATGAGGTTATTTGGACTAAAAATTCTTGATTGTCACATAATTATGGAGGTTGTCTTTCCGATCATAATGTCTGTTACCAAATTATATATAAAATCCATTGACAAAGCTTACCATTTTCTTCAAAGGCCTGTATTCATCTAAACTAACTAAGGAATCTTTATGGAGGAGTAAGGAGAATATAACAATCATCCCATATATGTTAGAAAAAAATTTTCCTCGGGATTTTTAGATTATATAGAACATCTTCTGGTCCATCTACCTTATGAAGCAATAGTATGTGGACATATGTAATATTGTTGGATGTACTCTTTTGAGAGTTCAAATGTGTTTTTAAAATGTTTTCTTTAATATTTTTAATGGTAATTGATAATTTTAATCATCTTGCAGATATTTAAACAAATTAAAAAAATATGTTAAGAATAAAGCATGACCAGAAGGATCGATATGTGAAGAATATTTATCCCAAGAAACCACCCACTTCTACTCCTACAACTTCAAGCCCCATGTAAGAAGTACTAGAATAAAAATTGATTGTAACATAGACTTTGATATAGAAGAACAATCACAATCTATACTATTAGTTTTTAAAAGTCATGGAAAGCCTTATGGAAAATATGTACAAAGATTCAAAACGTCTCTCTGCTCTCTGCCTAGGTGATTCCAATGTGATTTCTAGGGCTCACTGCATGTGCCCTTTTATGGCCTTCCTAGCTAAATTTTTCTGGTGATTTTGTTTTGTTTCTCTAGATTTTCATTTATGGATCTTTCTCTTGCTTTCATTTTGTGGTTTTCTTTGAGTTTTTGTGTTGCGTGATGACGATCCCATTATTATCGTACCCTATCTCTTTGTCTAATGAAGGGAAAACTCAGTCCTTTAAAGTGTCCCTCGATGGAGGTTCCTCCTCTTCTCTGAAACTGCATTTTGCGCATTCATCGTATAAGGGTTGTCTGGCTCTGATTTTTGAGGACACCGTTGTTGATCAGCTTGCTGCCTCTTTTGCTCTAACATTGGTTAGTAAATTTGTTTTGAGGAGGCCGAATCTTGAGGTTATTCGTAAGTTTTTTGTTAATCTTAAGCTTTCCAATTCTTTTCATGTGGGTTTACTTGATCAAAGGCATATTGCTGTACAACTTTCCAATGATCTTGATTATAGTCAGATTTTTGCTTGAAGATTGTATTATATTCAAGCATATCAAATGCGGTTATTAAAATGGACTTTGAATTTTGATATTAGGGAGGAATCTCCTATATCTCTGGTTTGGCTGGCTTTTCCTAATTTGAGATTACACTTTTTTAATCAGCAAATTTTATTTGGTTTGGCATCTATCTTTGGTCGTACCTTACAAAACTGATAAATCGACTGCTTTGATTTTGAGGTTGTTTATTGCTAGGGTTTTGGTTGAATTAGATGTGTCTAAAAAGTATCCTAATGAAATTTGGATTGGATCTGAAGTTAAAGGTTATTTTCAAAAAGTTGTGTTTGAGAATTTACCTATTTCCTGTTCTTTTTGCAAAATGCATGGCCATGATGTGAATGAATGTTTTCAAAAATACCCAAACTTGCGTGCTAAAAAGAATTCTTTAAAACAATCAAATGAGGTTTTATGTACTGAAAAGGATAATAATGATTCTAAGGATTCTCCTAATCTTCCTTTAGGTGATTACATTTCTCCTATGGATATGGTTCCTATGGCTGAAACAGTGATGGTCCCTCTAGTTAGCTTGCCTCATTCTCAATAATAGGAAGTATCTCATTTAAATGTTTCTGCTAATGATTTACATAAGGTGGTTTCTAATGATAGTGAGAACAATGTGGTGAATGACTTAATTATTGTGGAAATTTCTCCTACTTGCATTTTAGATCATACTTCAACTGATGTTACTGATTCTATGAATCCTATTGTTGATCAGGAAGATACTCATGTGTATGATCACTTGGTTGGGAAAGAAGGTGAAAACACTAACTTGGCTTTGGAGGAAGGCAAATTTATTTCTATGGAAACACATATGTTACCTTCTTCCTTCATGAAGGAGTCGGCCTTGAAGTTAAATGACAATTGGGATGATGATGGTAAGTTTATGGAGGATGACTTTCATAGTTTACACAAGGAACTAGCTAATGATGCTAAAACCCCTTCTCATTCTAATTACAATAGTGGTGCTCTTACTGATTCTGAAGATATGAATATTGAGGCTATGTTCTTTACTAAAGATGACTATGATAATAGTTTTATTAAATTTCAGAGTAAAAGCGGTTGTAAGCCTAAAGCATATTTCATTTTAACCTGCTAGATCTAATGTTTGAAATACTCGCTCAAATACTTATCATTAATCTATTTTTATGTTTATCACTATTATTTGGAAAGTTAGGGGCATTGGTTTCCTCTCTTATAGGATTCGTGTTAAAAACTTATGTCGTGTTTTTTGATAACATTTATATTCTTGTTTTACTTGAACCCCTTATACCTGCATCTATGTTGGTCTATACATGTTCTTATCTTGGTTTTAATCATGCTATTTCTAATATGTCTAACAAAATTTTGGTTTTGTGTAAAAATCCTATTAAAATTGATGTTATTGGAGATTTCACTCAAGTCATGCTCTATAAAATTGAGGCTTTTAATTTTCACTGTTGTGCTTCTTTTGTATATGCAACCTCCTCTCTCTATATTAGAAAATTATTATGGGAATAGATAATGAATTTTCATAGTATATGTCAGCTACCTTGGTTGGTGGATGGTGATTTTAATGCTATCTCTACATCTTCTGAACGGTTTGGTGGAGCTGCTACTTCTTTTCGTTCCATGTCTGATTTTAATAATATGATCCTATCATGTAATTTGATTGATATTGGTTTTGTTGGTAATAAATTTACCTGGAATAGGGGGCAATTATGGCAGAGGCTGGATCGTTTTCTTTTTAATGACTTCTGGATTAATGTTATTAATTTAACTAATGTGCATCATCTTAGTAGAATGTTATCTAGTCATTCTCCTCTGCTTATCACTATTAAGAATAATCAAAATAATATTGTCTCTACTTTTAGATTTCAAAATATGTGGTTACTTAATAGTTCCTTTTTTGATGTTGTGAATAATAACTGGAATGCTCCTTTACATCCTGATAACTCTATTGTTGGCATGAAAAGATTGTGGTTCAAGCTTAAAAGGTTGAAGCAAGCTTTAAATTGGTGGAATCACAATGTGTTTCATAATATCTTCTTTAATATTTTACAAGTTGAATAATGTGTGGATTTTAATGAGAACTCTTGGCAGAGTGATGCTTCAGATGCTAACTTTTCTTTGCTTAAGCAGTCTAAAATTGATTTTTTTAATCTTCAAGCTCAAGAAGAGGTCTATTGGAAACAGAAAGCTGCTGCTAAACATTTGGTTGAGCGTGATAATAATACCAAGTACTTTCATGCTTTAACTAAGAGAAAAAGGATTAAAAATAACATCAATAACATTCAAAGGGAGGAACTTTCCTATGCTAATGACTAGGGTGAGATAGCTAACTTAGTTGTTCTTTATTTTCATAAGCATTTTAACAAAGATTTCACTCCTATTGTGACTGTTGATCACTCTTTTATTCCTAAACATGTCTCCCCTGGGAATAAATCTTCTCTTTGTAGACCTTCTTCTTTAGAGGAGGTTAAAGACACTTTAATGGACATGAATAGTGATTCTGCTGCTGGTCCTGATGGGTATACGACTCTGTTTTTTCAAAAGTGTTGGCACATTATTCATAATGATATTTTTTTCTAATATTTTGGATTTTTTTAGGGTAATCCTATCCCAAAGTTTTTTACGTCTACCTCATTAGTGCTTATTCCTAAAAACAACTATGTTCATAATTGGAATGATTTTCGACCTATTAATCTTTACACTTTTTCAATAAATTGGTTTCCAAATTATCTCTAACCGTCTTTCTGTTATTTTACCTAATATTATTTCTCCTTTCCAAATGGGCTTTGTGAAAGGTAGAGCTATCACAGAGAATATTTTTTTAGCTCTTGAATTGACTCAAGATGTGGATGTTAGGGTTAAAGGGGGTAATGTTATTTTGAAACTTGATATCACTAAAGCTTACGATAATATTCATTGGAATTTTTTCTATTTTATGCTTTATCTTTTCGGCTTTAATTCTATGTTTATCAACCTTATTAAGAATTGTTTAGAAAATATTTATTTTTTCATTATTCTGAATGGTTCAAGGCATGAATTCTTCAAATCATCTAATGGCTTAAGGCAGGGTGATCATATTTCCCCTGCTCTTTTTATCATTGTGGCTGATATCCTTTCTAGGGGTCTTTCTAATTTATTTGAGCCTAATCCTAGTCTTTATTATAGAACATTGAAAGGGTTTCATATTTCCCACTTATGCTTTGCGGATGACTTCATTGTGTTCACTAATGCCACTATCAATAGATTTCATAAACTTATGGAATTTTTTAACATTTTTGAAATGGATAGTGGTCTTTCTTTTAATAGAAATAAATTTTGCTTTATTGCTTCTAAGAGGATTTCCAATGAGCAGATTTTAGCTGTTAAAGATGCCTCTGGTTTTACTCAATCTAACTTGCCTTTGAAGTATCTTGGTGTCCCTCTTTTTAAAAATAGCAGACAAATTTTTTTGTTTGATGATCTTATTTCTTCTGTTCGGAATAAACTCTTATCTTGGGATTCTAACTTTCTTAGTTTGGTGGCATAGTGACTCTTATCAAAAGGGTTCTTTGTGCTTTACATGTTTATATGTTTCAAACTATTTTTCCTACTTAGGAAGTGTGTAGTAGGATCCACAAAATTTTGAACATGTTCTTTTGGAAAGGTACATCTTCTAATTCTATAATTACTTGGGCTATCTGGGAGAAATGTTGTGGTGTTTTGAATGAAGGTGGTCTTGGCTACAATAATTTGCATGAACTTGTAAAGGCCTTCTCTTTTAAACTTTGGTTTACTTTGTGCTCTAATGAGAATCTGTGGGCTACTTTTATGCATTCTAAATATTGTGTAGGTCGGCATCCTACTAATATTTCTCCTAAGAATGGGGACTCCAAAGTGTGGAAAAGGCTTTGCAAAGTTAAATGGGAGGTGGAACCCTGTATTTCTTGGGGTCTTGGGGAAGGTAACATTTTTTTTCTGGATAGATAAATGGCTTGGTAATGATTCCATTGATTCTTTTTCAATTCTTCAACTTCTGCCACTGTTAAAGTTAACTTTTTCTTTAATAATAATTTTTGGGATTAGGATAATCTTTCTAGTATCCTCCCTGAATGCCTTACTAATTGTATTTTAAATGTTACTATTAATGGCTCGGCTAATGGCTCGGCTAAAGACATTATTTTGTGTAATTTATCTAATGATGGTGGTTTTTATCTTAAGAAGGCTAGGCCTTCCTTTAGAGAGAAAGGAATCAGTGATAATATTTTTAATATGATCTGGCATAAGAGCATTCCTACCACGGTTTCTTTTTTATTTGGAGAGTTTTACATAGATTTATTCCTATGGAGGATATCCTCATCAAAAAGGGTTTCAATTTAGCATCTAAGTTCCTGTGCTGTTATCACATGGAGAATATGCATCATGTTTTTGTTTCTGCTCCTGTGGCCATCAGAACTTGGGTTATTTTAATGATTTGTTTCAACTTAATTGCTTTAAAGCTCATATCTCTCTTTACTCTTTACTAAGTTTTGGTTTATTGGTATTAAAGGCCACATTCGAAATATTAGTCCTTCCCTCATTCTTTAGTTTCTTTGGTTGGAGAGGAATAACTCTATTTTTAATGGAGTGAAAATGAACCACCTTAATGTTGTTCAAAGGGTGAAGGATAAGATTTTAGTTTTGGTGGCTGTTAATTTGATTACTATTAAGAGTTTTAAGAATTGTTATAATGCTAGTATTTTGTTAGGGATCACTTGGGATCGGTTTCCCTCTGCTATTAATGTTGTTTATTGGTGTAAACCTCCATCTAATTTCTTTAAATTGAATGTTGTTGTTGTTAATTCTGATGTCGTGGATGGTTGTGGTGGCCTTAAAAGGGATTCTTATGGCCATCGTTTGGTTGCCTTTGCGGGACTGATTCAAAAAGGTAATTCTCAAATAAATATTTTAAAGGCTATTCTTTATGCCTTGCAGTTTTTCCTTCCTCTAAATTTAACAAATTTGTACATTGAAGTTAACTCTGGCATCAATATTTCTCCTTTGCAAGATGTGGAGGAAGTGGGTTGCTCTCCTAATGACTTTTATCTTGTTAGGGAAATTAGAAGGCTTTTTCTGCATACTAATTTTCATCTTTCCCATGTTAGTAGGTTGGGTAACTCTTATGCTTCTTGGCTTGCTACTTGGGGGTGTAATTTAAACTGTTTTAATGATTTCATTCCTACTTCTATTCCAAGCTATCTTAAAGGTTTGCTTTATCTGGATGAATGTGGTACCCCTTATGTTAGCTATTAGTTCTGGAGGCAGGTTGGTGGGTTTGTTTATTTCTCTGGTTTTTTGCTGCACTTCTTGGTTGTCTTGGTCTTATTAGAAGTTGTTGTTCTTTAGAGGTTTCTTATTGGTTTTTTGTGGTAATTATAGTGCCATTGGTTACTATAGATTGATCCTCTTTAGGTTTTCTTTTGGCTTGAGTCTTAATTATGTATTTTTTATTGGTATAATTTGTTGGATGGATTCTAATTCACTATTGTTTGTGTCGTTCCTTATTCTGCTCAGTTTGTATTTTTTTTTGATTCTATCCTCGCAGCTTCTATTTTTTTCTTATTTGGGATTTCGATGGCAGCAATTTTTTGGTTTTTCCTTGTTTAGCTTTAGTCATTGGGATTTTGGATTTGAGCTATGATTTTGTGGGTTTTTCTGCTGAAGCTAAGTCCCAATGTTGCTCTCCTATCGGGGCTGGGGGTAATGGTTGGACTGTGGTTGGGCTGTCTTCCTTTAATTGGCTAAGTCACAATGTTGAAAGGGTGTGCCAGTTGCTGCCTCTCCTTTTATTCTGATCGGCTCTCTAATTTGTGGCTTTATATGTACTTCCTTCTATTTTTTTGTTGGGCTGCTGATGGGGGTTACTCTGTCCAGATTTTTATTGATTGGTGGTGGTCGAACCTGCTTTCCTGGATGTGGTGTTTTGTTTCTCCGTTCTTTGTTGGGACTAATGTTATCCTGTTCTATGCTGTCTTTCTTTAGAAGATCAGATGGAGCCAGTTATTTGTGGGTAATTGGGTTTACCCCCCTTGTAGGATTGAGTGGCTTGTGGACTTTGTTAATGAAGCTAGAATCTTTGAGAGTATTCTGAGCTCTAATAGTCTGAATCTTATAACCTACTTAACTTGAAACATTTTGGTTATTTTGGCTCTTTTCTTTTTCACATAACCTTTTTATTATCTTTTTTCTTCTAATATCATTTGTTTGTGTAGCTTGTTCTTTTGCAATAACACTTTTTTGCAGGTGAGGTTGATTTTTAATGCTTCTCAGATTTTTGTCAAAAGGAATGGGCTTAACTTTAATCATTTTTTTTTTCTTTTTTGGATGCTTACCTATAGCATCAATAAAATGTTACTAAGTGTTCTTGTGCTTTTTGTAGTGGAGAAAATTGGCTCTTAGGTTTTCTTTTGATTTGTTTTGTAGCTCTTTTGGTATGTAGTGAGCAGATTTTCTCCTTAAGGATACAGTAACCTTTTTTTTATTTCAATGCGTAGGCCCCTTTGTGGGTTTTAATATATGTGTATGTGTGTGTGTGTGTGTGTGTGTGTGTGTGTGTGTGTGTGTGTGTGTGTGTGTGTGTGTGTGTGTGTGTGTGTGTGTGTAGAAAGATTCCATAACAATTTATAAACCAAAACAGTGACTTTATATGCGTTACTGAACTATGAAGGCATTTAACCAATCTTAGAGTAAGTTTTTTCATAATGTGCAAAAGGAGTTATGTTTATTTTAAATATTGAAGTCTTATTTAGATTATTTGTCACCAGGTATTTTATAAGCAATTTGCCTCTAACAGATACTACTGATGTTGAGTAAAAAAACAAAATAAATAGAAATTTATTTTATTGATTTATTCTAGTAGAAAGATTTTATATTAGTACAGGAAAGTCAGTAGTTTACTGATAAGGGATCATCTTCAGATGTTGTTGGAGGAAGGCTGAGGGGAAGGGTTTATGGCTTACGTTTATAGAGATATGCTTATGAGGGAATTTCATCAATACCAACATTTTATGATGTTCGTGGAGCTAAATAAACTATTAGCTAGAGGGTTACTGAGATATATAGGACATGAAAAAGATTCAAAATGAGATGCAGACAGAGCTACTATCATATCGAGTTAAAAATAAGAATAAGAAAGATCAAGAGCCGAGACCTAAATCACAAGGCAGCGAGGATACAAAAGATCATTAGTGTTGTTATTTGTTTCAAGAACTTTATGATATATTTAGAACATATGATTATGGATTTCATATTTTATGTAAATTGTGCAACATATGCATTCTTCTTTGTTTAAAATACTTTTTCTTCTTATTGTGGATTGCACAAAAAATATTTGTTGATTCTATTTTGTTATTTCATATGAAATGTTTTACTAATTTTTTACTCTATTTCTGTGGGTTGAATATTGTGGCTTGTTACCCTTAAAGTTTATGTTTTATATATGTTTTGAATTTTGTGTACATATTAAAGAAATTGGTATAAATAGAGGGGGCCATCATTTTTTTTTTTTGCATATGCTATAGGTTTACGATAGTTAACCCGCAGTTTAGCCTATAGAAATATTAATACCAGACGGCTCATTTAGCCGCCAGTTTTTAATATAGCTATTGGTTATTACCTGCGGCTTACCATCGAATAGACCAGAGTTTTCTATGGCCAGTATACCGCCCGTAATTAATCGGTAGTCGCAGATGGTTTGACCGCCAGAATTTACGGTGGTTTTTCCCGAGGGTAAACTTAGCCACCAAAAAATGGCCATTGTAATTTCTTTCATATGCAGCTTATGATGATAATTTTAAAATAGCCAAAAAAAAATTAAACCAATAGAAAACTTATCTCAACTATCAGAAATGGATGTCAGTAATCGGTCATTCTCCTATAATGGATATAGGTTTTATTATTATCCAAATATTACATAAATTTTAATTATCATTTTTATTAAGGTTATTGAATAATTAGAATACAAAGATTTTAATGGAAGATAATATAAGCTTTTAGGCATAACAAAATTTAATTAAATGCAAATAAAAAACATATAAAAATTAAGAAATAACACATATTTCAATATAAAGGATAAAAATATGCAAAACATGTGATGCATATTGTTGCAACCCATGACCCCGAGTTTGAGATTTTGATGATGCCAAATAATGACTGTTTTGGAACTGCTTTTCATTGATTATTATTTTATCTGGTATTTTTCTTGAGCACTAACATTTCAGGAAGATCACAAGTGACTCAGGAAGAAAGGAAGACTCAAGACCGGGTAGATTAGGAGTATGAGTCAAATAATGTATTTTTCATTTATTGCACTTTTTACTTTATTGAGTCTGGCCACAAAATGCGTAAGAGTAAGAGCAACCATGCACACACACAGGGGGAGAGTTTTTTTTTTAACTGCAAATTATAACTAAAATTCTTCTCTGTAGATCGTACTGTACGATTTTATTTCGTACTGTACGATCTAAGCTATGTGGACAATTCTGTGAATAGATCGTACTGTACGAATTCTTTCGTACTGTACGATATGTTCAGATCCAAAACCCTAGCCGTGACATAGTTTAAGTAAGTGATTTTGCGCCGTTCGTACTGTACGAACAAGTTCGTACTGTACGATCTGTTTTTAATACTTACTTAAAATTAACCCGTGATTAGTGCATGTAATCCAGGGCTAATGAAAATTTGAACATCGTACTGTACGATAGTAATCGTACCATACGATGAATACAGACGACATCCGATCGTCCAGACCATCGTCCTGTACGAGTAGTAGCTTGTTGGATCGTACCGTACGATATTATATCGTACAGTACGATTTATTTTTGTACTGATCGTACATCTTCGTACCAGGACGACGGCTGTTTGTGAAGATCGTACTGTACGATGTTGAATCGTACTGTACGAACAGTAACGGCTAATTTTGAAATCAGAGGTTTTTGGAGCCCGTTTTTAGGTGTCAATCAAGTCTTTTTTTGGGTAACAATTACAGAGGGGGTGAACGTGGTTAGAGAGGGATTCCAAGGGAGAAAATTCTAGAGGAATTCTTGAGGGTTGAGAGAGGAAGGAGGAGGTGAGCGTTGTGAGGGAGAAGAGGTATGAGGGAGATCACACGGTTGCTCCAAGCTTGCTGCATCTTGCTCCTCCTGTGGCCCGAGAAGGATTTGAGGAAGGATCTCCAAGGGAAAGGCTCGTCTACATCCGTTACCTCGAGGTTCTCTGCCTTCTCCAGGAGGGAGAAAAACGAGAAGGTTCTCTGCCATCGCCAAGAGGGTGAAAATAGAGTTTGGTATTCCGCCACGCCGGTTGGTGAAAGGGAGGTTTGTACAGGCTTCTCCGCCTTGCCAATGGGGGCAAAAGGAGAACTATTTTGATAGTGAAAATCCCGGAGTGGAGGACTCCGGGGAGTGGACGTAGGTCATATTTTGACCGAACCACTATAAAATTCTTGGTGTGTTCTTTCTTTATCATTGCTTACTTTTTGCTTGCACTTTAATCTTGTCATATCTACTGCATGTTTTTTTTTTTGTGAAAGCAAATTTGCATAAATCTTTGTTTTAATATTTCAAAAACAACAAAAAAAATTAGAACTCTTGTTTAGGGTTAATTTTATTAATCGAAAGACTTTTACAATTCACCCCCCCTCTTGTCGTTCAGTAATTTCAATTGGTATCAGAGCTTGTTTTTCAAAAATAGTGTTTTAGAAAACCTTGAAAAAACGATCATGTCGAATTTTGGTAATCGTAACACTGCGGAGGGTTATTCAATAACTCGTCCACCACTTTTTGATAACATACCGTTTGATTTCTGGAAAATTAGAATGTCTACATTTTTGCAATCTATAGATTACCGCATGTGGATGTTAGTAAATGATGGATATGTTGCACCGTTCAAGATAGTTAATGGTTTGAAAACTTCTGTGCCTTTTATTGAATGGAGCAATGAGGATAGGGAATTAGCCCAACTGAATGCTAAATGCTTAAACTGTTTTTTTTATGCATTGAAATCTGAGGACTATATGAGAGTATCTACTTGTGTTTCTGGTAAGGAGATTTGGGATAGACTGTGCATCACATACGAAGGAACAAACGAAGTAAAACAGTCTAGGCTTAACATTATACTGCATGATTATGAATTATTCCGTATGAAACCTAGCGAAACAATTTCTGACATGTACACTAGGTTCACCCAAATTGTGACATCATTGCATGCATTAGGTAGAGAAATTTCAAATTCTGAGAAAGTGAATAAAATTCTTAGATGCCTACCTAGTTCCTATGATGCTAAGATAACTGCTATCACTGAGTCTAAAGATCTTAATGTTTATTCTATTGATAACCTCCTTGGGTCACTCATTGCATACGAGCAAGGAGTGAGCCAAAGGCAAAGTGATGCAGGTGAAAAGAAAAAGGAGCGGACGGTGGCATTAAAAGCTAGCAACTCAGAAAGTGAAAGCTCTGCAGGGGAGGAAGATGATGAGATAGCACTGATGACCCGACAGTTCAAAAATTTCATGAAAAGAAAACAAAAGCGTCATCAGAACAGCTGGAATAAAGGTAAGAGCTCAAGGTCCAATAAGGTTTCATCTGATACAATTTGCTTTGAGTGCAGGAAGCCAGGTCACCTTCGAGCCGATTGCCCTAATCTGAAGAGTCAACCAGCAAAGGAGAAAGGAGATGACAAAGTTAAATACAAGAGAGGAAAGACAAAGACACAGAAAGCTTTTTGGGCCGACTCTGCCTCAGAATCATCAGAAGAAGAAGCAGAGGAGGAGGTAACAAATTTGTGTCTTATGGCTAATGATAACCTTGATCAATTGGATCAAGAGGAGGTATGTCAACTTTCTTATGATGAATTACTGCTTATTTCTGAGAATATTCATGACTCGTATAGGAAACTGAAGAAAATGCATGCTAAACTTAATATTGAATTTAGTTCCTTACAAATTGAGCATGCTAACTTAGTTAAAGAAAATTCTGATTTAGATAAAGATCACATGTTACTTCTTGATGAGTATGATGCATTAAATAAGAAGCATATTGAACTAAGTGAAGCGCATGAATCCTTAAAAACATCACATATTGAACTAGATGTAGAGTTTGAAAAACTAACTGCACTTGCATTAGAAGTAGATCATAGTGAGCACTTGCTATTGATAGAAGTTGATGGATTGACAGCTCAAAATAAAACCTATAGTGAAAAGATAAAAGAATTAGAAAATGAAATTGCATCACTCACAGTAGGCCATCCTAGAAAACCCCCAACACAGCATGCATTTCAAAACCTTAGGAAGAGGCACCACCATACTCATAGATTAGTAAATCCATTTCCTGGTGTTAGGTGCTTCTCTTGTGGCATGTTAGGTCACATAGCCCGCACATGCACAATTCACCGTAGGACACACTTAGTATGGAGACCTAAACTGCATCCATCACAGCATAACATGCATACATCTCATTCATGCAAGCATAAGGAGGAACCCAAACTCACTTGGGTTCCCAAATCTAATCTTTGAATGAAATTGTAGGGATGCTCTCACAAAAGACCTAGTGAGAGCATGTGGTACCTGGATAGTGGCTGCTCGCGACACATGACTGGAGATATGAAGAAGTTCATCCTATTGGAGACCAAAACTGGAGGCAAAGTAACGTTGGGAGACAACACTACCAGGAAGGTGATAGGCTCAGGTATTGTTGGTAATGCTAAGAATTTTATAATTGAAAATGTTTTATTAGTTGATGGTTTAAAGCATAACTTACTTAGCATTAGTCAACTGTGTGACAAAGGTTTTGATGTTAAGTTTTTTACTGATAGATGCCTGATTAGTTTATTTGATGAAATTATTTTAGAAGGAAAACGAATTAACAATGTTTACATGTTAGACCTTGATTGCGTTGATAGTTCAAAATCATTTTGCTTGAAAACAATAGTTGATGACTCGTGGCTATGGCATAGGAGACTATGTCATGCTAGCATGAAAACTCTTAGAAACATCACTCAGAAAAACCTAGTTAGAGGTGTACCTAAGTTAGAATTCACCAAGGATCACTTATGTGATGCTTGCCAACAAGGAAAACAAGTCAAATCATCTTTTCACTCAATTAGAGACGTGATCACCTCTAGGCCACTAGAAATTCTACACATTGACTTATTTGGACCCGTTAGTACAGCCAATCTAGGTGGAAAGAATTATGGATTTGTGATTGTAGATGACTTTACTAGATTTACTTGGGTAAGATTCTTAGCACACAAGAATGAGTCTTTTGAGGAATTTAAAGTTTTCTCCACATGGATTCAACGAAAATTAGGTTGTGAAATATCAACAATCCATAGTGATCATGGTGGAGAGTTCCAAAATGATAGATTTGAGTCATTCTGTCAAGAGATAGGAATAGAGCACAATTTCTCAGCTCCTAGAACACCCCAACAGAATGGCATAGCAGAAAGGAAGAATAGAACTTTGGTAGAAGCTGCTAGGGCAATGCTAGCGGAGTATACCCTTCCTAGATACTTTTGGGCAGAAGCAGTCAACACAGCCTGTTATGTTTTGAACAGAGTAAACATTAGATCGAAGCTGAATAAAACTCCATATGAACTCCTTAAGGGTAGGACACCAAACCTTTCACATTTACATGTCTTTGGGTGTAAGTGCTTCATCTTAAATAATGGTAAACATCCCTTAGGAAAATTCGATCCCAAGTCTGATGAGGGTGTCTTCTTAGGTTATTCTTCTGTAGGTAAGGCCTATAGGATTTTTAATAAGAGAACCCTTGTAGTAGAAGAATCCACCCATGTGGTATTTGATGAATCAGATAAGCCCTCAGAATCAAAAATTGAAGATGATGAAATAGAGGCAATTCAAGGAGTAGAGACGATGACCTTAGGAGAAAGGGTCGAACCTCAGGAAGTTTTGCCTAGAGAATGGAGATATTCTTCTAGTCATCCTAAAGAGTTAATTTTAGGAGACCCTTCAGAAGGTGTAAGGACTAGGCATGGACTTAGGAAGGAGGTTAGTCACTCAGCTTTCATCTCTATGATAGAACCTACAAGTATAGATCAAGCCTTAGGAGATGAATTCTGGATTCTAGCAATGCAAGAAGAGCTGAACCAATTCACCAGGAATGATGTTTGGGAGTTAGTTAAGAGACCTAAAGAGCAAAGTGTTGTTGGAACAAAATGGGTCTTCAAGAATAAGGTGAATGATTCAGGAACAATAATAAGGAATAAAGCAAGGCTAGTAGCTAAGGGGTACAACCAGATTGAGGGAATAGACTTTGAAGAAACCTTTGCCCCGGTTGCTAGACTAGAAGCCATAAGAGTGCTCTTAGCTTTTGCTTGCTTCAAGAACTTTAAGTTATATCAAATGGATGTGAAGAGTGCATTTTTGAATGGGGTAATTAAGGAAGATGTCTACGTTGAGCAACCCCCCGGATTTGAAAACTCACAATTTCCAAACCATGTATTCAAATTAAAAAAGGCACTATATGGATTAAAGCAAGCACCTAGAGCATGGTATGAAAGACTTAGCTCATTTCTTTTGGATAGTGGATTTCAAAAGGGTAGTGTAGATACTACACTCTTTTTACAAAAGGTCAAAGAAGAAATTCTCATTGTTCAAATATATGTAGATGACATATTGTTTGGATCTTCGGATAAAAACTTATGCGATGAATTTTCAAAAATAATGAGTAATGAGTTTGAAATGAGCATGATGGGAGAGCTTAATTACTTTCTTGGCTTTAGTGTAAAACAAATGGATAATGGAACCTTTCTTAGCCAATCAAAGTATATTAAGGATATTTTAAAGAAATATGAAATGGATAGTGCAAAACCCATGAACACCCCAATGAGTTCGACAATCCAATTAGATAAGGATCCTAGTGGAAAATCAGTAGATCAGAAAAAATATAGAGGAATGATTGGATCCCTACTTTACTTGACTGCCAGTAGACCGGACATAATGTTTAGTGTGTGCCTTTGTGCCCGTTTCCAAGCCGATCCTAAAGAGTCTCACTTAACTGCTGTCAAAAGAATTCTTAGATATCTACTAGGCACCCCAAACTTAGGAATTTGGTATCCCAGACACAGCACTTCCTTTGAAATCCTAGGGTACTCAGATTCTGACTTCGCAGGATGTAGGATAGATAGAAAGAGCACCTCTGGTACCTGCCAATTCATCGGACAATCATTAGTTTCTTGGTCTAGTAGGAAGCAAAACTCAGTAGCACTTTCCACAGCTGAGGCAGAATATATTGCGGTAGGAAGTTGTGTTGCACAAGTACTATGGTTAAAACAACAAATTCTTGATCTTGGACTACATGTTGGAACCATCTCGATCATGTGTGACAACACAAGTGCAATTTGTATCTCTAAGAATCCAATTCAACACTCTCGAACGAAACACATAGACATTAGACATCATTTCATTAGAGATCACGTCGCTAAGGGAGATATAGAATTACATCACATCGCTACAGGAGATCAATTGGCAGACATATTCACAAAACCATTAGCTTTTGACACTTTTAGCACCTTGAGGACTAGATTAGGTGTCATAGATATAAATGCATAAAAAAAAAAATAAAATAAAATAAAATAAAAAAAAAAATTCTTTAGGGCTGCTCCTGATCACCACACACTCACCACCACCAGATCAGGACCCGTCTGCTTAGTTTATTTATGTTAGCATTGTAGTTTCTGTTTGTTTTCTTCTCTTACTTTTTGCTTTTAGTAGCTCCTCCTTTTTGTGCTGTCAAAAGGGGGAGAAGTTTGTTGTAATGCCTATTCATCTAAATGCAGTATCTTTTGTTTTGTACTTACTTGTAGTATTTTTTTTCTTCTTGTGTTTAATTTAAAAAAAAAAAAAAAAAAATTAACAACAAAAGAAATATTTTTCAAAAGAAATGGTTTTCTTTCTTACTTGCAACAAATTATTTGACATCATCAAAAAGGGGGAGATTGTTGCAACCCATGACCCCGAGTTTGAGATTTTGATGATGCCAAATAATGACTGTTTTGGAACTGCTTTTCATTGATTATTATTTTATCTGGTATTTTTCTTGAGCACTAACATTTCAGGAAGATCACAAGTGACTCAGGAAGAAAGGAAGACTCAAGACCGGGTAGATTAGGAGTATGAGTCAAATAATGTATTTTTCATTTATTGCACTTTTTACTTTATTGAGTCTGGCCACAAAATGCGTAAGAGTAAGAGCAACCATGCACACACACAGGGGGAGAGTTTTTTTTTTTAACTGCAAATTATAACTAAAATTCTTCTCTGTAGATCGTACTGTACGATTTTATTTCGTACTGTACGATCTAAGCTATGTGGACAATTCTGTGAATAGATCGTACTGTACGAATTCTTTCGTACTGTACGATATGTTCAGATCCAAAACCCTAGCCGTGACATAGTTTAAGTAAGTGATTTTGCGCCGTTCGTACTGTACGATCTGTTTTTAATACTTACTTAAAATTAACCCGTGATTAGTGCATGTAATCCAGGGCTAATGAAAATTTGAACATCGTACTGTACGATAGTAATCGTACCATACGATGAATACAGACGACATCCGATCGTCCAGACCATCGTCCCGTACGAGTAGTAGCTTGTTGGATCGTACCGTACGATATTATATCGTACAATACGATTTATTTTTGTACTGATCGTACATCTTCGTACCAGGACGACGGCTGTTTGTGAAGATCGTACTGTACGATGTTGAATCGTACTGTACGAACAGTAACGGCTAATTTTGAAATCAGAGGTTTTTGGAGCCCGTTTTTAGGTGTCAATCAAGTCTTTTTTTGGGTAACAATTACAGAGGGGGTGAACGTGGTTAGAGAGGGATTCCAAGGGAGAAAATTCTAGAGGAATTCTTGAGGGTTGAGAGAGGAAGGAGGAGGTGAGCGTTGTGAGGGAGAAGAGGTGTGAGGGAGATCACACGGTTGCTCCAAGCTTGCTGCATCTTGCTCCTCCTGTGGCCCGAGAAGGATTTGAGGAAGGATCTCCAAGGGAAAGGCTCGTCTACATCTGTTACCTCGAGGTTCTCTGCCTTCTCCAGGAGGGAGAAAAACGAGAAGGTTCTCTGCCGTCGCCAAGAGGGTGAAAATAGAGTTTGGTATTCCGCCACGCCGGTTGGTGAAAGGGAGGTTTGTACAGGCTTCTCCGCCTTGCCAAGGGGGGCAAAAGGAGAACTATTTTGATAGTGAAAATCCCGGAGTGGAGGACTCCGGGGAGTGGACGTAGGTCATATTTTGACCGAACCACTATAAAATTCTTGGTGTGTTCTTTCTTTATCATTGCTTACTTTTTGCTTGCACTTTAATCTTGTCATATCTATTGCATGTTTTTTTTTTGTGAAAGCAAATTTGCATAAATCTTTGTTTTAATATTTCAAAAACAACAAAAAAAATTAGAACTCTTGTTTAGGGTTAATTTTATTAATCGAAAGACTTTTACAATTCACCCCCCCTCTTGTCGTTCAGTAATTTCACATATAACAAATTATAACACAAGGTATAAGATAACTAGTGCATAAAGCACCACTCTAAAACATCACAATACATTGGCTCTCATAGCCATAACTCTAATCATGATAACACAACAACTAGGACTGTCAAAAATGGGTTACAGGTCAGGTTCGGGTCCAACCCAAAATTGACCCAACCCCATTCGGGTCAACCCGAACCTGACCCATTTCTTAAAACGGGTCATTTATGCTGACCCGGACCCGACAGACCCATTTGACCCGTCTGCACTATAAATGGATTAAAAGTGAAAACTAATGGGAATTTTTTACAATTACAAATCTGCAAATAATACAAACTTACAATTGCTCAATTACAAAGGTACAATCTCACATATCAAATTAGAGAAATATCAATTGCTAATTTAATTATCCCATTTACAACAGATGTAAATAACTGATAAACTGAATATAGAAGCTTCTAGGCTCAAGACTTTTAGGTTCCAGCAGTCCAGTAATCCAGCAGTCCAGCAGTCCAGCCTCCAAGAATTTAATCATCTGACAATCTGTCTTCATTCTTCAATCACCTATCATCTTAGAGATATTACTGCAATAAACTTAATTAAACAAGTATAAACTTCTAAGTATTTATTATCTAATACATGGCTCAGATTAAACCCTCCAATTCATTAATCACATAATGAGGTGTAAGTTTAGTAAATGTTAGCATATTAGTAATATTACCATCTAAGGAAACAATTTGTACTCACTTAGTATATGCTCGCTTAATTAGATAGTATCTGCTCTTTTGAAGTAAATACAAATGCCTCCTGGTTGTAATATCACATTAGCTGATTAGAACTTACACATATCTTCTGATCTTCTCATCTTCCCACATTCATTTTAGAAGGTCTATCATCATCGCTTATTCTCTTAATATTTAAAATATATGAAATATTGGATTATGAGAGCAACCAGCAGGAAATAGCAGGAAAAATGAATGCAGATAGTAGGAAATAGCTTATTCACTTACATTTCCCAATCCCAAATAGGCAAACAACAAAACATCAGGAAATATGAATGCAGACTGCAGTTATGCAGCCAATCAGCCATGCAGGAGAAGAGAAGATTGATCCAAATTCAGCAAAACAAGATAAATATTATGGGAAAATGGTAGGTCTCACAAATAAAAATAGATATTCAAAATAGCCAGATGAACGTATGAGATTACAGAAAATCCAAAACAACAACCAGATCTAACAACTCATTCCCAACTCACAACTCAGTTTTCAGTAGCAGCTTAATAATAGAAATATTCAAGAAAAGTGCAGGTCCATAGTGGCATAGTTCATGAAATAAGAAGAGTCCAAGTCACATAATACATAAATACTGATAGAATTTATAGTAATTGCATAACTGGTAGAATTTAAGAACCATATATTACTTAATAACAGAACTTTCCCCAGGTTCATCTTCAACTTGATATACTGTTAAAGCAAGAATATCTTCAGTCACACCTTCAAGTTCAGCATCATGCAAAACTGCAAAAAATAAAAATAGATATTCATAACCATTACTAACTGTAATCATTCAAGATATTGAATAAAGTAAAGTTTATATGCACCCTTGTCACCATATAACCAATCCTTATCACAAACCAAAGCCTCAACAATATCAGGTTTCAGTGAACTTCGATATTGATCTAGTATTCGACCACTATTGCTAAATGCACTTTCAGAGGGCACTATTCTTATAGGAATACACAAAATGTCACGTTCCATTGCAGAAACTTCAGGGAATCTATATTGATTGCCTTTCTAGAAATGTAGTATATCTAGATCAATTTTTCTATCAAGTTTAGGTTCATCAAGATATATCTCTAATTCAATTTTTTTGGTATATAAACCTCCTCCTCAAATGACTCGAAATCCTGTTTGGGAAAGTTAGAGTTTAACAGATGAAACTAATTAATTTATGAAATCAATTAACAGCAGAACATTAATTAATTAACTACCTGAAGGAATTGAAATTTGAATAAGAGTAGATGAACTACAATTGGAGCTTTCAGTTTGTGGCCTTTCTTGAGAATTTGAACTAAACCCAGATACAACATTCCCACTACTCCTTGTGTAATTGGAGAATAATGAGAACACTTTATTCATTACTTTCTTAAGCTCAAGTACATAATCCTCTACATATAACCTCCTATAGCACCATTCCACAAATGTGAATTTATATTTTGGATCAAGAATAACTGCTACTGCAAGAATGACACTAAATTCAGACCAATATTTCTCAAATTTTGTAATCATCCTTAAGGCCATTTCCTTTAAGTAATCATGGCCCTCTAACAACTCATGTTTTAATGCCACATAAGCCGTCGAAATGCATGGAAAATAAAGATTTGTTGTTGGGTACTTTGTGCTAGATATCACACAAGTTATATTGTAGAAAGGCCTTAAAAAGTAGAAATATTGTCTACTCTCTCCCATTCTGAATTTGATGGGCAAAATTTATAGTTGGAGTCACCCAACTCTAGGTGTTGAAATGCCCTTCGATAATACAAGGCACTATCTAGCATTATAAAAGTGGAGTTACACCTAGTAGGAACATCTTCTCGTAAACCCCTTTTAGATTCCAAACAACTCTTCTTAACACAGTAAAAAAATTTTGCTTCCTTGCTTGAGAGCCTTTGACATATTTTATGCTCTCCCTAATTTTGGAGATTGAACCATCAACCTCCTTCATTCCCACTTGGACAATAAGATTAATAATATGTGCAGTGCATCTTAAATGAAAAAACTCACCTTCTCATAGAAGGGCACTCCTTAAATTCATTTGGTTTCTCAAGTAATCAACACAAACATTATTTACAGAAGCATTGTCTAATGTAATACTAAAAAGCTTAGATTCTATTCTCCACTCAATAAAAAGATATTGCAATTTCTCATAAAGCGATATACCATCATGAGGTGGTGGCATAAAAGAAAAACTAATGATCTTTTTATGTAGATCTCAATCATTATCAATACAATGCACGGTCAAGCAAATAAATCCATCAGTGTTTATAGATGTCCATAGGTCAGATGTAACACAAACTCTGCTAGTGCATTTAGATAACTGTGAACAAATATTTGAAATTTCTTAATTGAACAATTTCTTGCAATCATTCCTTATTGTATTCCTAGAAAATAGTTGAACATCCCGACGAAGATAGCTCAAAAGTGCTCGAACACCCAACCATTCAACACATTGGAAGGGCAAATCATGCATAATTATGCAAGCAGTAAGTAAATCATGAAATTCTGACGAGTCAAAGTTATGATCAATCATAGCAATAGAAGAATTTGAGGTGGTTTGCAATATGAGCTGGCCTATGTCACATAGATTTCTTTTCTTGCAATTTTGCAAATGTCTTCTTAAGTTACCAGTCCCATCTTTACTCTCACACAAGTATTGTGCACCACATTTTTTACATTTACATCTTTTCTTACCATCTGTAGGATTAGGCAGCATCTCAAAATGCCCCCAAACCTTGAAAGTCATCATCCTACGCTTCTTAATTACCACTGAACCATCATTAGATGGCTTTACCACATTACCTTCAATCTGAACTTCCTCATTCTCATCAATAAAAAGTTCTGGAAGTGTGTTTGAATCCTCCATCTAATAAACCAATTAAAGGATTTAATCCATAATTCCATATTATACATAGCAAAAAGTCAATAGCCAAATATCATAAATAATTCATAAATTTAATATGAAAGAGCTAAAGAAGTAAGAAGTAAGAACATCCTAAATTTTTAAATTGAAAGATATACAAGAGAATAGACGAATACCAACTTCTTGCAGCTGCAGCTAGCAGACTACATGATTTACATGCTTTAAATGTAAGTATGTATTATGTAACAGACTAACAGAACTGAATCGGTGTCCATAGAAAAAAAATTACAAAAGGCAGCACCAACAATAAACCCTAAGCCCTAATCAACAAATCAAAAGCAAAATTGCATAACAGCTTAAATCAGAAGAAATAACCGAACAAGGATGATACTTCAACCAAGATAACTCTAAAATGATAGTAACTAATTAGCAAGAAGGAACAAACTGAAAATCTTCGAGCCTTTGGGTTTCGAGCAAGAAGGAGATTAAAAAATATACTAATAGAGGAATAGACGACGACACCGTTGAGGAGAGAAGATCCGCGAAGGAGGTAGGAAGACAGGAACTCAGCACCACGATATCAGTCGAGACTCGAGAACACCCTAGATTCGACGTTCTAGGAGGAGAAGAGACGAAGATGGAAGTCTCGTAAAGCTGAAATGAAATGATCGCGGCTCCAGGCTACTCTAAATGTGCCCTAACATCTAAATTAAATCACACGAATCACGATGACTCTACACTAGTGACTGGACAGCATGGGTCGAAGGCTTGAAGCGAGTTAATTTTGGGTCAATATCAGGTTTCCGGGTCAACCAGGACCCGACCCAAAATTTAAAATACAATAAAATGGAAACTCCTTATATGTATATTTTGAATTTTTTCTTTATCTTAATAATTCTCAATAACATGGTTTAAATCTATGACCATTAACCTTGACGATATGAAAAGTTTGCTTATTATTTTTTATTTTTTTTTAATGGGGGAAAGCTACCGAGGGGCTTATGCATTAATTAAAATAAAAGGTACTTCGAGCTAAATACTGCTCCAAAGAGAAACGTAAAAAATGTAAAATAAATTCTAAGATCTCAAAGTCCCTACTAAAAATAAGTACAAAACAACATAGATATGTCTTAGGCTGGCAAGCAGCAAGCACCCAAAAAATAGAAAATATCAATAGATTTGCTTTAGACCCACCTTTTTTGCAAAAAAAAAAACAACATCTAAAAGACCTGCACTAAAAAAATCCTAAAAAAAAAAAAAAAAAACATAGAAAGAGAGGACAACATAAGAAATAGGACATTTTATAGAAAGCATTCATATCTAACATTTCAGTGAAAATGAAAATAGTGAGATACCGGAACCTGTAAGTAGGAGAAACACACCAAATAACACAAATGTAGAAAATCTAAGTTTATCAAAATCATAAAATTTCATGATAAATTATTCAGCATAAATGCAATAATAAAACATCTCCAACCACAACCCGAGGCCAAGCACCAAGCAGTAATAGAAGCAACACTATCCTAAGCAGTTACAACGCAAAAATCAATCAAACAATTGAATAAACGGATCTTTGAATTTATCATTATAATTAGAAGCATTATAGTTCCTACTAATCTTGAAATAGCTTCTCAAATTCTGCCATAACATACCATCTAACTTATCTAGACAATAAATATTGAAAAGGATGATAACATGCCAGCTAAACAAGCTGAACAAAATACCCCAATTCAAATTATGAAGGAACAAATTGTGGATATAAAATAAAACACCAGGTAGAAAACTCAAAATTAATAAAAGACCTCTACCAAAGATCTAATAAACTAAATAATAGGAAAAAGTCAAGCAGAGAACTACAGTTATTATAGATAACTAAAAACCTCCAACAAATAATAGCATAGTCAAACATAAAAATAAAGATATGGTAATGGATGAAACCAAATAAGTCAAGGATCATGATGTATTAACTATTACATGTCATGCACCAGCTACAAATGGATAAATAATTAAGAAAAAAAAACTAAGCACATTAAGCTCATTTGAAGTTGAAGTAACAAAATTCCTACATCTGCATTCCAAATTCCTACAATTGCACTCAAACTGAATGAAACCATAAGTAACAACCGACACATACAGAAAGACAAACAAGTAATAGAGGCAATCTAAATAACCGCAAAAATAGTAATGAATATCATTAAGCAGTTGGACTAAAAAAAAACACAGCCACCCCATAAACACTAGATGATGTAGCAAGCTATAAACATTTGGACCATGTCTATAATATTAATACTTTAAGATAATGAACCTATAAGAAATCCATGACCATAAACACCATTGATACAGTTAATACCAAAACGCTACAACCAAAAAGACTCATAGTAGCTACAATCGAAAGTGATGTAGTTCATAAAATTCTAACCATAGGACTACAACCAAATACCCAAAAAAGCCCAAATATAATACCAGAAAGGATGACAATCATCACAACCACATCTATAAGGATTAAAAGCAAAACAAAAATAATACAGAGAATCAAATGAGTCTAGAAATTAATACAAACATAAAGCCAAAACATAGCAACATGACATCTACGGAGAGAAGTTCCACACAAGCTCAAAATTGAATATCAATAATACCATCATGTTAAAAACCCTATTTCCACTCAAATCTAAACCCAAACCCACTCAAGCTCACATAAACCCTGAAAAAAGCAAAGGAAGATACAAAGTAGTAATAGGATAAAAAAAATCATAATAGCCACATAACAATAATTCCTCACCCAAGAGGCCAAAAGGAATATACGAATAATAATCACAATGATCCCATGAGAGTCCATAGAGATTGGGGACCCAAGAATAGTCATAATAAAACCACCAAACCAACCATGTCATATGAGACAACAACACTTTTAAGCCACAGTCCAGACAAAAACATCGTAGGACTACCCAAGATACTCCATCTAGTGAATAAATGAGCATCATAAAAGGTTAAAATCAACGTAGAAATATATATGATCATAGCTTGACCTTAGATAAAGACACAAGATAAAGAGCGCAAGAAAATGACCTAACATAATATAACACAATGAAGAGGCAAATAGTAAGGCAAATCAAGCCCAAGTGAAGACAGCAATAAACAACATTTAAACTAAAATAACCTGAGATAGATAAAAACAAAATGGGAGTAATACGTACCCACAAAATAAGAAGAAATAAAGAACTAATAAATATGAACCAGAACATACACTAAAAGGACCAAAGGCCTAAAACACAAGGTAAACCTAAGCTCTTACATAGGGTAAACCAATTTTTTCCATTCTGGTAAGACCCTTTAAATGGTAAATTGGTGGCAGAAAAATTTGTAAGAAATTCTAAATTGCATCGAAGATTGGCTAGCCAATTAGAACAAGCATTCCCTTCCCTATGCACATGACACATAGAATAATTAACAAAATCCAAAAGCTGCTTAATTTGAAAGTTCATGTAGGTTGTTAAACCTTATAGAACCATCCCAAGGCTAACCAAGAGGGGGAGTGAATTTGTTATTAAAAAAAATTCTTGGATTTTGGAAAACCCCTTATTTTTTTAAAATCTTTATAGAATATTAAAAACACTAATATTGAAATATAAAGTTGATTATAAAAATGACTTTCACTGATAATCTTTCAACCAAAAAGATAAAAATAAGTGAAATAAAATGTAGGGGAAAAAAGGTAATAAATGAACATTGAATTTTATAGTGGTTCTCCTTGGAGGCTCCTTCTTTAGGTATTACACTAATCAAAATTGACTCTCCTTTTGTCCCCACAAGAAGGCACAGAAGCTCTTACAAACTCTCTTCCACCAACCAGGTGATAGAGAACTATCGCCTTTTACACTTTCTAAGTGATTGCAGCATACCTTATTGTCCTTTTTCACCCACCTGGTAAAGGTAGAGTACCTATATGTACCTTTTAACCCACCTGATGAAGGCAGAGAACCAAGCATCCTTTTTCACTTTCCTGGTAAAGGCAGAGAACTGTCACATTTTTTCACCCTCCTGGTGAAGGCAGAGAATCTTGATCCAGTCTTGAAGATCTTCTCTCAAGAGACTCCAAAAAAGTTGGGAACAAAAATTAGAAGAAAAACAAGATATCCTCACATTGGAAAACCTTGTGAAACCTTCATAATTCCCTTAAACTAGATCTCTCACTCTCCAATCACAAAATCTCTCTCAAACACAATCTGAATAGTCACTCTCAAGAGAAAATGTGAAGCAAAGAACATGGATGATAGTCTTAGGACACTATTTATAGAAAACACAAGAAGAACTATCCAAAAATTAAATTTTTTTATGAGAACCATCCATAGTTGGTACTTTACGATCATAGATTATTTGGTACAAAAAGTTCAAAAATCATGGCTCCAATTAGTACAAACTAGGAAAAACTTAGTTTCATAAATTATCGGTCATCTATATGACTTTATATCATATATTACAAATAGTTAAAAAATGAACAAATTTGTATGGTACAATCATGTACGAACCTGATTTCATATATTGTCAGTCATCTGTATGACATGACATCGTATTACAAACAATTCAAAATAATTATCTACCATTTGTTACGATCTAGTACAAACCAAATTTCACACACTATCATTCGTTTATACAACTTGACATCGTGTAGTATGAACTATTCAAAAATGAACAAGTTCGTATGGTATAATCAAGTACAAACCAAATTTTGTACATTGTTAGTCATCTATACGACTTGACATCATACAATACGAATATTTAAAAAATGTACAAGTTTGTTTGGTATGATTTAGTATAAACATGGTTTCCTACACTATCAGTCATCTATATAAATTAATATCATTTTATACAAACAATTTATAAATGAACAAGTTCGAATGGTAAGATCTAGAACGAAGCAAATTTCATATAAAGTCAGTTGCCTTTGCAACTGCATATCATATAGTACAATCAACTAAGAAAATCATGACATGGTTTGGGTAACCTAATTCTAGAGAAAAACTAAGTCAAATCATACATTATGATTATTTATTGTATAGTATGATCATCTTTTTTAAAAAAAATTATCACTCTCCCCCTGTGTGTGTGCATGGTTACCCAATTACAATTATACTTGTTCAGACTTAAGAAATATAAACAAAGATATGCAAACTCTATTACATGAAATCTTATTCTTCCTTATCTTGAAGTCTTCAATAATCTAGAATAATATACTATTTTTCTGAAATGTTAGTATATATTCACAGAAATAATCATAAATATTTAATATATGTTAGGACAAAAATAATAAAATCATAACAATATTATTTTGTTATCATCAAAAATCATAATCTCAATTTTTATTACCGATTTGCAATAATCTCACCCTTTTTTTATAATGGAAAAAATAATTATTGTTTGAATAACAAATTAATGTTCTTTTCTCCTAAACTCCTCCTAAATGAATAAAAACTATAAATCGTGAGGATAATTAAAATTTCATCACTCTTTTTCATTTTCATTTTATAGACAAACATAAAAGAGACTACAAAGTAAAAAAGAGCACAAATAAAATACAAACACCAAAATGAACATAAAATAAACAAGTACTATACAAATCACAAGAAAATTTCAAATAAATATAACCATAAACAACCTCCCACTGAGAGCATTTTCACATATAACTAAAAATCAAAATAACCTTAAACACAAAACATAAAAATATAACTCAGAAGACTTCAAACAAACACAAATAATAACCCCCCCCCCCCCCCCCCCCCCCCCCCACCCCTTTTGGCATCAACAAAAAATGGAAAGAAAATAAAAAATCCTTTGGATATGAAAGCTAGTATTGACGAATCTAAAAGGCTGATAAGGAAAATAAATTTAAATAATTTCAAGACTAAGATTAAATTCCTGAAGCAAAAACTCTTTTTAAACTCATATTTTAAACCAAAAATTAAATACGATAAGAATAGTTGATCAAATTCAAAGTTCGTTCTTGAGAGCAAAAATCTCAAAAAGAATAATTATCATAAAAATTAAACAAAAATCACATAGATTCAAATTCAATAGTTGACCTTTATTATTAAATGTATAGATTATTCTAAGAATTAGAGATAGAAAGATAATAACTAGATGTAGTGTGGGCTCATTTTATGCCTCTTTTTAATTTTGGCGATCATTGCGCATCTTTTGATTTGACTTTTATTTGGCAAAATTATGCATCTTTTCTGGTTGGACTCATTTTGTGACTCATTTTAGTTTTGGCACACTTTGTGCATCTTTTGACATTTTATTCTTTATTTAACCTAAATCAATAAATCACAGCTTGAGTGAGTATTTTCCAAATAAATTAAAAAAAATTCTCATATAAGAAAAAATAATCCACAAAAGAGAATCCTATAGATAATAATAAAAACAATACATTGAACAAGAAAATAAAAGGTTAGAAAGCTACCTTTTTGCAAGAATTATAATTATGAGACAAATGTCTTATCAGAACATTAAAAAAATTCATTATCTAGATCTCATTATAAATTGATTTAAAGTCAGAGAAAAGAAAAATATTTACCAAGGAAATACTTTTGTAATGCAAAGATTATAAAAGTTCAATTCTTTAAAAGAACATTATAGATTAGTCGGTATTAACTCATTGAATGATAATTCTAGAGGAAAAGAAATACAAACTCAATAATAACCAAACAGACATTTTTTATATGAACTTAAAATAAAAAGAAACTACAAAACACTCAAAAACTAAATTATCTAAAAAGCAAAACAAGAACAATTAGAAACAAAACATACAATCATAAAAACTAAAAAACAAAACACACAATAAACTACAACTAAACTAATAGTTTGGAGGGTCTTGATCTAGAGGAGGTTGTGAAGTAGCTATTGATGGTAGCTACATGAGTGTTGAAAAAATCAAATTATCCTCACCCATATCTTTGCTATATCTTAAACCATGCTGGTTCAAAGGTGTCTGGACTTGATGAAAACATTGATCTATATGAGATTCGAGGCAATCAAATCTCTATATCATGTCTTGATAGAATTGTTGATCATGTCTAGGAGCAAGAATAGGTGTGGTTGCAGGCCCTCCTTTATCAAATTCTTCTCCTAAATTCCCTTGATCCGGGTGAGAAAGAATTCAAAATGAGGCATCAATGAAATAAATAATAAGGTTATCTGGGGGGGTTCAGGATGAATGAGGTTGTATTTCTTTTCAAGAACTAAGGCAACCAAGTGTCCTGGAGCTACATTCTTCTTTCTTCTGGTAGCAGGGAGTCTAATATTTGTTAGATTATGGATGTAATTCATAATCAATTGGGCTTCATCAAATGGAGTGTTTGATAAGATATAATATGTGATAATACTCAATAAAGGAGTGATATTGAGATGATCACCAGCTTTAAGAATGATAGATGTCCTTCAGACATGCTGGAGGATCCTAGTATTTTGATTCAAAGTAGATATTAGGGGTAAATTAGAGATTAAAGTTGTTCCTCTAAGAGTTTTATTAATAATGATCAAATTAAAACCACTTCTAGATTTTATTTATTGAACTATAATCCCTTCAGTCCTAAGGTGTAGAAAAGTCCCCAAATCTTCCTTGGTAATTTCAACATTTTGTGAAAAACATATGTGGTATTTTTCATGTTGTTTTCTCACATACTCATATTGGTAAGAAAATAGTAAAAAGTCTCAAAATGATATGAATATATTAAAGTGAGAATGAAAGAAAATTGAGAAGAGTTGAGAGGGGCATGATTTGAAAACTAATGTATTCTGAATTAGAAGATGAGAAGGGGTAATCCTAGCCTGGACAAACCTATCAAAGGCTTATTTATTCTCTCTAGAAATAAAATTATCATCTCGTTCAGAATAAGGTGAACCACCCTTAGAAGGTCGAGATCGCTTCATACTACTTGCCAGTTGAGAAAATGTTCAAACACAAGAATTGAAATGGACTGGAGATGTAAATGATTGAAAAATTTTAAAGAACAAACTCTAATATATAGAATTTAAACTTATTTCAAATAATACAAAATTATGTTCATACATATAATTTAGATCTTCATAAGGAATGATCTTTAGTTTGTACATACGAATGAAAATGGTCAAAAAATGTTAATGCTGCAGAACATCTTTTCTTAAAGCTATTTTATGATCAGACGTGTTGTATGATATTTTGACCAAACCGATCATACATATGAAGAGGTGTTTATATCAGACAATAAATTAATAAGGTTATGCCTAACAGTTAATATCGTCCACATTCAAACTGACAACTTGATCATACATATGAATAGGTGTTTGTATAGATGATGTTTAAAAAATAACTGTCTCTGGAATGCCTGCGAGGATCATACAGACAAAAAACTGATGGTTCATATAGACGAACATGTGCTCATACTGTACGATCAATAATAGAAAACATATTTTTATTAACCCATTACATAAAAGAAATCAAGTGAAATCTAGAGAATTCATATAGTACGAATTATGTTTGTACAATATAAATGGAATAGAAAATTTAATTTTTTACATGTTGATTAAGATACTCTTCAAAAACAAATTCATATAAGAATTACATAAAAAAAGAATAAAAAAAAAAAATCAAACACAAAATAAAAAATCAAAACATAAAATTAAACATAAAATGAAGAAAAAATAATCAAGACAAACCACAAATATAAAAAACAAAACACAATCATAAACATAAAAGAAATACACTACAATTTCAATTTGTAGAATTAAAATTGTCAAGCATGAATATCAATAACACTCAATCTAGTTCCTAAAGTGTTGAAAGTCTCAAAAGCTAGTGGTTTTGTAAAATTTTCTACAAGTTGATTTTCTGTTCCTACATGATGTAGCTTAATTTCTTCTTTCGTAACATGATCTCTAATTAAGTGATGTCTTATGTCTATATGCTTGGTCCTAAAGTGTTGGATTGGACTCTTTGAGATATAAATGACACTTGTATTATAAAAAAAAATAGAATAGTATCAATTATAAAACCTAAATCTACTAGTTATTATTTTAACCATAGAACTTAGGACACACAACTTCCTAAGTCTATGTATTATGCTTCAAGAGTAGAAAGAACTACTGAATTCTATTTTTTGTTAGACCAGGAGACTAAAATAGTTCCCTACGAATTGACAAGTTTTAGAAGTACACTTTTTATCAACCCTACATTATATAAAATTTGAATCAGAATATCCAATGATTTTAAAAGAGGTACTATACCTAGGATACCAAAATACTAAATTTTGAGTTCCTAAAAGATATCTAAGAATTCTTTTAATAATAGTTAGGTGAGATTCTTTTGGATTAGCTTGAAATCTAGCACTTAGATAAATAAAAAACATAATATCAAGTTTTCTTATAGTAAATAAAGTAATGATCCAATCATTCCTCTAATTTTTTTTTTAACAAACAGATTTGCCTTTAGAATCCTTATCTAGCTATCATGAGAAACTCATGGGAGTATTTATTTGTTTAGCATTATCTATTTCATATTTCTTAAGGATATCCTTAACATATTTTGACTAACTAAGAAACATGTCATCCTCTCTCTACTTTATGCTAAAATCGAAAAAATAGCTCAAGTCTCCCATCAAACTCATTTCAATTCCTTACTCATTATTATTGAAAATTAATCACAAAGATTTTTATCATTGGATCCAAATAAGATATCTTCAACATAAATTTGAACAATAAGAATGTCATCTCCTACCCTTTTTATGAAGAGAATGGTGTCTACACTTCTTTGACAAAAGATTTTTCTAGTAGGAAATAGCTTAATCTTTCATACTATGCCCTAGGTGTCTGTTTTAGTCTATATAGTGTTTTCTTTAATTTAAAAACATGATTAGAAAATTGCGAATTTTCAAAACCTAGAGGTTACTCAATATAAACATCCTCTGTTATCACCATATTAACAAAGTATTTTTAACATCCATTTGAAATAATTAAAATATTTTAAAATAGGAAAAAGCTAGAAGATCCCTTATTGATTCAAGTCTGGCTATAGGGCAAAAGTCTCCTTAAAATCAATTCTTTATATTTGATTAAACCTCTTGGCCACAAATCTTGCCTTGTTTCTAACCATTACACCTATATCATTCATTATATTTTTGAAAATCCACTTAGTTTTAACAATACTTTAATTTTTAGGTCTTTCTACCAATTCTCAAACATCATTTCTAAAGAATTGATTCAATTCTTCTTGCATAGAAAAAATTTAAAATTTATCAAAAAGTGCTTAATTCATATCAGTGGGTTTAATCATTGAAAGAAATGATGAGTGCTTCACTTCTTTGCTATGTTCATGCCTAGTCCTAACACCTTCACTCAGGTCTCATAAAATCAGTTCTTAGCAAGACTTTTAGGATATTTTCCTTTTTTTAAGCAACTTATTTTCTATTTTAACATTTTCTTCAAGATTTACATTTTTAATTTCTTGGGTATTCTCTTAAATATCTTCTTCTTCCAACCTAGGCCCTACATAAATATCAAATTTATCAAAAAATACATGAGTGGTCTCCTATACTACTAAAGTCTGTTTATTAAAAACTATATAGGATTTTCCAACACTTGAATATCCCAGAAAAATTCTTTCATTAGATTTTGGATCAAAGTTTCCTAAAAAAATTTCTATTGTTATGAATTAACAGTTTACATCTAAAGACATGTAGGTGTAAGAGGTTAGGTGGTCTACTTTCAAGAAGTTTATAGGATGTCTTATTCAGTTTAAATCTAATGTTTACCCTATTTAGAATATAACATGTTGTACTAACCGCTCCAGCATAAAAATATTATGAGTTAAATATTCATCCAACATGGCTCTTGCAGCTTCTACTAAAGTTATGTTCTTCCTTTCAATAACCCCATTTTATTGAGGAGTCTTAGGGGCAAAAAAGTTATAATCTATTACTTGCTCTTTACAGAAAACCTTAAATTTTTTTATTTTCAAATTATCCTCTGTGATCATAATGAATTACAGGAATTTCACAACCTAGTTTCCTTTGAATCCAAGGAAATAATTTTCTAAACTCTTCAAATGATTTACTCTTATGAGATAAGAATATAATCCAAGTTAACCTTGAATAATCATCAACAATCACATATCCAAAAGTTTTCCCTACTAGGCTAACAGTGCTAACATATCCAAAGAGATCCTTGAGAAGGACTTCTAAGAGTTTTCTAGTTCTAACATCCTTAATTGAATGAAAGGAGGACTTGACTCGTTTCCCTAATTGACATGCATCACACATGTGACCCTTAGTGAAGTATAATTTAGGTATGCCTCTTACCAATTCCTTATGGGTAATCTTCCAAAGATTTTTCATGCTTGCATGACAATGTCTTTTATGCCAAAACCAATATTCATCAGTAATAATTTTTAGATAGAAAGAATTAAAAGACTTAACACAACTTAAATTAAGCATGTAAACATTATTTACCATATCTCCATGCAACAAATCAATCCTATTTTGGCATATAATGCAACTTATAGGTAAAAATTTAATGTTAAAACCCATATTACAAAGCTAAATGATACTTAGCAAATTATCTTTCAAGCCTTCTACCAATAAAACATTTTCAATCAAAAAATAATTCATATTGCCAATCATACTTTATCTTACCACTCTTCTTATGAGGTTATCTCCAAGTGTCACTTTGCCTCCTATCCTCACCTCAAGGAATATAAATTGATTTGCATCTCCAGTCATATACTTTTAACATCCTATATCCATGTACCAAATTCTCTCATGATAGCTTGTATGAGAGCATTTTTACAAAATTATAAAACATTAGATTTGGAAAACCAAATAAATTTAGGATCTCTTCTTGATAATGATAATCTAGATGCATGTTTAATATGCTATGATTGATGCATTTTAGGTCTCCACAATAGATGTATTCTATAATGAATAGTGCAAGTGTGGGAAATATGCCCCATCATTCCATATGAAAAGCATTTAATACTATGAAAAGGATTTGCCAATCTATGTGAGTTATAATATCTTTTCCATGATTTTGAAATTATATACTTTTAATTAGGATTGTAAAAATATTCAAGTGTGGGAGGTGTCTTATCTTCCTTAAAAGCTTTTAGTTTTTCTTTAAGTTATGAGTTTGCACTTTCTAAAAGTGAATTATCAACTTTCAACTCATGTTCTCTTTGATTTAATTCAGCCATAAGAGCAATATCTTTATCATCCTCAAGTATTGATTGATCACTTTTTAAATCATCAATCTTCGAAGTAATATTTCTCTCCTTCCTTTTATCACCTGCATTAATCTCTCTTTGATTCACTCTTTGCTCATAAGTAACAAGTGATTCAAGTAGATTGTTAATAGTATATATATTTAAAACTTTAGACTTAGTAATAACAATTATCTTTGCATCAAAGGCAGTAGGCAAATAATATAAATTTTTATTTGCTTTTTTTTAATTTGTAAGCTTACTACTTAAAGCATGTAATGAGGTAACAATCTGGGCAAATCTTGTATACATATCAGAAATTAACTCTTTGGTTTCATGCAAACAAGTTTATAGTCATGTAATAAAATTTTCAACCTAGTTTATTTTACCTTGTTTGTTCCTTCATAAGTTTTGCAAAGTCTGTCCAAAATTTCTATTCTAATTTTTAAGTAGAAACACGCATATAATCCTTATATTTCAAGGCACATAAAAAATTATTTAAACATTTTATATCTACTGTGTTAAGTCCCTTTCTTCTATAGTCCATTCAATAAATGGTGTTTCAATTCTAATGCAATATACTATTCTAGCAGGTTTAGTATAACCTTCATATATTAACATGCACATGTGATAGTCAAGTAATTACAAAAAAGTAAACATGTTAGTTTTATAGAAATGCAAAGGAATGTTATCAAAAAAAGGTGGTCTAGTGATCGAATATCATTCAGTAATATTTCAGTTTCAAAAAATATCCATGATCATTTTCAAAATGTAGTTTAAACCTTAATTTTTAAATTAGCTCTAATACCACTTGAAAGTTCATGTACGTTGTTAGACCTTAAAGAATTATCCTAAGACTAACAAAGAGGGGGTGAAATGGTTAGGAAAAAAATTCTTGGATTTAAAAAAAAAAAACTTTTTTTAAAAAAATCTTTTAGAAGATTAAAAATACTCATATTAAAATATGTAGTTGATTATAAAAATGACTTTCACATATAATCTTTCAACCATAAAAATATAAAGAGCAGTGAAATAAAATATTGGAAAAACTAGAAGGTAACACAAGAACACCAAATTTTATTGTGGTTCACTTTCTAGAGACTCCTCTAGGCATTATACTATTTAAAAAAGACTCTCCTTTTGCCCCCAAAGCAAGGCAAATAATCCCTTATAAACTCTCTTCCACCAACCTAGTGTGACAGATAATCATCGCCGTTTACACTTTCCAAGTGATGGCAACATACCTTCTCATCCTTTTTCACCCACCTGGGGAAGGCAGAGTAACTACACATCCTTATTCACCCTCCTAGTGAAGGCCAAGAACCAAGCATCATTTTTCACCCTCCTAGTGAAGGTAGAGAACCATCACGTCTTTTTCACCCTCCTGGTGAAGCCAGTGAACCTTGATGTACTCTCGTAGATCTTCTATCAAGAGTCTCTAAAGAAGTTGAGAAGAAATAAGAATAAGAATAAGATATCCTTACTTTGGGCAACCTTGTGAAACCCTCATAATTCGCTTTCACTAGATCTCTCACTCTCCAATCTCAAAATCTCTCTCAAACACACTCCTAATAGTCACTCTCAAGAGAAATTTTGAAGCAAATGACAGGGATGACAACTTTGGGACACTATTTATAGAAAATAAATGAAAATTTATCCAAAAATTAAAATGTTTCAAGAGCACTGTCCACGGATCGTGTTGCATAATTATAGATTGTATGGTATGAATAGTTCAAAAATCATGGCTTCATTTTATACGAACTAGTATGAACTTAGTTTCATACACTATGGGTCATCTATATGACTTTATATCATATAATATGAATAGTTCAAAAATGAACAAATTTGTATGGTATGATCAGGTATGAATCTGATTTCGTACACTATCAGTCATATGTATGACTTGGCATCATATAGTACAAAAAATTAAAAATAACTATTCATCTTTTAGTACAATCTGGTACGAACCAAATTTCATATATTGTTAGTCGTCTGTATGGCTTAACATCATATAGTATGAACTGTTCAAAAAATGAACTAGTTCATATGGTACAATTTGGTATGAACCAAATATTTTACATGTCAATCGTCTGCATGACTTGACATCATACAATACAAATGGTTTAAAGTTGAACAACTTCATTTCGTACGATTTGGTATGAACATGATTTCTTACACTATCAATCATTTGTATGAATTAATATCGTACGATACAACTAGTTCAAAAATGAACAAGTTCATATGGAGCAATTTGATACAAACCAAAATTCGTGCACTATTAGTCACTTGTACGAATGTATATCGTATAGGATGACAAATTAAGAAAATCAAGCCATTGTTTGAGTAACCAAATTTTGGAGAAAAGCTAAGTCAAATAATTGTTGAAAAAAATTCAAAGAACAAACTCTAATTTATATAATTTCAAACTTATTTCAAATAGTACAAAATTATGTTCGTACGTATAATTTAGATCTTCAAAATGAATGATCTTTGGTTTGTACATACGAATGAAAATGGTCAAAAAAAGTTAATGCTGCAGAACATCCTTTCGAAAAGCTATTTTACGATCTTACTTGTTGTATTATACTTTTACCGATCTGATCATACCAACGAAGAGGTGTTCATATGAGACAATCAATTAATAAGGTTCATACCTAACAATTAATTTTGTCCACATGCAAACTGACAACTTGATCGTACAGATGAATAGGTGTATGTATAAATAATGTTTGAAAAATAACTATCATTTGAATGCCCGCGAGTATCATACAGACAAAAAATTGATGGTTCGTATAGACGAACATGTGCTCATATTGTACGATCAATAAGAAAAAACATATTTTTATTAGCCCATTGCATAAAGAAATCAAGTGAAATCTTGAGAATTCATATGGAACAAAGTGTGTTTGTACAATATAAACGGAATAGAAAATTTAATTTTTCACATGCTGATTAAGATACTCTTCAAAAACAAATTCATATAAGTATCACAAAAAAAACAAACAATAAAATGAAAAAAAATTCAAACACAAAATCAAACATTAAATGAAGAAAAAATAACCAAGACAAACCACAAAAATAAAGAACAAAACACAATCATAAACATAAAAGAAATACATTACAATTTCAATTTATAAAATTAAAATTATCAAGCAGGAATATCAATAACACTCAATCTGGTTCCTAAAGTGCTGAAAGTCTCAAAAGCCAGTGGTTTTATAAAAATTTCTACAAGTTGATTTTCTGTTGCTACATGATGTAGCTTAATTTCTTCTTTGGTAACAAGATCTCTAATGAAGTGATGCCTTATGTCTATATGCTTGGTCCTAAAGTGTTGGATTGGATTCTTTGATATATAAATAACACTTGTATTATCACAAAAAAATATAATTGTATCAATTGAAAAACCTAAATCTACTTGTTATTATTTTAACCATAGAACTTATGCCAAACAGCTTCCTAAGGCTATGTATTCTACTTCAGTAGTAGAAAGAGCTACTGAATTCTATTTTTTTGTTAAACCAGGAGACTAAAGAGTTCCATATGAATTAACAAGTTTTAGAAGTACACTTTTTATCAACCCTACACCCTATAAAATTTGAATCAGAATATCCATGATTTTAAAAGAGTTGTTATGCTTAGGATACCAAATCCCTAAATTTTGAGTTCCTAGAAGATATCTCAGAATTCTTTTAATAATAGTCAAGTGAGATTCATTTGGATCAGCCTGAAATCTAGCACACACACAAACATAAAATATTATATCAAGTTTGCTTATAGCTAAATAAAGTTATGATCCAATCATCCCTCTATATTTCTTTTTATAAACCCATTTGCCTTTAGAATCCTTATCTAACTGACATGAGAAACTCATGGAAGTATTTATTTGCTTAGCATTATCCATTTTATATTTCTTAAGAATATCCTTAATATATTTTGACTGACTAAGAAACATGCCATCCTCTCTCTACTTTATGCTAAAACCAAGAAAATAGCTTAAGTCTCCCATCAAACTCATTTTAATTCCTTACTAATTATTGTTGAAAAATCATCACAAAGATTTTTATTAGTGGATCCAAATAAGATATCTTCAACATAAATTTGAATAATAAGAATGTCATCTCCTACCCCTTTTATGAAGAGAGTGGTGCCTACACTTCCTTTGATAAAAGATTTTTCTAATAGGAAAATATTTAACCTTTCATACTATGCCCTAGGTGTTTGTTTTAGTTTATACAGTTCTTTCTTTAATTTAAAAACATGATTAGAAAATTATGAATTTTCAAAACCTTGAGGTTGCTCAATATAAACATCCTCTTTTATCACCATATTAAGAAAAGTACTTTTAACATCCATTTGAAATAATTAAAATCTTTTAAAATAGGCAAAAGCTAGAAGATCCCTTATTTCTTCAAGTCTGGCTATAGGCGCAAAAGTCTCATTAAAATAAATTCTTTATATTTGATTATACCTCTTGGCCACCAATCTTTCCTTATTTCTAACCACTACACCTAAATCATTCATTATATTTTTGAAAACCTTATTAGTTTTAACAATACTTTAATTTTTAGGTCTTTCTATCAATTTTCAAACACCATTTCTAAAGAATTGATTCAATTATTCTTGCACAGCTAAAATCCAAAATTCATCAGAAAGTGCTTGATTCATATTAGCGGGTTCAATCATTAAAATAAATGCTGAGTGATTCACTTCTTTGCTAATCCCATGCCTCATCCTAACACCTTCACTCAGGTCTTATAAAATTTGTTCTTAGCATGACTTTTAGGATATTTCCATTCATTAAGCAACTTATTTTCTATTTCATCTTTTTATTCAAGATTTACATTTTCAATTTCTTGGGTATTCTCTTCAATATCTTCTTCTTCCAACCTAGACCCTCCATAAATATCAAATTTATAAAAAAACTACATGAGTGGTCTCCTATACTACTAAAAACTCTATAGGATTTTCCAACACATGAATATCCTAGAAAAATTTCTTCATTAGATTTTGGATCAAAATTTTCAAAAAGATTTTTCCTTTTATTATGAATGAACAGTTTACATCTAAAGACATGTAGGTGCAAGAGGTTAGGTGTTCTACCTTCAAGAAGTTCATCGGATGTCTTATTCAATTTAGATCTAATGTTCACCCTATTCAAAACAAAACATGTTGTAATAATCACTCCAGCCCAAAAATATTTAAGAAGTAAATATTCATCCAACTTGGCTCTTACAGCTTTTACTAAAGTTATGTTCTTCCTTTCAATAACCCCAATTTATTGAGGAGTCATAGGGGCAGAAAAGTTTTGATCTATCACTTGCTCTTTACAGAAAACCTTAAATTTTTCATTTTCAAATTATCCTCCGTGATCACAATAAATTAAAGGAATTTCATAACCTATTTTCCTTTGAATCCAAGTAAAAAAAATTATTAACTCTTCAAATGATTCACTCTTACGAGATAAGAATCTAATCCAAGTGAATATTGAATAATCATCAACAATCACTTATCCAAAAGTTTTCCCTCCTAGGCTTATAGGGCTTAAATATCCAAAGAGACCCATAAGGACTTCTAAGAGTTTGCGAGTTTTGACATCCTTAATTGAATGAAAGGAGGACTTGACTTGTTTCCCTAATTAACATGCATCACATATGTGAGCCTTAGTGAAGTCTAATTTAGGTATGCCTCTTACAAATTCCTTCTGGGTAATCTTCTAAAGATTTTTAAAGATTGCATGATAAAGTCTTTTATGCTAAAACAAATATTCATCAGTAACAGTTTTTAGACATAAAGAATTAAAAGATTTAACACAATTTAAATGAAGCATGTAAACATTATTTACCATATATACATGTAACAGATCAACTCTATTTTGGCTTATAATGCAGCTAATAGGAAAAATTTTAATGTTAAAACCCTTATTACAAAGATGACTAATACTTACCAAATTATACTTCAAACCTTCTACCAATAAAATATTTTCAATCAGAAAATTATTCATATTACCAATCATACCTGATCCTACCACTCTCCTTGTGAGGTTATCTCCAAGTGTCACCTTGCCACATATCCTAGCCTCAAGCAATATAAATTGATTTGCATCTCCAGTCATATGCTTTAAACATCCGTTGTCCAGTTACCAAATTCTCTCACGATGGCGTCTATAAGAGCATTTTTACAAAATTATCAAACATTAGACTTGGGAACCGAAATAAATTTAGGTTCTCCTCTTTACAATGATAATTTAGCTGCATGTTTGATATGTTATGATTGATGCATCTTAGGCCTCCACATTAGATGTATTCTATGATGAATACTACAAGTGTGAGAAATATGCCCTATCATTCCACATGAAAAGCATTTAATACTATTAAAAGAATTTATTAATCAATGTGAGTTATAATATCTTTTCCTAGATTTTGAAATTATATACTTTTCATCAGGATTTGTAAATTGTTCAAGTGTGGGAGGTGTCTTATCTTCCTTAAAAGCTTTTAGTTTTTCTTTAAGATATGACTTTGCATTTTCTAAAACTGAATGATCAACTTTCAACTCATGTTCTCTTTGATCCAATTCAGTCATAAACACCTAAAATCATTTTTATGTTCATTATAAGATGTTTTCAATAAATCATGCTCCTTATTCAAATTATCAAATTCATCTGGCAAAGTAATGTGATTGCTATCTATATTTGCATGATATTTCCTCAGACTTTAATGCTCCTTCTGTAAATTTAGATACTCAATATTAAGATTTGCATGCAATTTTTTGAGTTTCCTATATGCATTATGGATTTTTTAAGAAATATCAAATAATTAATCATAGGATAGGTTACATATCTCCTCTTGATCTGAATAATCAACCTTATCTATCATTAAGCACAAGTTTGTAACCTCCTCTTCCGCTTCTATTTCTAAAGAGTCTGAAGCTGAGTCATCCCAAAAAGCTTTTTGTATTCTCTTCTTACCTTTTCTGACCTAAATTTTCTCCTCAACTTTCTCTTTGTTAGGATTAGGGAAATCCTTATTTATATGTCCAGGCTTTTTGCATTCATAACAAATGAATTCATTAGAAATCCTTAGATTTTTAATGATCTTACCTTTGTTCCAATGTTGACATCGCAGTTACTTTCTCTTAAGGAAACTTTTGAAATGCTTAATCATAAGAGCAATATCTTTATCATCTTCTAGCATTGATTGATCACTTTTTAAATCATCAATCTTTGAAGCTATATTTCTCCCCTTCCTTTTGTCACCTGCATCAATCTCTATTTAATTTACTCTTTGCTCATTAGCAATAAGTGATTCAAGTATATTGTTAATAGAATATACATTTAAAACTTTAGACTTAGTAATAACAATTTTCTTTGCATCATAGACAGTAGGAAAACAATATGAAATTTTATTTACTTTTTTTAATTTGTAAGCTCACTACTTAAAGCATGCAATGAGGTAATAATCTGGAAAAGCTTGTATACATATTAGAAATTGACTCTTTGGTTTCATGCAAAAAAGTTTATAGTCATGTAATAAAACTTTCAACCTAGTTTATTTTACCTTATTTGTTCCTTCATAAGTTTTACAAAGTCTGCCCAAAATTTTTATTCCAATTTTACAAGTAGAAACATGCATATAATCCTCATATTTCAAGGCACATAAAAAACTATTTAAACATCTTATATTTAACTATGTTAAGTCCCTTTCTTCTATAGTCCATTCAATAAATGGTGTTTCAATTCTAATGCCATATATTATTCTAGCAGGTTTAGTATAACCTTCATATACTAACTTGCACATGTGATAGTCAAGTAATTACAAAAAAGTAAGCATGTGAGTTTTCTAGAAATCCAAAGGAATGTTGTCAAATAAAGATGGTCTAGTGATCAAATATCATTCAATAATATTTTAGTTTCAAAAATTATCCATGATCATTTTCAAAAAGTAGTTTAAACCTTAATTTTTGAAATTAGCTCTGATACCACTTGAAAGATCATGTACGTTGTTAGACCTTATAGAACTATCCTAAGACTAACCAAGAGGGGGGTGAAATGGTTATTAAAAAAATTCTTTGATTTTAAAAAGACCTATTTTTTTAATCTTTTAGAAGATTAAAAATACTAATATTTAAAAATGTAGTTTATTATAAAAATGACTTTTACAGATAGTCCTTCAACCATAAATATAATGAGCAGTGAAATAAATTACTAGAAAAACTAAAAGGTAACACAATAACACCAAATTTTAGAGTGGTTTGGTTCAACAAGATCAATGTCCACTCCCTGGAGACTCCTTCTCCAGGTACTCTACTAATCAAAAGAGACTAACCTTTTGCCCATACAGAAAGGTAGAGAATCCCTTACAAACTCTCTTCCACCAACTAGTGCGGCAGATAATCATCACCTTTTACACTTTCCAAGTGATGGCAACATACCATCTCAACCTTTTTTCACCCACCTAGTGAAGGCAGAGTAATAACACACCCTTTTTCACCCACCTAGTGAAGACAAAGAACTAAGTATCCTTTTTCACCCTCCTAGTGAAGATAGAGAACCGTTGCACCAGAGAACCTTGATCTAATCTCAAAGATCTTCTCTCAAGAAACTCCAAAGAAGTTGTGAAGAAATAATAATAATAATAAGAGATCCTTACTTTGGGCAACTTTGTGAAACCCTCACAATTCGCTTTCACTAGATCTCTCACTCTCCCATCTCAAAATCTCTCTCAAACACACTCCTAATAGTCACTCTCAAGAGAAATTTTGAAGCAAATGATATGGATGACAGTTTTAGGACACTATTTATAGAAAATACATGAAAAACTATCCAAAAACTAAATTTTTTCAAGAAAACCATCCACGGTTTGTTTTGTATAATCATAGATCGTCTGGTATGAACAGTTCCAAAATCATGGCTTCGTTTAGTACAAACTAGTTTGAACTTAGTTTCATACACTATGGGTCGTCTATACAACATTATATCGTATAATATGAATAGTTCAAAAATAAACAAATTTGTATGGTACGATCAGGTATGAACTTAATTTCATATATTATCAGTCATCTATATGACTTGACCTCATATAGTTCAAACAATTCAAAATAACTATCCATTTTTCAGTATAATTTGGTACGAACCAAATTTAGTATACTATTAAACATCTGTACGACTTAACATCATATAGTATGAACTGTTCAAAAATGAACAAGTTTGTATGGTATGATCTGCTATGAACCAAATATTGTACATGTCAATCGTCAACATGACTTGACATCATACAGTACAAATGGTTTAAAGTTGAACAACTTCATTTCGTATGATGTGGTTCAAGCATAATTTCTTACACTATCAATCATTTATACGAATCAATATCGTACTATATAAATAATTCAAAAACGAACAAGTTCATATGGTGCGATTTGGTACAAACCAAATTTTGTGCACTATTAGTCACATGTACGACTGTATATCGTATAGTACGACCAATTAAGAAAATCAAGCCATGGTTTGAGTAACCAAATTTTGGAGATAAACTAAGTCAAATCATATAATACTATTATATATCGTATAGTATAATCATCTTTTTTTAAAAAAATGATCACTCTCCCCCTGTATGTGTGCATGGTTACCAAATTACTCTATCGTGTCTTAAAGTTTCCAACAATCTGGAGTAATATATGATTTTCTTAAAATTTTGGTACTCATAGAAACAACTAGAAATATATAATATATATTAGGAGAAAAATAATAAAATCATAACAATAATATTTTATTATCTTCAAAAATCACAATCTCAATTTTGATTACTAACTTGCAACATAATTTCCCTAACAAGATAGAATAAATCTGGGTTACATAAAGTATCATTAGAGTTAATTAAATAATAAATACTATAAGTAACTGTTGCAAATCTGATTTCAGGAAATATAATTTTGATGGTAACAAATATTTCTGGCACTTTTATTTTTCTATGACTATCTTGCCTATTAATGTTTCAGGTTCACAAGATCGAGTGCAAATAAAGATAGCTCAGGATTGGATAGACTAGCAGTAAGTTAGCTATAATAAAGTGGGTTTTGATGCTAAGTCATGGAAAAAAATTCTATTTATTTGTTAGTGTTTTCTATTTTGATCATATTTTGATCATATTGTCCGGGATGATCCAAAATCATCCTAGACGGCCAGTTAAAAACAGAAACCCTAATTAGAGCATCCTGGTTAAGGAAGCTATAGTTAAACAAATCATCCTAGATGATATTATCATCGTCTGAGATGATAGGAACAAATCAGAAAGAATCAGCCGCCAGATCTATTTAGGCATGTTTTATTTTTGGACATCATCCTGGATAATACACTACAATTATGCCTAAATTAGTCTGATAATTAAGGAAAGTAATTAATGTTTGATTGCTCGATCATATCATCCTGGATATTCGTAGGATCATCCAGGACAATCAGTTAAACAAACCTTAGTTCTTCTTGGATGACCTGAACATTGCTCTAGATGATATATATTAATTTGAACTAATCGTCCGGGATGATCCAAGATCATCCTGGACGATCAAGTTATTTTTTCATCATCCTTGGTCTGGACAAGATTTGATGACTTGAACTAATCATACAGGATGATATCCTATCATCCTGGATGATCTGAATAAAGGAACCTTTTAATCATCCAGACTCACCCAAATCGTCCTAACTGATTGAGCTGCATTTGAACTGATCGTACAGGATGATCGGTCGATCGTCCTGGATGTTCTTTGATAATTAGCTGCAAATTAAAGAAATTTTGAATCCCTTATATTTAATATCTCTTATTTTCTCAAGAGGAGATCTTTGCTGCTGTCCTGACCTGAGTGAGCCATGAGGAGAGAGAGAGAGAGAGCAAGGGAGAGAGAGAGGATCTTGGGAGAGAGAGTTTATGAGGGGTTTCACAAAGGTTGCTCCAAGCAAGGATCTGAGTTATCTTCTACAGTCTTCATCCATGGTTCCTTGGAGGCTCGAGAGAGGTCTACTTCAGCAACTGATCGAGGTTTTCGGCCTTCTTCAGGAGAAAGCAAAAATAGTTGGGTTCTCTGCCTCACCGGGGTCAGTGGAAAGGAGTTTTTGTACGAGCTTCTCTACCTTGTTGTGGGGGCAAAAGGAGAGATACTGAGCTTAGTGCAATACCCATAAGAGAGGCTCCAGGGAGTGGAAGTAGGTCAAGTTGACCGAACCACTATAAAATTTGGTGTGTTCTTTCTTATTATTTTTCTGCATTTAATTTCCACACTTTAATTTATGTGGTGATTACTTGGTTGTGTTTGTGGTTTTGTTTGAAGATATTTTTAAATACCAATTCACCCCCTCCCCCCCCTCTCTTGGATATCCTCGGGCTAGTTCATAAGGGCTTAACATCCCTAACAAACTTTCAGTAACATCAACTTCAATCCATATATGAAAAGTTTGTTTATCATTAATACTTATGGAACCATTAAGATATATTTTAATGATAGTAAAAGGGTAAGTCCATCCAAATTTATGTTACAGAAAGAATTTAATGAAGAAGTTAGAAAGTCGTCCCAAAAAAAGCCTAAGTCTATTTAGAGGACTTTTTGTATTTTTTTTTTCCTTTTTATAATAGGGTCATCTTTACCCTTTCATTCATAGGGTTGCCCTTTAGATTGGGGAATTCATGCCTTAGATGTCCATGCTACCTATAATCATAGCAACCTACATCAAAAGAAAACTTATTGCTTTTACCATTCTTACATTTGTTCCTATTGAGGTGGCACTTGTTCTTGTGCTTCACAAAGCACTTAAATTGGCTTATTTTTAGAGCTATTTCCTTGCTCCCATAAACTCCTCAATTTGTGCTATTTATATAATATAACCCTCCTTGATGCAAATTGAAAGTTTAAGGGATGGTTATTAAACCACTTGAACTAGATAAAGGCACACCAAAGGGGCGTGAATTGATATTTTAAAAAGTTCTTTTCAAAAATATTCTATTGAAAAACTTAAACCAAATTCACAACTTTAAGATCATATTTTGTAATGCGGAAGCTAAGAATAGGAAAAATAAAAAACTAAACTTTTATGTTGATTTTATAGAAAAATAAATAGCAAAATACTTTTTTCTTTTTATTTTTAAACTTTTATTTCTTTTTCTTTTCTAACAAAAGTTAATTCTAAAAATAATATCAAATTTTTTGTATCACTACGATATATATTTCCAACTCAAATTTGCAAGAAAGAAAATGTACGAAAAAAATGCAAAAATTAAGGTGTCGAATGAAACAAGAATAAACACACCAAAAATTTATAGTGGTTTGATCAACATTTAACAATGTCCACTTCCTGGAGTCCTCCTCTCTAAGTATTACACTAAACCTATTAGTGTCTCTGATTTTGCCCTCATATCAAGTCAAAGAAGCCTTTACAACAATCCCTTTCACCAACGATGCGACTGAAAACAAAATCTTTTTTTCCTTCCCCTGTGCAATGGAGTAGCCAAAATTCATTAAAATTCCACAATGTGATGGAGTAGCCAAATCCCTTTCACCTTCCCCCGTGTGACTAAGTAGCCAAATCCCTTTCACCTTCCGTAGTGTGGCGGAGCTGCTGGTTCCTTTGGCACCAAAGGGGTCTTCTTTGCAAAGCATTCCTAAAGATAAACATTGACTCATGGAGGAACTCAAGTGCAAGTTCATTAGAGAAATCATGTGAAAACACCCTCTCACTCTCTCTTGAACTCACAAGGATCTTCTCCCTCTCTCTCAAACTTCACCCTTTCTCTACCTAGCTTAAAGCTCTCCTTTCAATGCTTTCTCACAGAAGACACAACCTAATGACCGCCAAAAGACACTCTCAAAGTCTATTAAGAAAGTTTAAATATTAAACGTAAAAAATTCCTAGTTATTCAATTCAGCCACCTCTATTCATACATTATGATTTTAAGATTGTACAATAAGATTAGTTCAAACCCTTTGGTATTGTACAATGAATGTTTCCCTATACGTTCATTTCAAAAAACAAATTATTGATTGTCTTATATGATATTAGGGTTGTACAACACGATTAGTTTAATTGATTCACATTTAATATAGGAATAACTCTTGCAACAACAACAACAACATCAAGCCTTTATCCCACTATGTGGGGTCGGCTACATGAATCCTTTTTCTCCATTGTGTCCTATTAAAAGTCAAATTCTCGTTTAAATCTAATAAAGAAAGGTCATTCCTAATATTTTCTAACCAAGTCTTTTTAGGTATACCACTACCTTTCTTAACATAAGTCAAATCTAATACCTCTACTCTCCTAACCGGGTCATCGCAAGGCCGCCATTTTATGTGACCAAACCATCTAAGGCGACTTTCTTTAATCTTATCTTCTACTGGAGCTACTCCAACCTTTTCACGTATATGCTCATTTCGTATCTTATCTCTAAGGGTAAAGCCACTCATCCACCTGAGCATCCTCAACTCTGCCACACTTAACTTAGTATTATGCTTCTCTTTTAAAGGCCAACATTCGGCACCATAAAGCATTGCAGGCCTCACTACCATCTTATAGAATTCTCCCTTAAGTTTGAGGGGTACATTTCTATCACATAACAAGCCCGATGCATTCCTCCACTTCAACCATCCAACTTGAATTCTGCTGATAATATCCCCATCTATTTCACCATCACTCTGAACAATAGATCCAAGATATCTAAAATGTGTACTCTTATTAATGACTTGATCGCCCAAAGTCACAATCCCCTCAATAGGAAGAACTCCTGGATGAGCAAAAAACATCTTTGTCAACCATCCAATAGGATCTAAATCATACAAATTTTAATAGTTAATTACATGGATTAAATTAGGCAATTTTTTATTTGTATCATACTATACAATTAGGATCATATTAGCCAATTAGACAAAAATTCAAAATTTAAAATTTCCTACATGTGCTTTTCTTCCTCTGAAAAATCAACCTCGCCATCAACATCATCATCAAGTTCATATAATTAAAATTAGTTAACTCATTAAATAATTAATGTTTGAGTCTTGGTCAAGAGCTTGTTCACTGCCCCATTAATCTCGTTTGACATGTTAGTTTTTAAATTCATTGTGATGTTACATCTTTTAAGGAACTATTTCTACGTTATGTATCTCATTAATTTTAGAAGGGTGGTTCTCAGATAGAAACATGTACTTTGGGTGACTTGATTAAAGCTTTTCAAAATATTTTTCATATTTAAATCATATCAAGTCTCATGAAAGAAAGCACAAGCCAACATCTAAAAACCTACTTCATGCTCAAAATAAGCACAATGACTAAATTTTTAATTAAGATTTCTTTATAGTGTTATTGGAGCTCAACCTATCAAAAAGCTTGTAATATCAAGTGGTATTCCTTTTAACAATTCTCAATATTAAATTTTGATACTTTCATGTTAATATGATGAGTACAAAATTTATGACATGCCTTTGAAATTACTGTACAGAAGGCCCTAAAAAAAGTATCGTGTCAATTTGAAGCAAACATGAGATTCTCTACCAATCTTATTTACTTATTTAATATAACTGAAATATATTTGTTATTATTTTTGAATTAATTATTGCAAATGCCTTGGATAAATCTATATTCTTATAATTCGGCCATATCTTTTTTTTTCTTTATAATTGGGCCATATTTGTTAGTGAAGTGCCTCCAAATATAGTATTGAGAAATATTTCAATAAAACATATAACTACACAACAAGCACCTTTTAAAGCCTTAAATATATAAAACTAACTAAAAATAGATATATTTGAAGCAATATGAAGAATCAAGTTTCATATTAATTATAGTGCATGGATTTTTTTTTTTTTTATTTAGCTTGAAAAGATGAAGTGATAAATTCTGAAAAGATGCTTTAGGGTTCTTCCTTAGTGATAGGTTGCACATAGCACATTCAAATTTTCTCGCAAGGAAAATAAAACTTGTAGTCATTCTTAACATTGGATATTATCACCCTAACTTTAAATTTGTGATAGATTCAACAAGTTTTTCCTTAATTATTATGCCTAATAAATAAGAATGGATCTAGTTAATAGTTTTTACCAATACCATCTAGAGAATAAATATTTTCTAATACATATAGTTCCAAATCACAAATATGTTTGATTATACTAACTTCTTATAGTTCATATGAATCATTTTCTAAAGTTACAATGTTGACCCCTCAGCTACAGCCAAAGGAGAAAGTAGAAAGCAAACAAAAATGGTTTGAATAAAAAAAAATACATACATGATGACCTGAAGCTTTAATCGCAACAACCCATGCTAATATCTTCTGCAAATCCTATTCAAGTCACATCCAACGCCGCTTGCTACAGTATCCTTATCTCTGCGATTCGGCGCTATTCTTTTTTTTTTATGGAAATAATAAATGCATTAAAACTCAAAACCAGCAAAACAAAAACAAATCAAGTCCTACCTAAAGCATTACATTCCTCCTTCAAGCAATACAAGAAAGAAGGAGGAATGGAAACATCCTGAATATTATCCCATAAAAAGGAACTATCTAAAGCCAAATTAGCACATATATCCGCTAATTTGTTACCCTCTCTAAACGATAGAGAGAAAACAATTTGATTGAAATTAACAAAAAAAGCCAAATTATCATCAATCATCCTACTAACCTTCCATGTTTTGACGGCATTTTGAAGCATCTTAATGATATTGAAATTATCCCCTTCGATGATGACACCTTGTGCTTCAAACATCCATTCCTTCACCACCGTTTTTAGATATAAAACTGCCAAGAGCTCCAATTGAGAGATGTCCCAATGCCAACAATGCTCACCGAAAGCCGCCAAGAATCTACCATGCTCATCTCTAGCAACTCCACCTATACCCGCCATATTATTCCTTTTAAGAGCTGCATCCACATTTATCTTAATCCACCCCGGAGGATGAGGATTCCAAGTAGACAACAGCACAAGATGATTAGCATCCCAGGAACCGGTTGAATATTTAAGAAATTACTTCTAACAGAAAACAAAATGGCATTAGCAGCAATATTACTATCCAAATCTTCTCTATCACCATGAATCATCTTACATCTGCTTTTCCAAACTAGATAAACTGTTGTACAAAATAAATTTGCACATAGAGAATTCATACCCCTCATTCTTCGAAGGCAATCCAGGCAATTTTGAAAAGAGTCAAAAGTTGGAATCATAAAACCCCAGCTGTTTAGAACAGATACCACATTTCTGATTTTGACACAGTTACCAATCAAATGGCTTTCATCTTCATCAACACCACATCCTCTTGGGCAATCAGGTACATTGCAGATTTTCCTAATAACCAGGAAATGATTAGATGGAATGCAATTATTGCAAAGTCTCCACCAAAAAAGTTCAATTTTTGGTTTCAACTTAATCCTCTTCATCCATTTCCAATGAGAAAACTCCTCTCCCTGATCCAAAGTAGCTTCAAAAGCTATAGCAGTAATCGATTTACCAGAAAATTTATTATTCAGTTCCAATTGATCTGAGTTCCTGCTGGCATTAATAGGAATATTAGAAATGATCTCCATAAGTTGCTTCCCAAAACAATCTTCCAGCCTTTCCAAGTTCCAGCTGCCGTTTGCAATGAAAAAAACTTAACTTTCCTACATATGTGTTCAGAGTATTGACAAATGTAGGCCACTTAGCGATACATTTATCCAAAATCCAAGAATCATTCAACCAATTGATAGAATCCCCATTCGAAATGCTCCATCTAACAACATTCTTGAGAAAATTTGCTCCCATAGTAATAATCTTCCAAGTAGAAAAACTACCTCCCCTAACAGCCTCCATCCATGCATCATTCCCACACCTTGCTTTAAGAATCTGATTCAATAAAGTATGAGGCTTCCGATAGAAGTTCCAAGCGAATTTGGCACGAAGAGGACCAACCATAGAGACGGCTGACTTCAAACCTCTACCACCCTCCCTCTTTGGTTTGCATAGCAAGGCCCAAGAAGCATAATGTACTCCCGCACTGCCATTATTTTTACTCCAGATAAATCCTCTACACATCTTGTCAAACTCCTTCAAAATGCTCAAAGGAACTAAAGAAATAGAAGACAAAAACTGTGGTAGTGCCTCTAATGATAAAAACTGAGGTAATGAAAGAAAAGCTGATTTCACCAAAACCAACTTCCCCTCTAATGAAATGAATTTCTTTCCCCAAGTATTGAGTCTGTTAGAAGCAGCCTCCAAAAGGATCTAGAAATCAGAAGCAACCAGCCTCCTAAGTGTTATTTTCACACCCAGATAATTAATTTCCTTCACAACTTTGAAGTTGAGTATTTTAGTAATTTTCTTTTGGATACTCCTTTTAGTGTACTTTCCAAAAATGATCATAGATTTCAAGTTGTTCACCCTTTGTCCCATCCAATTACAATAATTGGAAATAATACTCCTCAACTCCTTGACTTCTTCCATCTTAGCCTCCGAAAATATCAATATATCATCAGCAAAAAGAAGATGAGACACCCTTGGAGCAAGTGGAGATATAGAAATACCCAAACCATTTCCTCTAGAGACTAAAGCATTAGATAGAATTTGAGAGAAAATAATGAAAAGAAAAGGGGATAAAGGACACCCTTGCCTAAATCCACATCTCTCATCAATCCAATCAGTTTTCTTCCCATTAATTAAAACACAAAACTTAGGATTGAGAGCACATTGAAGTAAAAGCTCCATAAATTTAGTAGGAAAATTAAACTGAATAAGAACTTGCCTTAGTGTTTGCCATCCCATACTATCATAAGCTTGTTCCATAGCTTAATAGCCAACATACCTCTTCGAGCTTTAGATCACCTGAACTTGTTGAACACCTCTTGAGCCAAAAGCACATGATCAGAAAGAGAACGACCTTTAATGAAAGTTGCTTGATCCACCGAGATGATTTTCTGAATAACCTTCTCCAATCTATTTAAGATCATCTTGGCAATGAGTTTGTAAACCGTCATGCACAGACTAATCGGTCTGTAATTAACAGATTCTTGTGGGTTTTTAATTTTTGGAATCAACACAATCAATGTTTCCTTCCAGGATTGATCCATAACACCAGACAATAAAAATTGACTGATAGCAATCCAAACATCGTCTTTAATCAAATGCCAAAAATCTTTGATAAAGCTAAAGGAAATCCCATCATTGCCAGGAGAGACATATCTCTTAGATTCATCTACAACTACTTGTAATTCCTCCCGAGAGAATTCAGTTTCAAGCATTTTTTTGGTCCATCAAACTAATGGTATTCACTGGCTCCGGCCATCCCTCTAGAGAGCATCTTCTATACTGCCATTTCAGTCTGAAAAAATCATAAAATGTTTTCTGGATCACAGCTTCCTCCTCAGAAATAGTCCCATCCGAAGTTTTGATATGAGTTATCCAGTTCGAACTCCTTCTAGCATTCGCAAAAGCGTGGAAAAAAGACGAATTATAGTCCCCTTCATCCATCAATTTAGCTTTGGCCCTTTGCCTCCACCAAGTATTGAGCCTAGCTAAAGTAACATTAAGCTCATTAATTTTAAATCTCAAAACCTGTAACTTGTCAACAGAGAGATCCCCTTCAGACTCCTATAGCTGAATCTCTAAAATTTCACTTTTAATTTTGTCCCTCAGCACATTCAAATCTTTAAATTTCGCCTTACTCCAGAAAACAGGGCTTTCAAAGTTCTTCTAAACTTCATATTGAGTACCGCTGTCGGATCTCCCCTGCAGTTTCTAGACCATACAATTTTCACCAAGGCAGTTGCTCCATAGTAAGAAGCCCAAATTTCTTCATACCTGATAAATCTATCCAAATTTAATGGTTTAAAGATCTCCAGCAATATCAGACAATGATCTGAAGCTACACGGGACAAGTGTTTAACTACAGCCACATGAATGATGTCTAAAGCACATGAATTAATTAGGCACCTATCCAACTTTTCCAATATACGAGCATTCCTGGATTTGTTATTACACCAAGTGAATTTAGGTCCCATAGCTTTAACTTCATGAAGATCATTTTGAATCATAAAATTATTGAAATCCTTAGAGCCTTAAGATAAAGTAAATCTCTTACCTCCTCTTTTTTCAGCTTGGGACATCACACAATTAAAATCTCCACCCACTACCATTGGTAGATTATCTGTACAGTGCTTTTCCAGATCGAACCAAAGTTTCCTTCTTTCCTGAACATTCGTGCTACCAAATACAGATGCAATCTTCCAACTTCTTCTACCTGTCACATTCAGCACTCCCAAAATCATTTGAGAAGAGGATTCAATAATAGAGAAGGATGCTAGATCCTTCCTCCATAATACCATCAAGCCACCTGATAGTCCAACTGCTGGAATCATAAAAATATCCCAATTTATGCCCAGAAACTTCAATAACTGATTATTCTCCAAAGACGTAATCTTCGTTTCCAACAAACCAACAAACAAAACTCCATTATCCTTAATAATCTCCTTGAGATAAAGAGCAGCCTCAACCTTCTTGGCTCCTCAACAATTCCAAAAAAGCAAGGAATTCATTATTTAAAAATTGGGGAAGGGCCCCAAACCTTTTTAGTTTTACCTCCTTCCAGCTTTCTATGAGGTATTATATTTCCAGACCCAAGAGAGTTGAGCTCCTTCATAAGCTTCACTTTATTTTCAAGCGAATGATTCCCCATCTTAGGCTCCACAGGAATAGAATTGAATTTTTCAGTTTTCTGAAAAGCTGCAAATTGCTGCTCATTAACCTGATCAGAAACGTTCCCCTCTAACTCTTTAGCATGAATAGACAATTCCCCTTCCTCCAATTCATTCCCGGAACCCGAATCATCTAATTCAACTAAAACTTTAAATATGTTTAAACCTTCAAAAGCAGAATTATCCCCTGTTTTATCCGTCTGTTCAACCTCAGTAACTGCCAGGGCCTCTACAATCGGCCTAACTTCTACAATGACTCCTTCAATAACCGAATCAGGAATAACAGAACTATCCAACACCTCCACTTTATCTTTACACATGTTATCCACATCAGCAATCTTCAAATTCTTCAAAATTGACGGACCAACTTTGGGAACAAAAACTTTCTTCATAGGAATGGACTTCTTTTACTGATCATACTTCTATTAGTAGCCAATTTATTTGATCTCTTATTACCATACTGAACCTGAATCCAAGGATTACTGTCAATATTTCTCTTGATGAACAAACTATTCACTGCTTCCGGCTGTAGGACAGGCTGAGTAATGCAAGTGTTCGGATTCACATCCTGTTTTACCTCACCACGTTCATTCAAAGAATGTCCAATCTTACCACATTCAGAACAGATTTTAGATATCCCTTCATACTCCACTTTCTGAAAAAATTCTCCAGCCGAGCCTTTAATCCACACCCCCTAAGGAAGTTTCGAATCCAGGGGAATACGTACACATACTCGAGCAAACTCCCTCCTGCTCCACTAGAACATATTACCATCCAGAAGAAAAGGCTTGCCAACTAACGAAGCAATCCTGCAGATATTCACCTCATCCCAACATTGAAGAGGTAAGTTTGGAAATCTAATCCAAACAGGAGAAGAGATACCTTTGAGAGACAAAGGATCGAATTTGGTAGACCATTTATCTAAACCAATAACCTGCCCTCTAAACCACCATGGACATCCTGATAAAATACTCTCTACAGCCATCTCCTCCACAAATGCACACAGATACCAGCCAATACCCAAGCCGGTAATGTGGAATTTGCCAAATATCTCTCATTGTCTTCTTAATTATGTGCTAACCACCTGAAAGGAATTATTATCTCCAAAAATCTTCACCACAATAGCCTTTTTGAGCTTCCTTACATTTTCCAACTCTTTTTCCTCATGGAGAAGCACCATCTTACCATCATCCGAAAGAAATGAACCCAGATCCAACTTGTCCACATTAATATTTGGCTTTTTCCTCCAGGCCAATTGAGACCAAACATTCCTACCCTTTTCTTCTATAGCTGCTGGACCCGATAAGCCAACATTTTGCTCTTCAATCGGAATACCAATATTATTCTTCAGAGACAAAATAACATCCACACCATCTACACCCTTTGAATTGAGAAACGACGACTCCCTCTCAATTGGAGAAGAAGGTAAAGATTTCGCCAACCGATTAATATTGATCTTCAGTCCTACATAAGAGGAAGCTACCAAATCCAGACTATTCAAAACCTCCCCCCCCCCCCCCCCCCCCCCCCCCCTTGAACTTCAAGACAGATGGGGAATTGTCTTTATTTAGAACAACTTCTTCAATAACACCTTTTCCTTTGCCAGGAACACTGCCAGGTTTCTTCACCTTTTCCAAACATCCTCCTTCGTTTATAACCAGAGGTTTATTACCCAATCCTTTAAAATTCTTGTTGAAGCCTTCCAGAACCTTAGAACCGCCATTAAAAACCTCAGACGAATCAAGAACCGGAAACGAGATACCTTTTCAATAATTCTTCCACACATCCGAAGGAAAGAGACTTTTACGCTCCATCTCTGTCCTTCCACGCCGCCGGAGAGCCGGTTCTCCGGCCAAAATAGCTGCGAAAACTATGCCCCGCCAAACTAGAAATTCGAAAACTCAGACAATCTCTCTCTAGCTTTCTCTCTCTACTACCAAAAGTTGTGTGCATTCAAAATTTGGTATCGATTCGGCGCTATTCAGAGCTGACCATGAGCAACGTGTCTCGATCGCACTCCTACCCTCGCTGTTAAAAGGCGAACGAAGGCTTCCTCTTCGGTCTGCTTCCGTCGACTCAACCCCATGACCCAAAGCTCCCTCTCTGCCAATCTCCTTCCCAATCGCCTGCATCCAAAGCCAAAACCACAAGCCCTCAAGCTCCGACCACATCTCCTCAACTCGATTCAATCTCCTAAAGCCACGAGAAGCTCTTACCTCAACCAGCCGAATCTTCCTCTTCTTCCCACTACTAAAGTTGATTCCAAACCCCAATCTTCTGATTCTCTCGGTCCAGAGAAAGAGGGAAAGAGAAGTAGAGAGAGAGAGGGATCAGGCTCCTTGAACTAGCCGAGAGAGAAAGAGAGGGAGAGAAGAAATCTTACACCATACCTTACCCTTGACCGACTCCTGCTCCTACCTGACTCCAAAAATAGTGTCGATCCCATTTTATCTCTTTATTTCGTATACAGAAAGAGAGAGAAAGAGAAAGAGACTTAGTTGAAATGCACTAAGGCCCACTCATCCCGTTGCCTCTACCCGCTCCTCCTTCGACGCCCATTCCAGTTGGGGCAAAAGTCAAGACATGATAGGAAGAAAAATGAGAGTTCGCTCCTATTGCGAACCATATCCCTATTGCGCATTTCTTCGATTTGCTCCTATAAATCCAAAGAGAAAGAGGAGAAATGGAGGATTTAATTTACTGTGAGGTTAAGCAGTGTCTAAATCCAGTTAAATCTTGCATAGTGTTGATTAAATTTAGCTTATGTTTTGTATCAATCCTGTAACAGAAATTTTGCTCAAATTTTGTTATAATTATAATTAAAGTCTAATTAATTATATTTAATTATAATTAAATATGATTAATTATAATTATAATAATTAATAATTAATTGAATTAATTGTAATTAATTATGGGTTGCACATAATTAAATATAGTTAATTAAAAATTAATTATACTTTAAGCACATTAATTTATACTTATTTATGAATTAAATATAATTAATTATATATCCTGTATAATTAATTATAGTTATTTTATAATTAATTATTATTATAAATTAAGTGTTCCCCTTGTCTTGACATATGTGTCCTCCACCTCATCGGTCGCTAAGGTATAATCACTCTAAACCCTAAAACTCCGAGAATCCATTTTCAATGTTTGCAATGCGACAAAATGACCACCTATACATGTTTTTCTTAGTGTGGTGGGAGGAAGTTTGTCACGGTGCTCTCAACGAATCGGGTGATCACCTAAAGTCCCTTCTTCGGAGTTCGTGGCGCACCGGAAAATGGCCTACACACACTTTTCTTAGCATGGTGGGATGGAAACCCGGTGTGATGCGTACGACAAAGCGGGGATACCCAAAAGTACCCTCTTGCAGCGAAATAATTGCTTTTCCTTTGCAACAGGTACCGAAGATCCATACACGCTTTTCTTAGCGTGGTGGGGGATCAAAAAATTTATGGCCGAGGTGTTCTTGTCCTAGGACACCTACCATACATGCTTTTCTTAGCGTAGTGGGAAAGACCCAGTTTCTTGTAGTTTGCCCCTAAACAGGGGAGATGCCATGATGCTGCCAAAATTTTTGAGTGAAATAAGACTGTACTCGGACCTGTTTGAACTCAAAAAGGACATGCAAGAACTATAATGAACAAAGATCCGGACTTGAACTTGGTTATACCAAGTTGACTTAAGCGAACTCAAACTCAAATGAACTAAATATTGTGGGCATAAACTCAACTTGAACTCAAACTTGGACTCTACAAGATCACAGGGGACTTGAATGAAGAAAAGAGGCTCATCTTAAGCCTGAACTGTACTTGGACTCGAACTTGTGAACCTTTGAACATAATTTGAACTTGACTAAATCATATACAAGGAAACTCAAGATCAAATGAATTAAATGCAAGAAAACTACAAATTTAACTTTCTTACAAGCATCAACAAATAATTATAAGCAATAACCTATGGTGAATATAATCCCTATATCTCACTTATAAGAGTAAGTGATATGAACTTGATGAGCAAAGACAGTTACAATGGGGATATTCATAAAATATTTACATATGAATGTAGCAAAGTCTCCATTATCAACAACAATTCAACATACAAGCAAAGGTACAAACAAGGGTAACACACCGACAAAGTATACAAGCTCCAACAAGTTAACATATAAGACTCTTCATTTTTGCAGTGATCTTATCTACAAGTAGTGTTGGAGAATACATCACCAGTGTGATGGATTTTCTACATGAATGAGATAGAAGATCATAGCGAATTTGAACTCTTACTAGCAATGATGGAAGATGTGTCATATGCATAGTAATATACATACACGGGTATGATGAGTAAGTATCAGATAATGCACTGAACCTCAATAAACCAATTCAATTAATATGGAACTTGAGATGTTCACAAGCAGAATACATCATCGACAATAATTCAACATAGGTCAAATACACTAGTTCTCTTCATGCAAAAGCAGATGTATAACAAATGTAAATGCCTACGGAAATTTGTAGAAGACCCGCTGTGCACACAACATGTCATCTAAAAGAAGGATACAAGGAGTCTGCCATAAGTGTTAAGATACTAATACAACCTATAAACAGACAGTGGAAAGTAGATGCATCTGTCTCCTACAAGCGGAGAGAATTTTATATACAGCAAGTGCAAGTGCCTATGGTCCATTGTAGGAGGCCCGTTGTACATTCGACATATGGTTTGCGAGCAAATCTGAAAGAACTGCAATACATATCTACGAATACATATGTAAGCATAATATACTATCCGTGGGTATATACAGAAAGACTTCAATAAATGCAGTAACCTGTAGTCAATTTCAGCTTGTAAATGAAGACATCTACCTACCTACATACAACAGTAACTGATGTATTGAAAAGACCAAAGACCACAACAAAATGTATGGAGAATACGACAAGTGCAAGCTTCTATGACCCAAAGCAAGAGATTTGTTAGTGCACTACGATCCACCTGCATAAAGCAACAAGTAGTACACGATAGTCAACATGTATAAGGAAGAAAACAACTTAATCCAGAAGCTACTACAACACGCCATCAGACCCACAACATCCATGCAAGCGGGCATAAGGCATTTACAAATGTTTCAAAGTACCCCCATACATGCATCATTAGTTTGTATACATAGAGGTACACTAAAGGGGTAAATACAATCACAACCTGCACGGGCCCTGACGAGCATGTTATTGGTACACATATGATGTCTATGGATTCTACATGGGTCAACAAATTTAAACTCGATCTTCCTAAGCAGGTAAAAAAGAGTCGATAGGGTTTAACTATAAAATGCCTCTAAATACTTGCATGGGCCCCGGCGAGTGTGTTATTGGTACACACGTGACGTCTAGGGATGTTGTGCGGGTCAGTAAGTGAATTCAAGTTTGAACCCGATCCTCTTATGTGGATCAATAGGAGTCGACAGGATTCAAACCTTCAAACAAATACACGTTTGTGGCAACCGGTGTATTTGATTTAATACATTTATATTAGGCCTTCAAGGCCTATGATTAAGAGAATTCACTAATACGGGAATAAAATCTACAAAAACCTGATCCCCTACTAGCATGGTGATAAGGTCGACAAGGTTTGGTCAGTGAATTACACCACACCTCGATGATGGTTGTGTTGAATGAAGATCTCAACCAGAGGGGTCCATTCCAAATAATTTCAAAATGCATTCCAAGTTACACCCAAATACCCATAAAATCCAAACTCCATAAATCCCAAAATTCATATATTTGAAATTGAAATAAATCTATCAAACACTTAAAGCAAAATCCATCCACCATCCATAAAAGTTTGCCGAGGTGGACAAATTCAAAAATTACTTCAGCTCACAAAGAAATAATGCCTAGTCAAAAATATCACTATGATCCATTCTCAAACAATCTTCTGCAAATAAGGGCATGGTATTTATCTTATTACCGATAGTTTTGCCGCCAAATGGCACCGCAGAATAAATTGTTATGACCCTGGGCCCTCTAAACCGAGTGGTTTTACTGCCAAATGGCACCACAAAATACCGATTATGGCCATAGCCAATACGCTCCTTAATGGCATTAAATCCTTGAGATATGAATCAATAGGATATGATCGATAGGGCACAAAGTCATCTATTAGTTATGGTGGATTCAAATTTGTCCCTTTAGGTAAATACCCATCCCTGGTCTACAATGTACCCTTGGACGAAGCAACCCATGGCTGCCAACAAGGATCCTTCTGTTAGGTTGGGTCGCCTACCTCCTCTGACTAAGTAGATCAGGGACCACGATGACTATGACAGAACCATGGGATATTGATCGGGTCTATCATCCACTCCCCCAACATCCACTTTAAGTGCAAGGCAGTGAAAATTTCTATTTTAAATATCAAACTTTTCAATTTCCTAACTTTTAATAATTCCCAAATCTCTAAACCCATGTTGCTACTATATGCCAGATAACATGTATTTATTCATATCTAATTGACGACAAGACTTAATCGAAAGTACTCTCTTATGATCGGGAGAGGTAATTAACTATAGGGGCTTGCACCTATAGGAAACCAAAACTCAGATCATAAAGTCCTCATAAAATAAGGGCGAAATCTCTAGGTAGTGTCTTATCTACAAACTCATCTGCCTTCCCAAGATTTACCCCATAAATTAGTTCGTTAAAACTCCCTCGCCAAAAGAAAATCAAAACAGTGGGCGGAGGCTGAGGCCAAATTTTTGGGGCCCACAGATTTCCAGTGACTTTGTTGGGGATTAGTTTCTCTTTCCATCTTTGAATAGTTGTCTAAATGCTATAGTAGAAGCAAAAAAAATAGTAATGATAATATTGAGCTCTATACGGTAAACATCATGATGTGACACTTAGCCTTTATATCCAATAATCCATCACTGAAAGGTCCCGATAAAGACAAAATCAATCACCTATTATGATAATAGAGTAAAGAAAGAGTCAAGATATGTGTGGTAAGCATCGGGGTGTGACACTTAGACACATATCTAAGAATCCACCACCAAAAAGTCCTGGCATAAGGAAAAAATAAATATGGAGACCAACATCTCTAAAAAATATACAAAAGAAAGATGTGACATCTAATGTGTACCCCTAGAGATTCACCATTAAAAAAATTCATCAAAAGTGGGTCCCAAAGATGACCCCTACAAATAATGTTCTTAATGGTTGACACCTTGGACAATCCTCTAAGAAATCCCATCATTTTTCAACTATATCCTCTCAGACTGAAGAAGATTGCCCAACCTGAATCAGTGCCCTTCTTATTAAAGAGAGAGTCGAAGAAATAAAAAACATCTCTCTGAATTCAGGAACCGCTTTGCCTAGACATATGCTAAGATGCCTGGCTTATCTCCTCATGTAGTAATTCACATATTAGCCATCAAATCAGATGCAAACCCCATCAAACAAGCTCCAAGGAGGATGAGATTGGAGATTGACGAATAGGTAATTGCTGAAACAAAAAAGCTTATAGAGATGAGCTTCATCCGAGAAGAAAAATATGCTGATTGGATCGTAAATATCATCCCAGTGAAGAAGAAGAATGGGCTGATTTGTATCTGTATCGACTTTCTAGACCTCAATAAGGTGTGTCTAAAAGATGACTTTCCACTCCCTGAATCAGAACTACTGGTGGACAACACTTCTAACTATGACATGTTCTCCTTCATGGATGGATCGTCTGGATACAATCAAATTAAGATGGTGCCTGAGAATGAAAAGCACACATCATTCAGAACACCCATTGACATCTTTTGTTATACAGTCATGCACTTTGCCCTGAAATGCTAGTGCTACCTACCAGCGGGCAATGACCCGCATTTTTGATGAGCTCATACATCAAAAGGTCGAGTGGTATGTGGATGACCTTGTTGTCAAAAGCATGGATAGAAGAGATCACCTATGTGATTTGAGAATTGTTTTTCAAAGGATCAAAAAGTATGATCTAAAAATGAATCCTCTCAAATATGCTTTTAGAGTCTCCTCCAGCAAATTTTTTGGGTGCGTTGTCCATCATCGAGGTATCGAAGTCGACCCCAACAAGATTAAGGCAATCATGGAGATGTCTCCTCCAAAGAACCTTCGATAGCTTCACTCGCTGCAAGGGAACCTGACTTTCATTCGGAGATTCATATCAAATATATCGGGTAGGTGCTAGCCTTTTTCAAAATTAATGAAGAAGGATGTTCATTTCAAGTGGGATGAAGAGTTCCAGAAAGCATTCGATAGTATCAAAAGATATTTGTTAAATCCGCCCATTCTCACAGCACCAATCTCAGGGAAGCCTCTTATACTGTATACGACAGCACTAGAAGAGTCCCTCGATGAATTATTATCCTAGAATAATGAAGATGACAAAGAAAATATGCTATATTATATCAGTTAGAGATTCATTAGAGCAAAAAGCTGATATTCTCCTATCGTGAAGCATTATCTAGCATTAATTTTTGCAGTTCAAAAACTTCGCCACAATATGATTTCTCACAGAATCACCCTGATATCAAAGATCGATCCGTAGAAGTTCTTAATGATAAGACTAAAATTGACAGATCGCCTAGCCAGGTGGATAGTATTATTACTACAGTTTGATATCATATATATGCCAAAAAGGTAGTAAAAGGAAAAGCCATAGCTGACTTTCTCACTACACATCCAATCCCAGCAGACTCTCCACTCAATGATGACAAGCTAGATGAGCAAATTATATAGGTTGAAGAGAATAAAAATTACCATTCTGGAAGATATATTTTGATGCGCATCATCAATTAAACCTGCCCGACCTCCAAACATTGCGAGGGCCCGAGCTGGCATCGGTCTCATTTTTATAGCACCTGAGGGAGGCATAATGAGATTTTTGTTCAGTTTGAATGAATCTCGTACAAACAACAAAGTTGAGTACGAAGCTCTTTTAGCAGGGCTGGAGATTGTGATTGATGTCAGAATCCAATATCTCCAAATCTTTGATGATTCTCAGCTTATAATAAATCAGGTCCTAGATATTTACAAGGTTGGCAAAGTTGCCCATTACCACCGGCGAGTTCTCGAGCTTCTGAAGCAAGTATCAAACGTTCAAATAGCTCGAGTTCCTCGAGGACAAAATGCTAAAGCAGATTGTCTGGCTAAATTAGCCAAAAAAATGGCAAATATCGATGAGGAGAGGCCTATATTTATTGAAGTTTACACTCGTAGGGTCTTGGAGCCCACGCTGTTACAGTTCACAAGGGCAGAAGTACCTGGTTAAAACCAACAAAGTATACTTTCAGTTAATCCTCAACCTCTCCATCAGATCATTAAGGAAAATTATCCTGAAGGATATTATATGGCCAAGAGATGTAAAGCTAGTCAAGCTTCAGAATTGTGATGGCATTGTTTAGATATTGAAGTCAAAAATGATTGGAGGCAGCCATTCATTGACTACTTAAAAGAAAATAAACTTCCAATAGAAAAATCTATGGCCGCACAAATCCAAAAAAGGGCGTTGCGATATGCATTTGTCAATAACACAATGTACAGATGAGCTTTTGATCAAATGTGGCTAAAATGCCCAGGGACCAAAGAAGCTGATAAAGTGGTAACAGAAGTTCACGAAGGACTTTGTGGGGCACATCAGTTAGGTCCCAAAATGGCCGCTAAAATCAAGAGAATTAGTTACTATTGGCTGACCATGGTCAGAGATTGTATTAACCATGTCAAGAGGTGTCATGAGTGTCAAATTCATGGTGATGTTATACATCAACCGTCAAATTCACTACACCCAATAGTAGCGCCTGGCCATTTGAATGCTGGGGTACAGATATAATCGGGCCAATAGATCCACCATCATCAGCGGGACACCGCTTTATCCTAGCACCAATAGACTACTTTTCAAAGTGGGCAGAAGCAGCTCCGTTCAAAGAAGTTACGTCCGAGCATGTGATCAACTTTTTCACACATAACGTAGTCTACATATTTGGTGTGCCACACCGCATAATCTCAAACAACGGTACTGCATTCAAAAGTACAAAAATTTATAAGTTCATTGATCGGCACAAAATTAATTAGCGATACTCATCCGTATATAACCCAAGAGTAAATGGCTTGGCAGAGGCCTTCAATAAGACGCTGGTGAAATTACTAAAGAAGATTCTCACCAAGAATAAAAGAGAGTGGCATACGAAGATGATAGAAGCGCTGTGGGTGTATCATATAACTTACAAAATGTCAACCAAAGCCACTCCTTACTCTCTAGTGTTTGGAGTTGAAGCAGTGTTTCCACTAGAAGTTAAACTCCAATCTCTTTGGGTCGCTATTCAGAATGAACTGACTCTGGAACAAAATGCCTGCCTGAGAATGGAGGAGCTTGATGCACTCGATGAAGTTAGGTTACAAGCTTAATAAAACCTAAAAATCTACCGAGAAAGAATGGCAAAATCCTTTGATCAGATGGTGCTCCCTCAGATATTTCAAAAAGAAGAGTTAGTCCTGGTGCTGAGAAGACCAATCATCCCACACCAAAAAATTGGTGGAAAATTTATATCCAATTGGGAGGACCCCTTTGTCTTCGAGAAGGTATTTTAAGGACCTTATCAGTTAATCGATATGAACGGTTAGAGGCCTATGCCTCCTATCAACGGCTGACATTTAAAGAAGTATTATGCATGAAAATTATATATCCAATATACTTTACAATGATCAAAATTTTATATGCATATTTATTAATGCATATCTATATTTTGAAATTCTCTTGTATAACAAGAATGTATTTCAAAATCCTCCATCATATTGGTGCCATTTTAAATATTTATTCGGATCAACATCGCATCATATGCTAGGATCTCCGAATAAATATTTAAAATCTCAAAGAAATAAATCTTATCCAAAATATTCCTATAAGATAGTGGATATTTTAAATATTCATTTGGGTCGACATCGTGCTATATGCCGAGATCCCCAAATGAATATTTAAAATCTCATAATTCCAAATTTACTCCACTTTGAAATGTCCATGCGAGAAGGGGGCATTTTAAATATTTTTTCGGGTCGACATTGTGCTGCATGTCGAGATCCTTGAATAAATATTTAAAATTATCTACAAATATTCTTTCATGCTGAAGAATACAATGATTTCTTTGTCAAAGTATATGCATGTGATCTTTTAAAATATTAAGACACCATCTTCTCTAATGTACTAAGGTTCAAAAGTCAAGAAAGATATTTTTGTGACTATACACTCCAACAAATTGAGCCGAAGAAGCTTGAAGTATTTTGACACCCTGAAGCTTAAGATTCGAATGGGTGTAAGAGGTCAGATCTGACACGCCCAAATAAGGTCGGATCGCTGGCAGCTCCGTCTACTCAACAAGCCATAAGAAAGGCCGTAGTAGTAGAACCCCCACTTCTTTAACCCGTTAGTAGGGACTGTAGGAAGCATAAAGGCGAATTTAGCTCAATAAGTTCAAGTTATCATAGTCCAGAAAATTCTCCTAAATGACTGTATAATTAAAGTTCCAATGGGAAGAAGGAATCTCGAGCAACTACTAAATGTGCATAGGCTCCAAATCTTCAACCATAAAGGAGAACTTCAAATCTACCAATTTTAGTAAAGTTAGCATTGGGAAGCTCATTTCCCATGGCTCAAGTTTAAAACCTGAATGGGTGTAAAAGGTCGGATCCAAGAAGCTCAAATATGACCGGATCGCTGACAGCTCTGTCTACTCCACAAGTCATAAGAAGGCCGTAGTAGAGCAACCCCCATCCCAACAACTAGAGAATGAAGAGCTATCAAACCCTAGCTCTCCTAATCTGATGAACTCAAGTGACTCAGATTAAAGTCTCCTCAAGTGATTAAGGATCAAGATACTACCTATATTTAGTACTATCAACCGAATCCAAAACCAGTAAATCCTTCAATAAATCCATAAAGCACAAAGCGAGGATCGAAGGAATTTTTCTTCAACAAGTTCGCCAAAGCACAAAACAAAGGAAAGAAGAAAACTATCCCAACATTCATGAAAAGATTGAAGCTGAACTAAGAGGATTTTTTTCATCTACAGGTCTGTTATGCACAAAGCTCTTAACCGATGGCTTATCGCCACAAACCTAATATAAACTTAAGGATTTAGGTCACCAGCATCAACTCTCTCAACAAGCCCGCCAAAGCAAAAAAAATATAGGGCTGAAGGTACAAAAACTACCTGACAAGTCAGTAAAAGATAAATCAAGTGATTCCCCATCAATGTCCGCAATACAAAACACAGAACAAAAGGAATCAAAATCACAGGACTCAGACCAAAGTTGTAGAATGAGCATCATATATGATACATACAAATGTCTCTAAAGACTGGGTGCATTTTAAATATTTATTTGGGTCGACAACATGCCGTAGGCCGAGATCCCCAAATAAATATTTAAAATTCTACCAAAATACAACCATATGATAGAAGAATGTTGAGCATATACAGAAAAGCTTTAAACTAAAGCAATCGTGTTGATTAAAGAGAACAAATTGTGGCGTTGCTATCCATTAGCGTCATTCTATAAAGATAATACATCAGCCATCTATGGATACATCTAAAAGAGTAATGAAGAAAGAAGACTAGTGTGACATCCAAATAAATTCTTAGAGATCCACTAAACGGAAACCCTAGTATGATATCTAGAATAAATATCTAGAGATACACGGGGTCAATCATCATACAATAAATTTGGCTTGCTCGATATGCATATCACATTTATTGGGGGGCATTTGTTGACCCTCAATTATAGCCAAAGGAAAAAGCAGAAAGTAAACAAAAATGTGTTGAATAAAAAAATAAATGCATGATTACCTGAAGCTTGAATCGCAACAACCAATACTGATATCCTCTGCAAATCCTATTCAAGTCGCATCCAATGCCGCTTGCTACAGTATCCTTATCTCTGCGATTCAGCAATATTCAGAGCTGACCATGCGCAGCATGTCTCGATCCCTTTCCTACCCTCGCTGTTAAAAGGCGAACGAATGCTTCCTTTTCGATCTGCTTCCCTCGACTCAATCCCATGGCCCAAACCTCCCTCTCTGCCAATCTACTTCACAATCGCCTGCATCTAAGCCAAAACCACAAACACTCAAGCTCCGACCCCATCTCCTCTATCCGATTCAATCTCCCAAAGCCACGAGAAGCTCTGACCTCAACCAGCCGAATCTTCCTCTTCTTCCCACTATTGAAGTTGATTCAAAACCCCAATCTTCTGATTCTCTCGGTTCGGAGAAAGAGGGAAAGAGAAGTAGAGAGAGAGGGAGCACACTCATTGCACTAGCCGAGAGAGAGAGAGAGAGAGGGAGAGAAGAAATCTTGCTCCATACCTTGCCCTTGACCAACTCCTGCTCGCACCCAACACCAGCAATAGTGTTGATCCCCTCTTTATCTCTTTATTTTGCGTAGAAAGAAAGAGAGAAAGAGAAAGAGACTTAACCAAAATACACTATGCCCCACTCATCATGTTGCCTCTACCCGCTCCTCCTTTGACGCCCATTCCTGTTGGGGCAGAAGTCACGACATTTTGATACGAAGCAAAACGAGAGTTCGCTCATTTTGAAGGTAACCATATCCTTATGTTTTGTATCAATCCTGTAACAGAAATTTTGCTCAAATTTTGTTCTAATTACAATTAAAGTCTATTTAATTATATTTAATTGTAATTAAATATAATTAATTATGATTAATTATAATTATACTAATTAATATTTAATCTTGAATTAATTGTAATTAATTATGGGTCGCACATAATTAATTATAGTCAATTAATAATTAATTATACTTTAAGTACATTTAATTTATAATTATTTATGAATTAAATTTAATTAATTATATATCATGTATAATTAATTATAGATATTTTATAATTAATTATTATTATAAATTAATTGTTTCCCTTGTCTTGACATACGTGTCCTCCACCTTGCTGGTCCCCAAGGTATAATAACTCTAAACCCTAAGACTATGAGAACCCATCTTCAATGTTTGCAATGCAACAAAATGACCACCTATACCCGCTGGTTCTCTACATGCAAAAGAGGATGTATAACAAATGAAAATGCCTATGAAAATTTGTAGAAGACCCGCTGTGCATACAACATGTCATATACAAGAAGGATACAAGGAGTCTGTCATAAGTGTTAAGATACTAATATAACCTATAATCAGGCAGTGGAAAGTAGATGCATCTATCTCCTACAACCGGAGAGAATTTGATATACAACAAGACCAAGTCTCTGCGATCCATTGCAGGAGGCCCGTTGTACATTCAACTTATGGTTTGCGAGCAAACGTGAAAGATCTGCAATGCATACAAGTCTACGAATACAGATGTGAGAACCATATACTATCCGTGAGTAGATGCAGAAAGACTTCAGTAAATGCAGTATCCTGTAGTCAATTTCAGCCTATAAATGAAGAAATCTACCTACCTACATGCAGCAATAACGGATGAACTGAAAAGAACAAGGACCACAATAAAATGCATGGAGAATACAACAAGTGCAAGCTCCTATAACCCAAAGTAGGAGACTCGTTAATGAACTATGATCCACCTATAGAAAGCAACAAGTAGTATAGTATTAAGGGCACACTCAGACATTAGATCATTAAACCAATAGCTTTTAAGTTGAAAGTACTTTCAGGTATTGACTATTGTAGCATAGTACTTATTAATCTGTTATCCATCTTATGATTAGTTGCTTCTAGATCTAGCATAAATGAAGAAGCAAAAGGCTTCACTCTTTATTAATTTCAAATATATCGAACGATATGTTTATCACATCTAAAGTTTGTTTTAAGAATTAAATAAATATCTAGTTTCATCATTAATAAGCGATAGAATAACTAGCCTTGAATCACCCTCATTTGATACAACCTACTATCTTTGCAGGAATACTTTGATTGTAACTCCAATCTATTTTTAAAATAAGTTTGGCATGCTAAACACATAACATGAGAGCACTACTAATATAATAAAGAAGGCGCATAAGTCAATTTTTCTTAGGAAAAACCTCATATGCAGATACACCAACCAGCTTGCTAGTCAGGGAAAATTATAAAAAATGAAAAAATAGCAGAAGGCAATGAAGCTTTCTTAGACGGAAGTAACTAACAAAAACAAGGATTCCAAAATAACAATAGGTCCATTAGCTTTCTTAGTCGGAAGTAATGCTTCACATGTGACTAAGTTTAAACCCATAAGGTTATGTCAAACAATCTATAAAATGGTGGCATGTATGATTTTGAATAAAGTGAAGGAATGTCTTCCCAGGATTATCTCTGAACAGCAAGGAGCATTTATTCTAGAAAGATCTAATTCTGATAATTGTCTTTTTGCTCAAGAGGTTGTTAATAAATTCAAATTTTTTAAAGCTTATCCGTGGTATATGTTACTAAAATTAGATATGAAACAAGCATATGATAGTATGTCTTGGGAAACTTTAAAACAGATTTTGTTTGTTATGGGATTTTCAAAAAAAAATGATTAGCTTAATTATCCAATGTATAAGTTTTACTAAATTATATATCGTTATCAATGGAAAGAAGAGTACTTGGATAAATGATGAATGTGGGTTAAGACAAGGATCTCCTTGTCTCTTCATTCTTTGTTCTAAGATGCTATTGAAAGTTATAGTTAATAGAGGCGATAATCTTGGGATTTGGATTGCTCTAAATACTACAAATGTTTCTGATATGTTGTATGTTTATGACGCTTTATTAGCAGCTGAAGCTTTTTGAAAAAATATAAAGCTCATTATTAAACTTTTGACAGATTACTGCAATTGGACGGGCCAGAATATCAATGTTAAAAAAATTATGGTGTTATATAGGAAGTTTGTTTCGAGAAGAAGGAAAAGAAAGTGAAACAAAATCCTTTCCTACCATCAAGTTGTTTAAATCACTTATCTTGGTGTTAAGATAGCCCCAAGAAGGTTAAAAGCAATAGATTTTCAAAATGTACTAAATAAGGCAATGGAGAAGCTTAACATGTGGGGATCTCGTTCATAACCATTGGCTAAAAAATTTTGTTGACAAACACTGTATATTCTTCTATTTATTCATTCATTATGACCCACTCTTTGGTGCCAAAGAGTATTCTATACGATATTGACAGGTTTTGCAGGAATGTTTTGTGGCATAAGGAACAAGGAAGACATGGGTTACAATATATCTCTTGGAATATTCTTTGTAATTCAACTAATTAAGGTGGGTTTGGAATTTAAGGTGCTGCTAAAAGACAAGGTCCGTTAAGAGCTCGCATCATATGGAATTTCATTCAAAATCAAAATTCTATTCTTGGGAAAATTATTGTGGCAAAATATGGGATGAACATTTGGAATGAAGACATTAGAAGAAGCTCTTCTCCGACGTGGCAAATTATTAAAGATGGTGAGAAGTACCTAAAACCAATAATCATATGGCAAATTGCAAATGGAAAAAGAATTAATATTTCAAGCGACATTTAGAATTTGGATATATGTTTAAATAGACGACCAACTATGTGCAGAAGTACTGAGCTTCAAAATAAATTGGTTTCATATCTCTTAGATACTATTGGCTCAAGGATTAAGTTAGTTTTAAATAGCATTTCTTTGATGATTTATTACAGATTATCTCTGAAATTCATATTGTTCTTTAGTTAATTGAAGATCAACCAGAGCTGCTTTCTGGTTTCTCGGGTAAATCTTTCATTGCTTTGGCGTATGATGCATCCCATGCTAATTCTTCAGTAGGGACCAATGCTAAATAGATTAGGAAGTTAAATTTAACTCCTAAAGAAGTACTATTTTATTGAAGGTTGATTAAGAATGTCTTACCTACTAACCTTTGGTTGAATAACAGAAAACTGCATGGCTCTATCTTTTGTCCTAGAAATTATTTGGAAATTGAGGATTCTCATCATATTTTAATCCATTGAGTGAAACTGAAACAAAATTTTGATATGCTAAATCAATGGGTTATTCACCTTCCTAAGTTTAAGAACTTCGATCAGTGCTTAAAGAATCTGGAGAAGTTGGAATCATCTTACTCGGGTATAGTAAGAGTTTATTTATCCTTTGTTTTTTATAATTGGAAAGCTAGAAATTGTTTTAAGCATGGATTAAATGTTCCTACTCCGGCAATGATAGTAGCGTATGTTCTTTCTTATTCAATTCAACCTCAATCATTTCTAATTTGTCAAAGCTGAGTTTCTAATCGATATTTAATGCTGTCTAAAATTTGATATCCCCAACCAATAAATTGGATTAAGTTGAACATTGATGCTTTGTTGTTGAGTGCCAATTTGTCAAGTATAGCTAGAGTATTGAGGGATCATAAAGGCCATTTCATACTTGCATATGGAAAGAAGTTGAAACATTGGGATATCTCATTAATGGAATTGCTAGCTGTTTTTTATTTCAAGACTGTTATACAAGGTTGGATGATGAATAAACAAGGTATCATTATTGAAGGTAATAACATTAATGTTATCAAACTTTTGCAAAATTCTTTGGTAAGGACAAATATTCTAAACAAGAAGATTCAAAGATTTTATTTTTCTTTTCTAGATGGTTTTAATATTGTAATTTTTCATTTTTGTTTCTAGAGAAGGTAATGGAGTGGCAAATGCTTGTTCTCATTATGCCCTCTTAAGAAATTTTTATTGTGATTCTTTAGTTTTTAGTGAACTTCCTTCAAAATTTGTTGACTTGATTAGAATGACTGGTAGGAATTCTATCACATTGGTTTCTTTGTATCTTTCAGCTTTTTTTTAACATTAATGCAATTAGCATTTCTTCCAAAAACCATATATTTATTGAAATTAAAGACTCGGTAACAAATAAATTAAGAAATCCATGAGCTTAGGGGGCTGATAAAAATCACATTTTTTATTTTACTTTTTGCGTACTTATTTAGATTTAATTTAATTTATATTTGAGCTTAAAATACATTTGGCGCATTAATCATATTTATTTTTTATTAAATATTAAATAAATAACTTTAAGTAATTATGCTGGCTAGCATTGGGGGCAACAGCTGTTTGCTACAATGGTGTTATTTTTAAAAATACTAAAACACACTTGAATGTTATTTTAAATATTTTTAAAAGTTATTTGTTTTTTTTTTACAAAAATAATATATCAATAAAACAAAATAAACAGACATGTTTTTTGGAAAAAATAAAATAATGCCAGACATGCCCTTAATATAAAAAAAAAAATAGAAGCAATAAATTAAAATCAAATAATCAATGAAAATACTGAAGAACACTACCATAATCATATATTTTCCTAAAGCATACAGTTTTTTATTTCCATCAGAGTTTGTGATCGCTCCAAACGCCAATGGATGGCAAAGACATTAATGCTTATGGGCATGTTTGGGGCCTTTCTTCGGCCCTTGCTTCTGGCGACGATAGGCTCTTGAGTTTTTTTGAAGCTATCAGTTTTTGACTTGGGGGATGCCGACAAAGAAAGGATTGTGGATGGAATTTTTTCTGTGTAGCTGGTTGACATCGGAAGGCTCATCCAAGCCCATAGACGACGAATTCTCCGAATCTAGGAGGTCTGTCATAGGGCCAAAATTGTTAGGAGAAACATGGTTGTTGGGGAAAATTTCTCTGGAGGGAGAGGAGAAAACCGAGGATTCAGACACGGCATTTGGGGAGTTTAGGTTGGGGATGAGTTTAGTCCCTTGCTCAACCGGGACAGAGGAGGTTGTCGGATAGGACATGGCCACAGGATTTATTTCCACGGACTGAATGGAGTTGAGGCCATTAGGAAGCAGAATAATCTGATTTGGGGGTTGAGAGGTAGGCTGGAGGGCAGGTAGAGAAGTGACATCAGTAGGCTGAGAAGCTGGTTGGTGAACAGATGGAGAAGCTCCTTCGGCAATAGAAGGTGTCGCAGTCTGATTAGACTTTTTCGTGAGGTTCTGGTGAGATTTTGGTCTAGGAAGAATGCCCCTTTGGGAGAGTTGTCTGGGTCTCCGGCTAGTACTGCGGCCTCTATGAGGTAAGGAGGCGGGTTGGACGGCGGGAGCTGGATTGTCAGGGCAGGAGTTGGCATCGTGACTTAAGGATTTGTAAAGAGAACAAACAATGGGCTTCCATTCATAGACGATTTTTAGGTTGAAGATTTTCCTGTCTACATCAATAGGAATGAAGTCTGGATATAAGGTCGACGCATCAACTTGCACACAGACCCGGACATTGGTTAATCGAGATTTAGACGTAGTGTGAGAATCTACAATTAGCAGTATTCCAATCTTTGTAGCCATCTTGGAGATACCAATTGGAGTCCAGCAACAAAGAGGCAAATCCATAATTTTGAACCAGATAGGGACATAATTGAAATCTTCCCTTTTGGGGCTGAAATGGGGGGCAATTTTTGGAAAACAAAAGGTTTTCCGGGAATGAACCAAACACCTTTGTTCCAAACGAGGCCACGAGGCCATAATATTCTTTGGTAGTAAATTTCAAAAGAAATAATCATCATTTAGAGAGATGAGCTTGAGGGTACCTTTGAGCTTCCATGATTTGCGTACCGCATTTAGAATAGTTTTGTAGAAAGGCCGCCTACCAAGAGAATAGCCGACGAGAGCCAAATTCCATTCTTCAGAGGCAGCAGCAACATCTGCACGAGGGAAAGGGATAGTTTCTTCAGGAACGAGGAAGCTCGAGATGTTAAAGTCGCGGGTTAGAGGTACCCGTTAGAATACGGTCCCAAGAAGTAGGATGAGAGGTGTTGGTAGAAGAGGGTGGAGCTGTGGAGGAAAGGAGAGGCGAAAAAGCTGAGTCAAAGGTGAAGGGATCCACCTTGGGTGAAGTAGCCAAAATGGCATGAAAACCTAACCCTAGCAGAGCTCGAGCTACACGGGATATTTTTTACCCAGAGAAGGTTTTCTGCTGCCGGAAACTGGTTCAAGACGTAAAGTTGGACGTTGTTTGTCTTTTAGAAAATCGTATTATAAAGGCTAATCTGGATGACCCTTGGTTCTGCTCTACTCACAGGGTCTTTGAGAATGAGAATAGTCATAATAATTTTGACCTTACTAGCCCAGGTCGTACTTGGATCAAATGGAACTCGAATAATATCTCCTTCACTCACACTTTTTCTTCAAGTCAGATGATCACTTGTATTATTCAAGGAACTCAATCTCCTATCCTCTCGACAGCAGTTTATGCATCCAACTCCTTTGAGGAGTGTTTCACCCTTTGGGAGGACAACAAATCTGTGAAACCTAAAAACTCTATGCCTTGGATGATTATGGTAGACTTCAACTGCTGTTGTTTTCAATATGAAAAAGTCGGAGGCAATGACATCCCTCCTTCAAGACTTAGGCCTTTTAACTCCCTCATTTTTTATTCTCATTTGATGGAGCTTCCATCTACTGGTAATTTTTTCACTTGGTATAACCATAGCAACCATTAAAAAAGCGGACGAGGCGTCCGCATTGAGTCGCGCCTCAAGTCGAGGCGGAAGTCATGCGTATCGGAGCTTACGCCTCGAACCATCCAGCAAAGCGTATGATTTTTTCGCATGAGGCATACGCATTAGAGCGTAACGCCTCGAGGCAGTATGAGGCACCGCCTCGAAATTTTTTCTTCGATATATATGTAAATACGACGCAGCCGATTCGTGTTCGTGTATTCACGTATATGATTAGGGCTTCCTGTAGAATTGAAAGGCGAACTAGAGGCGAAGCCGTGAGGGAAAGAGACGAAGCTGTGAGGGAAGGAGACGAAGACGTGAGTGTAGGAGACGAAGTTGGAAGGAGACGACGCAGGGAAAGAAACGAAGCCGAAGTTGTGAGTGCAGGAAACGTTCAGGCATCGGTTAGGTCGGAAGAGTAGGTACGCGGTGTTGTGGCCTTGACTTTGACGTGCAGTAACGAAAGCTTGAATAACTCCTTATTCGGCTTTCTTTCATTCATCCGATCAGTACATGCTCGGTACCGAGAAGGTACAAGCTCGATACCGCTCAGTACAAGCTCAGTACAGCTCAGTACATGCTAGGAACCGCTCAATACTGCTCGCTACCGAGCAAGTACATGCTTGGTATTAGCAGTACATGTTCGGTACCGAGTAGTACATGCTTGGTACTGAGCGGTACATGCTCGGTACTGAGCGGTACATGCTCGGTACTGAGTATTATATGCTCGGTACTAAGTATTATATGCTCGGTACTGAGTAGTACATGCTCAGTACCAAGTATTATATGCTCGGTACTGAGTGGTACATGCTCGGTACTGAGCGGTACATGCTCGGTACCGAGTAGTACATGCTCGGTACTGAGCAATACATGGTCGGTACTGAGTATTATATGCTCGGTACTGAGTGGTACATGCTGAGTATTATATGCTCGGTACTGAGCGGTGCATGCTCGGTACGCTCGGTATTGAGCATATACAACAAACAGAATTTCAACATGACCCCGCGACCTGACCGGGCAGGTCGAACCCCGCCAGGGGGCAGCGCCCCCTTGGACCCCCGGCAGACTGGTATATTTTTTTATTCATGTTGTTTTATTATTAGTAGTATAAATAATTGTTAAAATATGTCATATTGTTAGCATGACTACTTGCACAAGAAGGAAAGATCCTGCATGGAAATATGGAACTCAAGTTGAAGTGTCAGGCGAAGGTGCAAAGAAGGGATATGTTTACATGAAATATAATTTTTGTGAGAAACGCATAACTGGTGGCGTCAAGAGATTGAAGGATCATCTAGCCTGCACTAATGTTAATGTGGGACCATGTGCAAAAGTTTCTGATGAGGTGAAAAAGGAATGTACAAATTATTTAAAGAAGTTTGCTACCACAAAAGAGGTCACACAAAGAAATATGGAAGAGATGATAGGAAACTCTTCTTACAATGGATCACAGCATGAAGGTTCCAGTACTGGAAGCCATCTAGTTTCTTCTGATCAAGGAAGTCGGGGGCCCATGGATAGATTTATGCTAAATATTGATAACGATGAAAACATAAATACTCAGGATATTCAGCCTCCTACAACTACAAAAGAACACAGGAACATAGTTTGTTTGGATATCACCAGATTCATCTATGAAAATGGGATTCCATTTAATGTTGTTAGGAGTTCGTCGTGGATCAATATGTTACGATCTGTTGGAAGCTATGGAAGAGGATTACAACTTCCAAGCATGTATGAGCTGAGGACTTGGATGCTGAATGAGGAGGTTCAGACAACTTCAAAAATGGTGGATGATGTTAAGAAGACTTGGATTGAGACATGAGTGACAATAATGTCAGATGGTTGGTCAGATATTCGACATAGAAGTATTATTAATTTCTTGGTCAACAATCCATATGGAACAATTTTTCTCAAATCAGTAGATGCTTCAAGCTTTGTAAAGGATGCACAATTATTGTTTGAAATGTTTGATGCACAATTATTGCTCATGGGCCAAAAAACAAGAAGGAAAACAAGTTAAAAAGATTGTTATGAAAGACGATTCATTTTGACGCAGTACAAATAATACTTTGAAGACAACAGGACCATTAGTAAAAGTGCTTAGAATGGTTGATGGTGAGAGGGCCCCGGCTATGGGATTTATTTATGAAGTAATGAATAGGGCTAAAGAAGACATTGCAAAAGAATTGGGAGGTCAAGAAAGTGCCAACAAAGAAATATGAGATATTACAGATGAAAAGTGGGATCGACAATTACACCAACACTTACATGCTGCTGCATATTATTTAAATCCTCAATTTCATTATGATAAGAATTTTCATGTTGACAAATAGGTGAAAACTGGTTTGTATGCATGTATAGACAGACTCATTTCTGAAGAAGACTACCTCAAAGTGAATGATCAACTTGAGGATTTTCATTTGAAGAAGGGAATGTTTGGATTTAGAGCAGCACAAGCATGCTACAAAACACGATCTCCTGGTATGTTTATAGTTTGAGTATTTATAATATTAATGTTAATATTTATATTCAAGTCTTTTACTTCAACCAATATTCATAAAATACTATGTTTGTCTTCATGTAGAACGTTGGTGGGCTCAATTTGGAGATGATGTTCCTAAATTGAAAGCTTTTGCAGTTAAAGTTCTTAGCCTAATATGTTTGACTTCTGATGCGTAATTGTAGTATCTTCAATCAAATTCATACAAAGAGAAGAAATCGATTGGCGGCAGATCGAATGAACAAACTAGTTTATGTTATGTTTAACAAAAAACTAAAAGATAGACATCTCAAATTGCAAAATCAATGAAATATTGAGAATGAAATCGACACTTTGCTTGTTGATGAGTTACAATCTGATGATGAATGGGTTACTCCTAAAAATGCTGATGTATCTGAAGTTGAAGCAGAAGGAGAAAGTAATGTCAATGAAGAAGACAATCAAGCAACTATCCAAATATATAAAAGAAAGAAACAAAGTGAGATTGGAGCTTCAAAAAAAAATTAAAGGTATTCTTAAATATAATGAATTATTTTGTATGTTACTATTGTTTCATTTTAAACCTAATGAAATATTAACTGATATAGGAGATAAAGGAAAAAATATTATATATGAAGAAGAGTTGGAGGATGACTTTGACATTAATTATGAAGATTCTTCTGAAGACAATCAAAGTGATGATGAGCCTGCTTTGGGTCTTGATCCTAAGGGGATGTTTTATTTTTAAGTGAGTTTATTTTAAATCTTGTATTCCAGTAATATTATCTTAAAACAAATCTTCAAATTCATAGTTGACATAATATTTTGTTATTTTTTCTCATTATTTATAATTTTAAATTAATTTATTTTAATCGTTTTGAGGCTTACGCCTCGATCCGCCTCGAGGCTTACGTCTCGCCTCGCTTAGAAAAAACGCCTCAACTCCCGATTTCGCCTTTTAAAACCTTGAACCATAGATCTAATAATCCCATTCATCTAAGGCTTGACCGTGTGCTTGTTAATGAAAAATGGCTTATCGAGTTTTCGAACTCCTACAAGGTGGTTAATAGCTCGAACTCCTACAAGGGGGTCATTCTCCTCTTATTCTCAAAGAAGCCAATGACTTCAAGAGTTCCATAAGGTTTATGTATAAAAATTATTGGGGCAATCTTCCTGAGTTTTGGGATATCTTAATCTCTACCTTTGCTAGCCCTCCTCAAGGCAACCCCATATGTTGCCTTTACAACCATTTAAAGAAGCTCAAAGCATTGATTAAACAGAAAGATTGGAGATGTGGCTATGCGTGATAAGTTGGTCTCTCATCAAAACATTTGTCAAAGCCTTCTGGACAAGGATCCTCTTAACAGTGAGCTTTGCAATCAATATCTGAAAACCAGTAAGGAATTAGATTTTTACAATTCTATCTTTGGCTTCATTGGCTATCCAACGGGCAAAAGTGAAATGGTTAACCAATGGGGAGGAGGATCTCAAATTTCTTTAGTCCAAGATCAATCAAAGGAAATGTTGCAACAAAAACACCCTCTCTGCCTCTCTTGTGGCTTATGATCAATCTAACTCAACTGATATTCAGAATATTATTGCTCATTTTCAAGTCATATTTAACAATCTTGGTCCAGCTTCTATTGACTTTATGGCCTTCCTTATTGGAAACATCATTCAACCTCAAGACTCCTTAGCCTCACTAAACTTGTTTCCAATGAAGAGATAAAAAAGGTTTTCTCTGGTTGTTCTACTTCCTCACTAGGCCCCGATGGTTTCAATTTTGATTTCTACAAAAGAACCTGGAATATTGCCGGTAATCTTGTTTGAAAAGCTGTTAGATCATTTTTAGCAAATGCTACATTCCCAAATGTGCAAAAGCAAATGCCATTGCTCTTGTCCCTAAGAAGCCGCATGTTGAGAGCATTCAAGATTTTCGGCCTATATCTCTTTGCAATGCTTTTTACAAAATCATAGCCAAAGAGCTTGCGAATCGTATGAAACCTCTTATGGTGAGTATTATCCACAAAAGTCAGGCTGCCTTCATATCGCAAAGACTCTCTACTGATAAAACATTCCTTGCTGCGGAACTGTTAAGCCACTTCAAGAAAAGCAAGAAGGGGAAGTTTATCTGTGCTAAATTTGACATCAAAAAGGCTTTTGACTCTGTGTCTAGGGATTTTCTTTATGATAGAATGGCTCAAAAAGGCTTTCCCCCCATGTTCATTAACTGGATCAAAGCTTGTACAAAAGAGGTCAATTTTTCTATTTGTATTAACGGGGCTCTTGAGAGGTTCTTCCCTTCTACATCTAGTATTAGGCAAGGTTATCCATTGAGTCCATACCTATTTTGCATCATTATAGATGCCTTATCCTACCTAATTGACTCCAACTCTATGGCTGGCACTTTTAAAGGGTTTTCTTGGGAGGACTTTCAATTATACCACCTCTGCTATGCGGATGACTTGCTCATCTTTAGTAAAGCTGATAAATATAATTATGAATCTCTTATGAATATTCTCAAGGTTTTTTTTTAATAATTCTGGTCTACAACTCAATCTTCATAAGAGTTCCGTAATCATCTCCCCTAGTTCTCCCAACCCTAATGAGATAGCATCTTCTCTCCAAATTCCTAGCACTTCTACCAAAAGTTCTTACCTTGGCCTACCTATTTCCATAGGTAGAACTATGGTGTCGGACTTCACTCCTTTGGTCGATTAAATTACTAATCTTCTTTCGGGTTGGAAGGCATCTCTGCTTTCTTTTGCAGGTAGAACTCAATACATTAAATTTACCATTGCAAATAAAGTGGCATATGTATTTGGGGCATGATTATACCTAAAACCACTATCAAAGCTATTGGGAAGCTTTGCTCTAAATTTCTATATTTTGGTCACAACAGTTATAAGAGGCTTCATCTCATCTCTTGAGCTAACACTTGCAAGCCCTTATCCAAAGAAGGTCTGGGTATTCCTTCTCTTCAGGCGACTAGATATGCGATTAATTGTGAAATTATTTATAGATGTTACAACATTGTTTCCCCTCTCTCCAAATGGATCAAAGCTAGATATCATTCTCCTTGGAAACCCATTCACCAGACTAATACTCCCTTTTGGAAATCTATATGTTCCACTGCCTTATTGGCCAAAAAGAATTTTATTTTTCATATTAACACTTCAAGTTCTATATCTATCAGATGGAATCATTGGTGTACTGGTGAAACTCTTACAGAAAGGTTTTTTGTCCACTCATCTCAGCTTGGGCAGCAATAAGGCTAGACTTGGAGACTATATAACTAATAATGCTTAGTCTATACCAGAATTTGTTAGTCAAAATATTAGAGATTATGCTGCCTCTATAGCTATCTTATCTACCTCCAATATTCATATAAGCTGGAATACCTTAGACTATCTGATCTTTAAGCACTACTATGCGGATTTTTTCGCTGGGGATGTTAATGTGGATGGGGAGCCCTTTATTTGGCACAAAAAGCACTCTTTAAGGTATTCGGTATACACTTGGATGGCATTGAGGGGAGGTCTGAAAACTGTTGACGTACTTTTGAAGAGAAATAAACATATTCTAGATAAGAAATGTGTTATATGTCTTGGACCCTATGAGACGTTATCTCATGTGTTGTTTGAATGTGACTATTCCTTTTCTGTTCTCAAAAGGATCATTCCTCTCTTCCAAACTTTTCTAGTTAGGCCTAATGTGTTACAAGCTATTTGTCACCTAGGGGGGTCCATGGCTTGCAAATTAAAACGTGCTCTACTCCTTTCCCTCAATGCAACCGTGCATCACCTTTGGATTGAGAGGAACAATAGAAAGTTTAACTTTGCCGCTCTCAGCTCAAGCTCTCTTGTTAAGAAGATTCTTAGAGTCATTACTCTTAAAATTAGTAAGTGGAAAAATGCTGGCAATTTGGTGCAACAGCTACGGACCTCGTTTACATGATTTTTGTTCTGGTTGCGTTCTTGTTTTGCTATTTTGAGGTGATCTCGTTCCTGCTACCTAGTAGCGGGATTCTGTATCTTCAATGGGCATCCTTCTCTGCAGCCACTGATGTATTCTGAATTGTTGCCTTCCGAAACTTTTACTTGCGGGCAACTATTTTGTGTGTCTGGTCAATGATGATGCCAGCTTGCCTTCCTTTGGACGGTCTTCTAGGCTGATAGGTTTTCTACCTGTCTTTTAGTTCCTTGGGGCTGTTTATTTTTTCTCAGCCTTTCTTTTGCGTTTCTCTCTTGAGTTTTGTTTTTACTTTCTTTGTTACAGGTTTTTTGTTTTTTATACCAGTACACTTGTTTTTCTTTGATTATCAATAGACCGGGCTAAGCCCAAAATTTCTCCAAAAAAAAAAAAAAAAAAAAGATTGTGATCGCCAACCGTGAAGCTTCCCTCATTAATGTAGAAAGCAACCAGACGCATGTATATACTAAACCGGCAGTGCAAATTGAAGGGACAAAAACAAGGGGACACAACAGCCCATGTCTAACATATTCAAGAAAGAAACAACAAACTAGTTTTGTGCTGGTTGGTGTGGCGGAATTAAGTAACAATGGGAAAAGCGTACATTTCGTTTTATAAAGTGCTGCATATAAGGTACAGCTTACAGAAAAAATTAGCACACCACAGCTTGCTGCAGAAAGTAAGCAAAATCTTGAGTTACTGTAATGGATGCAAGTGTCAACAAAATAGTTGCAGAAGATTATAGAAATACATATTCGATTCTCGGACATCTAAACCAGTTTAGAGTATATGTTTGCTCTTGACTATCCATTGGTTTCTAATAGATAACTGAGACAAACTTTCTCCTAGTCAGATGCATGGGCGATATCAGCATCTTACCGTAAGGATATCTACTGCTACATGCGAGAGGTCCAGAAATTGGCAGGTAGAAATGAACGTTCATTTCGTTTAAACACAGGCTACAAACAGTGAGAATTGGTTTTTCTATGCGCCTTCCAATTTCGTAAGTTCACATTGGTGAAACTGTTCATTGTAAAGCATGCCATAAGGAGATGTAAGCCGCTGCAATGCCATAGAAAATCGGCCCTGGAGTAAAAAAGAAACATCAGCATTTATCGGACACTAACGAATTATTAACCGAGTCAACAAAAAATGATGGAAAGGGAGAAAAGCCGTCTTAAATATCAAATATGATTTACCCATTGGAATATTGCGAGACCCCACCAACAGCCTGGTAAACCAAAGCCTCGACTGGATGCAAGCTGGTGAGAAAATAATGATTTAATTGAGCAACAAAATGCTAGGATCCATTAGCAAGAGTATAATGTCAAAAAGTAAGAAATCATGAATGCTAGAATATTGTGGCAATAAGTACTTGAGAATTTTATATAGTCGAGAACATGAACATAGGAACATATCTGTATCAAGAGTTTGGAAATGAAAAGCCAATTCCTAGGCTATACGTTGACCAAAAACTATCTGTAATTTAATACTGCATATCAATCCAAAACAATATCAATTCAATTCCCTAGTATCTAACTGATGCAGGGAAACTTAAGTAATTTAGCTTTTGAAATATGTGATTTTATAGAGCAACCAAAAACAATCAAACTAGGATACAAAGGACTTGAACTAGACCGACTTTTAGGTTTTCTTAAAACCATATTTATTTATGGCCAAAATTTTATATTATTTAATTTTATCAGGCTCAATTATGGTTTTTAGATAATATTAGATTTATTTGATCAATTTGGCAACAACTTCAAAGCCCTTATCAAATATTAAATTTGATTTTCAAGTAAGAATCAATCAATCTATAGATTCTTTCATCAATTTTCAATCCTGGTGTGGGCTTCGAAAATTTAAACCCGGCCTCCGCCCACTGTTTGTTTTTTCTTCGGGGGGAATTTTAACAGATTTAAGTTCCGGGGTAAATTTTGAAAGGCAGATGGATTTATAGATAAGACACTAAACTGAGCTTTCGCCCTCATTTTGCGAGGACTTTTTTATCTGAGTTATGGTTTCCTACAGGCGAAAGCCCCTATAGTTAATTACCCCTCTCGATCACGAGAGAGAACTTTCAATTAAGGCTAGTCGTCAATCAGATACATATCATCAGGCATATAGTAGCAGCATGGGCCTGGGTAGAAATTTGATATTAAACTGAAAATTTCACCATCTTGCACTTAATGCAGATGGTGGGGGAATGGATGATGGACCCGATCAAGATTACATGGTTCCGTAGTCCCGGGTCATCGTGGTCCCTGGTCTACTTAGTCAGAGAAGATAGTCGAACCAACCTGACAAAATGATCCTTGTCGGCAGCCATAAGTTGCTTCGTCCAAGGTGACCTTGTAGACTTGGAGTGAATATTTGTCTAAGGGGACAAATTTGAATCCACCTTAACTAACAGAGGGCTTAGTGTCATATCGATCATATCCTATTAATTCATGTCTCAAGGATTTGATGTCACTAAGGAACGTATTGGCTCTGGTCATATCTGGTATTGCATGGTGCCATTTGGCGGCAAAATCACTTAGTTCAGATGGCCCCGGGTCATAACCATTTATCCTGCATTGCCATTTGGCGACAAAATCGCCGGTTTGAGGACACATATCACATCCTTACTAGCATGAGATTGTTTGAGAATGAATACTAGTGATATTTTCAACCAAACATTTAGCTCTATATGAGCTAAATTTATATTTGAATTTATCCACCTCAGAAAACTGTTATGGATGGTGGATGGATTTTAAGTGTTGATGAATTTATTTCAATTTTAGATATTTTGGATTTTGGGATTTCTGGAATTTTGGATTCTTGGGAGCTTTGAATTTTGTGGATATTTGCATGGAGAATGAAAATTTTGGAATTAACCCCTCTGATTGAAATCTTCGTTCAACACGGTCATCATTGGGGTGTTTTTAAAGTCACTTGAAAATATTTAAATTTTGTGAAAGTTTGACGGCATTTGAAATGGTTGGAGTTAACCCCTCCGGTTGAGATGTTTATTCAACATGGCCATCATCATGATGTTAATGAGCATTTGGGGATTTCATTGATTAGACCCTGTCGACCCCTTCTACTGCTCGACAGAGGATTAGGTCCCTAGGTTTTGTGATTTTGCTAATGAATTTTCTTTGTTGAAGGTCTTGAAGGCCTTATATAAACGTATAAAATAGATATTCCAGTCGATATCCTGACTGTATATTAATTTGATAGTTCGAGCCTAGTCAACTTCTATCTACCTGTATAGAAGGATCGGGCTCGAACTACGTTCATTTATGGACCCGTCCAGCATCCCTAAACACTACGTGTGTATCCAAAATACGCTCGCTAGGGCCCATGCAGGTTTTATGATTGCATTTTCCCCCTTTTGTGTACATATGTGCATACATATTATTGTACATGTGCAGGGGGTATTTTGAAACATTTATAAATGTCTTCTATCCGCTTGCATGAATGTTGCGGATCCGATGGCGAAAATATTTGGATGTCATGAGGCACCTCATCATCTTGATGTTGAATTCCCTTTTCTAGTTCACCGGGTGGTCTTTCTTGAAATTTGTGACCGCTGCTTTGAAAATAACTCTTTTCAAGGTCTACAATGTATCAGACTTCTACAAGATATAATATCCATAACCAAATAATTGACCTTCAATATGAATAGAGGCATCTGGGAGCACTTGTCATTTTCAGTGTTAGAACACCAGAAAGTTTAGTTTGAATTTGTTCAAACATCTCTTCCATTCTCGCGGGAGATACTTACAATATACCCATTGTTGTTATCCACAAGTGGCTCGTGTTTATTTACAGGGACCCATTGTATTCACTACGACCTCAAGGAAGTATTTGTAGAAAAGTCATTATTTCAGCATTATATCCACTTTTCATCAATCTCAGGTGCTATGATGATTGTACTTGTTTATAGAGACGGGTCTTCCACTATCAATTGTCAGTGCTGCTTTTTTTGATCAACAGGCATTGTTTCTTGTGTTGGAGACCCCAATAACGCATATAGGATACACATATGCATTCTGCAACCATATGTTGTCCTTGCAAGTACAGTGCATTTGACCTCTACATCATGTCCGCCTTTGTCATTCACAACTTATTTGCGGCGACGGGTCCTCCACTATCAATTTCTAATGTCGCCTTCTTCAATGAACATGCGAATTATTGTTTGCATTTAGGTTTTCAATAATGCATGTAGGGGACACCTATGTATTCTGTAACTATTTGTTGTTCTTGCAGGTACGATGCACCTGATCTCATAGGGACTGTTGTAAGAGTCCACTACATTCTTTGTTTGTATGCATCGAGATCTTGTAGTGTGCCTGCTTGTACCTCAATGTTGGTTACGAGGATGTTGCAATATCCTTCCTATGATAGCTCGCGGGCGTTTGTATTTGTCGCATCGTAGTCACATTCATTTTCAAGGATTAATATGAACGTACAAATGTTCTTGTAGTTTGAGTTCCCTTGTATATGATTCAAATTCTGTTCTTTGTATATGTTTGAGTCCATGTTCAGCTCATGCTTGAGTTCAAACTTGGTATGAGTTTTCTATATTCATTCAAGTCTTCTATGGCCCTTGAAGGTACCGGTTCAATCTTTGTTCAATTTATTCAAGTTCGTGTGAAGTTCCTTGCCCTTCGTTCTTTTAAATTCAAGTCAAGTCTTGTCTGCTTGAGTCTAGATTGTTCAAGTCATGTCACTTGAGCCATCATTTATTTTTTGTTCAAGTTTAAGCTTATTTGAGTTCACTTCATTTGGTATCCAAATCAGTTCGAGTTCAAGTGCATGTCCACAATACAAATTCTTATTCAAAGTCTTGTGAAGTCATTGCAAGCTCAATTGTATGTTCAAATTGATTTGAATTTGGCTCCAATTTGATCTTATTTTACTTGGGCTTAGCCTTTTATTCATCATTTAAATTTTGTTCAGGTTCAAGTCCACAAGTCTACTGTTCATTTGAGACCAAATAAGGTTCAAGTGTAGTCTTATGTTCACCCGAAATTTCGATAGCCTCCCACCTATTTGGGGGAAACATCGGAAAACTGGGCCTTCCCACCACGCTAAGAAAAGCGTGTATGGTAAGTGTCACCGGACACTACGGCGGTATTTTTTTCGTCCCCAACCACGCTAAGAAAAGTGTGTATGGGTCTTCAAATGTATCTATTGCAAAAGAAAAGCATTTGTTTCCCCGCAGGTACAGAGCCGTGTATGGGTACTTAAAGTTGTCCCAATCACGATAAGAAAAGCGTGCACCGGGCCTAGCTGTCTCATCGTATGTGTCGGATCGGGTTCCCTACTACCACGCTAAGAAAAACGTGTATGGATGATTGATAGGCTCATCACACACATCAAAGATAAGACTTTGGGGTCAAGGGCTGCTCACTCGTCTCGTCGTAGGTGTCGCACCAGATTCCCTCCTACCATGCTAAGAAAAGCGTGTACAGGTGGTTGACCGGTTCGTCACATACGCCGAGGGCAAGCATGCTTAATTTATAATTAATTACAAATTATTTATAATTAATTATACCTAACCTATAATTAATTATATCTAATCCATAATTAATTATTGAATTAATTGGACTTATAATTAATTAAAGATTAATTGTAATTAATTATATTTTAATATATAATTAATTATATTAATCTAAAATTAATCATAAACCAATTATTTTAATTTATAATTAATAATAAACTAATTCTAATTAATTACATTTAATTTAAAATTAATTATAAATTAATTATTTTAATTTATAATTAATGATAAATTAATTATAATTAATTATAATTAATTTAAAATCAATTATAAATTAATTATATATAATTTATAATTAATTATAGTTTAACTAAATTAATTATAATTAGATTAAAAAAATTATGCGGGATTTGGGCATAATGAATTCAAGTATGCAAGATTCAAGCACCCCCGTAAATCTCCCGATGGAATGAATCGTTAGTTTCCCTCATTTCTTGCCCTAAGGTCTTGTTCGACCACTAGATTTACATGATTTGGCCGAAGAAGCTCATGTAAGGGAGAAAGTTACCTTCACAGCACTCGAGCTCCCGCGATTACTTCTAATAAAAATGTTGTAACTTCCTATCCAACAGGAAGGTGAAGTCGCCGAAAGACGAAGCCGAAGAAGCATGCGGGAAGGAAGAAGGTTACCTTCATAACAACGAGCTTCCGTCTGCTTCCGATCAAAATGTCGAGCTTCCAATCCAACCAAAAGGGAAAGTTGTTGGAGCGAAGTCGAACGGCAACGTGGGAGCCAAAAAAGCGATTGGAGGAGAGGAAGTTGCCTTCACAATCGGCGAGCTCCCGTTCTTGCTCCCAATCAAAATGTCGTAACTTCCGCACCGACAGGAAGAGAAAGTCGTAGATGGAGCGTAGTCGAACAGCTAATAAGGAGCCGAAGTAGCGACGCTTGCAATCTCTACACCTCTTGAGAAGCAACGAAGCCGAACAACAACGAAGAAGGGCGCGAGAGGAAGAGGGAAAGAGCGGGAGAATCCGAGAGGAAGACCCGAACACTTCGTTTCTCCGCTATGTAACGACGAGCGACGACGTGCGAAGGTATGACAAGATGAAACGTCAAACGTACGTGGGATGGTGACGACGTGCGATCGGACAGGTATGAGATTTTGCGATTTTTTGTTTTGTTCGGTCCGGGGTCAACACCTGGCCACCTCATCCCAATCTCGAATGTAGCTTTGCATAGTTGGATATCAAAAAAACTTGAACAATGCAATCGTTTAAACCCTTACATCTAACTATAATTAGCTCTTATAATAGAAACTTTTCCACAAGCTTGTTGCAACCTATGTTTCTGTTCATACATCCAAACATCAACTCTCCAACCATTTTCAGTACTCATCCACAAGATCAACAATAAATTGCAACCCCTCCGACATAGCTTTATCTCGACTCACAGCAAAAGGGCAATCCTAGTGCAACACTTGAGCATGAACTGCAACTAACACACTATCTTCCAATCATCCCTTCAAAAATAACTAGCACCGAACCTCTTCATTGAACTTCCTCCTATGATGCATAGACGTGAACACGACACCGCATGGGACACATCATTTATTGAAAATATAATACATGGACACACGACGGACACGAAATTATAGTTTTTATATCTTAAAAATAGAGCACAAAAATATGGTGTAATGATAATTTTAAAGCATTGATGTTGTAACGACGTTGGAGAGATGACATCTTGCATTGTTGTTCAACCCTAGTTGCTAACTGCTAGAGAGAAATGCAAATGAAAATGTTCAGAGAATATGATATTGAGTGGCAATTGATTTGTGCCTATAGAAAGGAAATAAGAAATCTAATTTTTTATTTATATGATAAATAAAAATTTGAAGCACAAGAAATCAAATTTAAAAAATTTCATAAAACATTTTAAGACACGTGTCTAATTTATTTTTAATAACTTTGGATACATCTTCGACCTGTTCGACATGTGTTAGAGGTATGTCGGATGTGTTTTGTATCTGATAAGTGTTAGAAACTGCATGCCTCTTTGAGGAGAAGTGTTGGTGTATCATAGACTTCTCTCAATCCTAGTTACTATACATTTTGATGTAGCCTTAGTCGACCTCTTAATGAGTTATACTAGCACAATGGCCTTCCTTTGCTTATATGCTCTCTCTAACTCACATAATTTTATGATAACATATTATCATAAGAAAAAGACATCATTATATTATGAGGATCTTTATCTTTCTACTTGAGAAGTTTATACATTTGAATGTCAATCTTATTTTTGTGCGTCATGATTCGGCCCATTATATCGAATGATGTGGCGGGATGAGATAGTCGAACGAATATCAAAATTTGGCCCATAGTATCAAATGAACGAGGCGGGATGAGATAGACGAACAAATATCACAATTCTTTTAGTAGCAAAAATTACTAAATAAACTAAATATCCAATTTTCACTTAAAAGCCACTAAAACCCTCTATTTTTATACTAGGAACCTTTTTGATCAACTACTTAATCAGCAGGGGATATGCCTAAAATTTCAATTAAATAAATTGAGTTTTCAAAAGTAAACTCAATAGTTAATTATGATTTGTAATATAGTAGTAATAAATCTCATATATTGAAGTTGTTATGGCATAACATCAGACTTCTCATTACATAAAAATATATATAAATATTACAAATCTTTAATTATAAAATTTTTCTTTAGTATATCTATATAACATTTAACTTTTAATAACTCATTTAATTCAGGAGCATCATCTAATAAGTAACAATTAATAATTAATAATTCATTTAATTTAGGAGAAATGCACAGGTGCATTGCGCCCTTATCCAGCACTATAAAGGGGGAAACTCCTAAATTGCATGCATATACCTATTCCATTTATCAATTTTCATTTCATATTAAAATACATACATTTCCTTTCAATTCTATTTACATGTACATAGCAATCTCAACATAAAATTATTCCATATATATGAATTAAGGTTTAAGAAATTCTTCCTAAATCCTAAATCTGAATTATAAAATTTTCAATAGGGATATGCATAATCATTTAATATTTTTTTTATTTTCAATACCAAACAACATTTATTTTAAATGAACTATCATGTATATAATATAGAAGAACTAAGGTAATGCACAGGAGTGCGAATTATAGAGGAATTAAATTAATGTGTCATACTTGAAAACTATGAGAGAGAGTTATGGAGCGTAGGTTGCGGCATGATACTAATGTTTCTCAAAATCAATTTGGTTTCATGCCGGGTAGGTCTACTATGGAAGCCATACATTTATTGAGAGGTATGATGAAAAAGTATAGAGAGAATAAGGAGGATCTACATATGATATTTATTGATTTAGAGAAAGCATATGATAGTTTCAAGAGAAGTGCTATTAAGAGTTCTTGAAAAGAAAGGAGTTATTAACGCTTATATTCAAATCATTAAAGATATGTATGCAGGAGCTATTACTTGTGTTCAAACACAAGGTGGTTTGATCAAGTATTTTCCTATTTCGGTTGGATTACATCAAGGATCAGCCTTAAGTCCATATCTTTTTGCTTTAGTCATAAATGTTCTCACTAGACATCTGCAAGAGGATGTACCTTGGTGTATGCTTTTTGCTGAATATATTCTTCTTGTTGATAAGACTAGAGAGGGAGTTGAAGGTAAACTTGAATTATGGAGGTCAACCTTAGAGTCTAAAGGTTTTCGTTTGAGTAGATCTAAAACTGAATATATGGAGTGTAATTTTAGTAGCAATAGACCTAGTGAAGGGATTGTGACTTTGGGCGATCAAGTCATTAATAAGAGTACACGTTTGGGATATATTGGTTCTATTGTTCAGAGTGATGGTGAAATAGATGGGGATCTTATCAGCAGAATTCAAGTTGGATGGTTGAAGTGGACGAATGCATCGGGCTTATTGTGCGATAGAAAAGTCCCCCTCAAACTTAAGAGAAAATTTATAAGATGGTGGTGAGACCTGCAATGCTTTATGGTACCGAATGTTGGCCATTAAAAGAGAAGCATAATACTAAGAAAAGTGTTGCATAGATGAGGATGCTTAGGTGGATGAATGGCATGACCCTTAGAGATAGGATACGAAATGAGCATATAAGTGAAAAGGATGGAGTAGCTCCAGTGGAAGATAAGATTAGAGAGAGTCACCTTAGATGGTTTGGTCATATTAAACGGAGGCCTTCCCATGTGTAGGCAAGGGGGGGTCAAATCAAATCCTAATATTTGATTTTTGACTTCTCCATCTTAATAATTTCTTGTGGAAGGTTAGCTCATTATGAGCTAATTTTTAGTTCATTTACATTACATCTTAAACATTGGCTTTTCTTCTTCCCCCTCTTTTCTATAATTTATATTGCCTTTTCCTCTCCCTTTTGACCCTTGAGCTGCTGCAGTTTTTCTTCTCTGGTTTTATCATTCACGGTTTGCTAGCTTGACCCTTCGGTTTGCTGCCCTCTTTACTGCGTGACTTCCCCCCTTTACCGAGAATTAATCCCTTGCTTTACCCGTGAAATGCCTCCTGGTTTCCTGTGCTGAAGCCGTGGTTTTGGCTCTGTATTTGGCTGGATCCGTGGCCTTTTTGCTTGCCTTTGCTGAGACTTTTGGGATTTCAGTATAGTGACTGATGGCCTTTCAATTACCTCATTTATATGGGAATATGAAGAGATTTTGGGACAGAATTTGAACAGTTTTTGGGACAATTTTTGGGCTATATTTTGGACAGAATTTGGACAGTTTTTGGGACTGTTTGGTAGCTGTTTTGGGAAGAATTCCAAGAGTTTCTACTGCAGTTTTTAGGTGGCTTTTGGCCTTCTATTTCCAACTTTTAATTAATATTTTAATGGCTGTTTAGTTCCCCTCTTATGCCTATATATAGTAGATGTTTTGGGCTTTTTAAAAGTGGTGAATGATATGTTATTTTTGGAATCTAACCTGCGAGCTTTGTCCGTTCTTCTTTCTCATCCCCTCCGGAAATCCTGCGGGCTCTTTCCACCCTTCTTCTTGGCTTCTAATCTCTTCGTCTCTCCGCAAGTGCCACTCCATCAGTAACTTTCTTCTCTAAGTGAAGCAATTTTAGGGTGTCGTCTTCTTTAAGTCTTTATTTCTTAAGTTTGTAAGTCCTTTTCTAAGTGTCGTTTGTAAGCGTCTTGTAAGAGTCTTTATGATATAAAAAGTTGTTTTTGTCTAATTCGTTTAGTTTTTGTGAGATCTTGTAATATTCTATTATCTAGGAAGAGTTTCTTTTATTAGCAAAAATTTGGGGCCCTCTACCAAATTTGTGCTTGCATCAAATTGGTATCAGAGCGGGTTAGAAAGTCCTAGGTTTTGGTTTGAGGTTTGTCAAGTCTTGTTTGTCAAAGTCAAGTCTTGTCGTGAGTTTTATTTTGAGTCTAAGTTTTTTAGGTTGAGTCTTTTAAAGTCTCCCTTTGAGTCGTCAAAAAAAAAAAAAAAAAAAAAGACAAGAGAAAACAAGCAAGAAGATTCTGAAGATCAAGGTTCGATGAACAGATGGATTCTCGATTCAACAAATCCCTTGGAATTCGAGGTATACAAACTTCAGTCATGGATGCATTTATGTACAAAAAGATACATGAAGAAGAAGCAACGTTTGCAAGATCAGTTCCTACAAGAACGAGAAGAAATCCTGAAGAAATATGAAGCAAAGATTCAAGAGTTGGATGCTCAGTCTTCGCCTCCTCGGAAGAAAACAAGAACTGACTCATCGGGAGCTGAGTCTTCAAGAAGGGGAGTTTGATGTAGGCAAGGAGGGTCAAATCAAATCCTAATATTTGATTTATGACTTCTCCATCTTAATAATATCTTGTGGAAGGTTAGCTCATTATGAGCTGATTTTTAGTTCATTTATTGAACTAAAAATTAGCTCATTACTTCTTAAACATTGGCTTTTCTTCTTCCCCCTCTTTTCTATAATTTATATTGCCTTTTCCTCTCCCTTTTGACCCTTGAGCTGATGCAGTTTTTCTTCTCTGGTTTTATCATTCACGGTTTGCTAGCTTGACCCTTCGGTTTGCTGCCCTCTTTACTGCCGTGACTTCCCCCCTTTACCGAGAATTAATCCACTGCTTTACCCGTGAAATGCCTCCTGGTTTCCTGTGCTGAAGCCGTGGTTTTGGCTCTGTATTTGGCTAGATCCGTAGCCTTTTTGCTTGCCTTTGCTGAGACTTTTGGGATTTCAGTATAGTGACTGATGGCCTTTCAATTACCTCATTTATATGGGAATATGAAGAGATTTTGGGACAGAATTTGAACAGTTTTTTGGACTGTTTTTGGACAATTTTTGGGCTGTAATTTGGACAGAATTTGGACAGTTTTTGGGACTGTTTGGTAGCTGTTTTGGGAATAATTCCAAGAGTTTCTATTACAGTTTTTAGGTGGCTTTTGGCCTTCTATTTACAGCTTTAAATTAATATTTTAATTGTTGTTTAGTTCCCCTCTTATGCCTATATATAGTAGATGTTTTGAGCTTTTTAAAAGTGGTGAATGATATGTGATTTTTGGAATCTAACCTGCGGGTTATTGGAAAAGCTTGCGAGCTTTGTCCGTTCTTCTTTCTCATCCCCTCCGGAAATCCTGCGGGCTCTTTCCACCCTTCTTCTTGGCTTCTAATCTCTTCGTCTCACCCCAAGTGTCACTCCATCTGTATCTTTTGTCTCTAAGTGAAGCAATTTTAGGGTGTCGTCTTGTTTAGGTCTTTATTTCTTAAGTTTGTAAGTCCTTTTCTAAGTGTCGTTTGTAAGCATCTTGTAAGAGTCTTTATGATATAAAAAGTTTGTTTTTGTCTAATTCGTTTAGTTTTTGTGAGATCTTGTAATCTTCTATTATCTAGGAAGAGTTTCTTTTGTTAGCAAAAATTTGGGGCCCTCTCCAAAATTTTTGCTTGCATCACCATGACTCGGTTAGGAAAGTTGAGGTATTAGATTCGACTTACGTTAAGAAAAGTAGAGGTGACCTAAAAAGATTTGGTTAGAAAATATTAGAAATGATTTTTCTTTACTAGATTTAATGAGAATTTGACTTTTAACCGTACACAATAGCGAAAAAGGATTCATGTAGCCGACCCCACATAGTAGGACAAAGGCTTGATGTTGTTGTTGTTATTGTTTGTATCATGTATATAATATGATATTTTAATAAATACATAAAATAAGAAAAAAATATGGTAATACTATAAAGCATAATTACACACTTTGCTTCCTTCAAAGGAAGCATCTTTAATTCTGCATTTTGAAAACTCTTAAAGTCTTTATTAGAGCACCACCAAACTATCAATAATATAATCATTACAAATAAATTACAACTACCTTTATAATACCCTTTTTTTTTCAAAAATTTAAGCATAATTTTTAAAACGTCAAAATTATTTTCATTAAATTCTATTTGTAATTTCACGCATTTTGATATATAGAAGTCTTCCCAAAATTATTCCATAATATTTCAATTTAAGCATTTGAAATAAAACTTAATAAATCAAAGTTAAATAGCTAGAGCATATTCCACTAAATTCATTTAGTTAACTAATTAAGTACAGCTAGGTAATTAATTAAATGTTAATTAACAGGTCATTCCACTAAGAGAACAGAATGCAACGGCTGATTTGGAATCCAACGGCTGGCATTAAGGAATTGAGTTAGTGGAGTGTTAGTATTAATTTATTAGTATATTAAGCACTATATCATTTCTCCCTTCCATTCCTCTCATTCATCCGTCATTCTGTTTTGCTGGAAGCCGCTGAAAGCCGTGAGCAAGAGAAGAATCGAGAAGGCTGCTGGTTTAGGCTGATGTGGAGAAAGAATTCAGAAAATAAAGTTAAAGAAATCAGTGTTTGTTAAAATGAATGTTTGCTGAAAGGGTGGAATTCAGTAATGTTTACTGAAATTTGCATTTCTGAAATGCTGGAATTCAGTAAGGTAAATAAGGTTCAGTCAGTGTTTGCTGCTATTGAATTCCGTGTTGCTGAAATTATGTAAGGCTACTGCAATAATTGCTGAAAATAGGTAAGGGTGTTTGCTGAAATTAGGTATGTTGTTGTTTGTAGAAAACAGTAAGGAGGAGGGGCTATTGCTGAATTCAGATGTGGCTAATTGTTGAATTCAAGGGGGAAAAGAGAAAGGAAAGGAAGGGAAGTGAGGAAAGGAGGCTTAGGAGAAGAGAGATCACTTTGGGCGAATGAGGAGAAACTTCTTGAGATAAACTTGTAAGGTTTTCATGTAGCCTATTGTATTTTATTTGAATGCAGATTTGAATGACAAATAATTATGTTTTAGATTGAATATAAGAGGAAAGGAGGATGGGGTACTTTAGGAGAACGAATTCATCCGACTTCCGTAAAGGAAGAAGTGAGATACCCAATCTATTGTGTAGAAAATTGGAACATTTTTATATTCTTAATGTAATTGTGGTAAAAATAATTCTATATTGAGCATGTTTATGAAAAGTAAATGTAAATGAGATAAATCATATATGGGACTATGGGAGATAGACCCGCATAAATAAAGACGAAAGATCTAACGGGATAAGCCTTGGAGAAGCCATATAGAAGATATTATATACTCTTTCACTTCAAAAAGTTGAGAATTTAAACCCAACCTTAAATTAGATAGTTGTTAGTGTGCAAAAACCTATATTCATTATATGACTTGCCTAATGTATTGAACATTAAATAGAATCATAAATGTAAAAAGTTAGCTAATCAGTGATTCCTTATATAGACTATGATTTTTATATAAATCCTCTTTTTTATTAAAATTGACTGCAACAATGTTTCTTATTTTTATACTATGCCTGTATATTCCATTGAGCTCTAGCATATTAGCAATGGTTGTATGACAGGAAAGAGAAAGCAACTAGTGGAGCATTAGGCAGGAGGGTAGACTGCACTTTTTGGGCGTACATAGAGGTTAGAGTAGAAGCTGTATAGACAAACTTTTCGATATGTAAATATTATTGCATTATTGAAGTTTAGTAAGCTCTGTATTTTATTTGATATATTTTAAATATGCTTCCAGTTATGAAATATTGATATTAAATAAGATTTAAAAACTCAATGTGTTGGGATAGTCTGGATAAGCTATTTCCTACTCACCTGAAATTTATAGAAATATTTCAGGATGGGTGTTAGTAAGAGATAGGTCTCTTCAGATTCTCCCTCTCTGTTATACCACAAGTTGATTGTAGAGGATGTTAAAATGGGGATCGAATACCTTAAAATTAATTTCCAATTAAATTTTCATTATTGATTGAACCCTTACCCAATCTTTATATGAGAACACTCGCTTGTAGTACTTTTTTGCCTCAACCACACTACTTGATTCTCAAACTCAAATTTCTTATCTTATCGAGTTGAGATTTCCACCGACTAAATTTCCTCCTATTAAACAGTCATACACTATCTATTTTAGTAAAAAATGAAAATTACTTGCACTCTCAGCTTCATCCCAATCAAGTGCACGAACTTCTCTTTCTCCTCTATTGAAAATGTAATCTCTCAAATTCTTCTTATCCTTCCTCTTCCTCTCGATTGAGCATGAATCCTTCATTAAATGCAAACCCCATAAAACTTCTTCATCTCCTACAATCAGAGCTACAAATCACGTGCAACTTCTTCTTCCTCTTTGACTCTTGTACTTGGTTTAGTTCAAATCCTCCATCTCCAATTGAAGCCTCAAACCCACTTCTATGCATAAATCGTATTCGAAGCATCATGCTCGCAGCCTAGCCCACTCTCTGTTGCTCGCTTTTTCCCGCACTCACCACTCCCACTAGATCGATTTGGCTGAAACGGTCTAGTCAGGTATTAAAATCTACCATTCTTATAAAAATTTTATCCTCAAAATTTAAATGGATAAAAAAAAAGAAGCAATCATACCTTAGTTGAACATGTGTAGATATTGAGCTTTCATTTTTTATTCCTTTCCCATATAACATTTTTTCTGTTCTATGCTTTCATAGATATCACATTAATGATATTTCTTGATTCCTAAGTCATGTCACATCATATTTCAATACTCTTTTAGGCTCTTTTATATATTTCAAATCAGGTTACAAGTCAATTGAATTTGATAGAATTCTTTTGAACTCATCAAATATGTACTTTCGAAGTGTAGATATAAGAAAAATATGACGCATTCCTTGTATATACACTAGCAAAGCTAATCTATAAGCCATATTTCTAATTTTCTAAATTTTTTTGAAACAATCCAACATACCCTAGGTTTATTTTTTCTATTTTTCCAAAATGTTGCACCCCTTTCATTGAAATAACTTTAATAAAGACAAAATCATCAAATTCATTCAATTGGCAAGTACGTTGCATCATATAATATTTCCACTATCTATTCTGCACAACCTACGATCTGTCTATAATCAATCTGATCTTATTAGTATCATCATCTTTAGTGGCTCTGTAAGTAGGTGTTTGATGTAATTTGGAGTTTTTAGATGGTTCAGTTTATGCAGTAAATGAAATATTATTAAAACTTTTAGATCAATTTCCAAAAAATTAAAAGTATCATATGATAAATATGATAGGTACCACTTGAATATTTCAAGTGATTCCAATCGAATCTAAACCAAATCACAAGTAACCCGCTGTTTTCTATGGGAAAACAGCCACCCAAACACAAAAAACAGCGAACAAACGTGAAGGAAAACTGAGAGAAATTGAGGGAAATTGTTGTAGATTGCAAAAAAAATAACGAACCGATACAATGATCCTCTATTCGAGAAGAGGATCCACTCTCCCGACGCTCTCTAGATGAAAATCTAGAGCTCCATGACCTCCCCCCCCCCCTAGCAATTCTCAAGCACCAAGCAATAATCAAGATAAAACCTAAAACCTAGGTTAATTCCCTCCTAATACAATCTAATTCAAAACAAAAGCAAAAGGACATCTCTACCCTTCATTCTCCCTCCAAAATCACTTAAATTTTGTTTGAATTGCTAGTGGACCCCACCCCCAAGCCCCCCCTATTTCTTTCGCCTGCTGTGCGTCCCGCTTCCACCTGGAAAAGACCCGGCCCGGCTGGGCCGGTCCAGGTTGGACCGGCCTAACATTACCCCCCTCCCCAAGTACCACCTTGTCCTCAAGGTGGAAAGCAGAAAATTGCTCTACAATCCTCTCCTGTGGCTCCCAGGTGGCCTCATAGTCTGGGAGGCCGCTCCACCTAATCTTCACCTCCCTTTCCCCTTTCTCATTGATGCGCACTCCTTCTACCGCTAGAGGCTCCAATGTCACTTCCATGTCCTCCCTCAATGTGCTGGGCAGCTCTGGGCTCACTGCATGCTCCCCCACCACTCTCCTCAACTGTGAGACATGAAAAACGGGGTGTATTCTGGCTGTTGGAGGAAGCCTCAATCTATAGGCCACCTCTCCAATTCTCTCCTCCACTTCAAAAGGGCCAAAATACCTTGCTGCAAGCTTCTCATTTCTCCTTTGGGCCATAGTCCTCTGCCAGTATGGTCGGAGCTTCAAGTAGACCTTGTCCCCAACTGCAAACTGTATATCTCTCCTTTTGCCGTCCACCTGCTTCTTCATAAGTTGTTGGGCTCTAAGTAAATGCCTCTTGAGCTCTTCCAACACCTGATCTCTTTCCTTCAAATGCTGATCCACTGCAGATACTGGAGTACTACTATGGCTGTAGTGTACCAAATGTGGGGGGTCCCTCCCATATAACACCTTAAAAGGTGTCATCTTGGTAGCCGAGTGAAAAGAGGTATTGTACTAGTATTCTGCCCAAGCTAGCCATTTGGCCCACTGCTTTGGTATTTCAGACACAAAACACCTCAAGTATGTCTCCAAGCTCATATTCACCACCTCCGTCTGCCCATCAGTCTGTGGATGGTAGGCTGTGCTCCTCTTCAATATTGTTCCCTGCATTCTAAATAGCTCCCTCCAAAAATGGCTCAGGAACACCTTGTCCCTATCAGAAATAATAGACTCTGGTACCCCATGCAGGCGGACTATCTCCCTCACAAATGTTGCTGCTACAAACACCGCTGTGTACGGGTGTCTCAAGGGAATGAAACGAGCATATTTGCTCAGCCTGTCGACCACTACAAGTATAACTGTGTAGCCTTCTGATTTTGGGAGCCCATCAATGAAATCCATAGTAATCTCCTCCCAAACCTTCTCTGGTAGGGCCAGAGGCTGTAGTAATCCCCCTGGTGCCATCGTCAGGTACTTGCTCCGCTGGCAGATATCACACTTCGCCACCATCTCCTCTACATCTTTCCTCATCCCCTTCCAGTACAATTCAGCAGCTAACCGGCTATAAGTTTTTTGCACCCTTGAATGCCCTCCTATGACACTCCCATGAAACTCCTGTAGCAGCTAGGGAATGTGGATGGAAGAACTTGGAATCACACTCCTTTCCTGATAGTACAGTCTTTCTCCCACAACTGAGTAGCCTAGGTGGTTGTTCCCATCTGATAACACATCTTCTTTGATTTTCCTTAGCTCCTCATTCTGAATGCTCTCTTCTTTAATGGCACCCCAATCTATCAGTAATGGTACTGATACAGCAATCCCCTGGAGCTCCCCCATACAACGTGATAAGGCATCCGCTGTCTTATTCTCTAGTCCCGGCCGATAATGGATCTCAAAATCATATCCCAGCAGCTTGGACAACCACCTCTGATGCTCCTCTGTGACCATCATCTGCTCTAACAAGTACTTCAGGCTCCTCTGATCAGTCCTGACAATAAAGTGTCTGCCCAATAAGTAATGTCTCCACTTTTGGATGGCCAGTACAATAGCCATCAGCTCTCTCTCATTCGGTATGCCTTCATAACGCGACATCTGGCAGCAACAAAACCCGAAACCCGACCCGGCGATGATTGGGTATATGGCACGTGCGAAATTTAAAACTAATGGCCCGAGCAGCGGACCCGAATATTATCGCGCGGACCCGAAAAAAACGGCTATGTTTTCGAACAAACCTTACCGTCTTTTACTTCAGTCATTATACGCTTCGATATACTTCATCTTCTCCAACCGGCACTTCTGCTTCTTCCATTTCTGCGAAGTTTCAAGCTCTGCATATTTGCTTTTACGATGCCTCAGGTTAGTTACTTCTTCAATATATATATGGTAGGGTTTACGAAGCGTATCCGAGTAGTATACCGAGCGGACCGCTAGGTATTACTCGGTATAGCTCGGTATAGATCTGTTCCATGCTCGGTACTGCTCCGTGCTGAAGCGTATCCGAGTAGTATACCGAGCGGTACTGCTCGGTATTGCTCGGTATAGCTCGGTATAGCTTGGTATAGATGTGTTCCAAGCATAACTACTATGCTCGGTACTGGTCCGTGCTGCTCGGTAGGTACTGCTCGGTACAACTCGGTATTGAGCAGTACCGAGCAGAATTAGTAATAATTATGCTCGGTATTGCTCGGTACTGCTCGGTATTGATCTGTACCGAGCAATGTTGCTAATTGCTATGCTTGGAACTGCTCGGTAATGCTCGGTACTGCTCGGTTTTGATCTGTACCGAGCAGAATTAGTAATAATTATGCTTGGTACTGCTCTTTACTGCTCGGTATTGAGCTGTACCGAGCAAAGTTGATAATTGTTATGCTTGGAACTGCTCGGTATTGCTCGGTACTGCTCGGTATTGATCTGTACCGAGCAATGTTGCTAATTGTTATGCTTCGAACTGCTCGGTACTGCTCGGTATAGTTCTGTACCGAGCAAAGTTGATAATTGTTATGAGCAGTACTGTTTGGTACTGTTCGGTATTGATCTGTACCGAGTAGAATTACTTAAAGTAATGCTCGATACTGCTCGGTGATGCTCGGTACTGCTCGGTATTGATTTTTACCGAGCAGAATTAGGAATAGTTATGCTCTGTAATGCTCGGTACTGCGCTGTACCGAGCATTAATATTAGTCAGTATAAGTAAATGATTTTTATTAATTAATAGCATTATTAACGATTGATTTTACGCAGGGTTATACTCCAAAGATTCATTTCCGATGCAGGTTTTCGACGTTCAGAGAAGTTTGTAATGTTCTTGTTCAGAGGTTTGGAGATCCTTTGGTTGTTAGATTGGGTCAGTTGCATGTCAACCAGTTTCTTAGGCTTCCTGTTATGCCTCAAAATATTCCATTCATACATATGCTAATATCGAAGTGGGATATAAAAACAGAAAGTTTCATTATTAAAGGACGAAGTCTTAAATTTTCAACTGAAGAAGTTGCAATATTGATAGGCATGCCAAGTAGGGGAATTATTTTTGACGTTGGAAGTGCGAGATCCACTGGCAAAACATCAAATGACATTCGCCACGACATTGAGAGGTTGGATAGTAGCACTAGATTGGATGACGTTGTGAAATGCTTCCTCCTTTACCTGCTATCGAATATATTTTATCCGATGGCTAACTTTCGGATTCCAGTTTCCATCTTTGAACTTCTCAACACTCAAGAATTGTTTAATCAGTACAATTGGCCTGAATCAATTAGAGGATTCCTGGTTGAAGAATTCAATGTTGTTGCAACCAAACAAGCTAAGGGATTGGGTTTGGGCTATGTAAATGGTTTTGTAATGATTTTAATTATGAGTATTATTTTATTGTTCAATAAATCTATGATTATTGTACAAATTCTAAAGCAAAAATAAATTACCTTCATTTCTACAGATTTGGTTCCTTGAACATACAACAATTCATGCTGTACAGGATGATCTTTCCCGGCCTCGTTTTACTCACTGAGATGACAACTTTATTTACACTAAGAAAGAAGTAATTAATATATTTGCTGACCTTGAAGAACATGAGGTATGTTAAGTACATTTTTTAATTCAACTATCTCTTAAAATTATATGTTTTTATGGTTAAATTGAATAAAATGTTATATTTTTTGCAGATACTTACGGAATTGCAAGGAATAACTGATGCTGAGAAAGATTTATTGCTTCATCTTTCTCCACCATCCAGTCCAATAAAGGAGGCAAGCCCTAGTAGGGTACCATGCCCCACAACAGCCGAGTCAACTGAAACCACTCCTGCTTCTCCAGTGGGGATGTCGAGTCCACCCAAACATGACTCACCTACACCTACTCCAGTCAGACCAGTTCTGTTTACAAGTACAAGTCATCCTGAGTCATTTGCACAACCTGAATCTACATATATTGATGATCAAGCTAACTTGATAATATTAAATAAATCAATATTCGAGCTTTTCAACAAGTACAACTTCATCCAGAAGAAGGTAGCATAGGTGGAAGCAACCAATCAGATACAAGAACATCGCATACATTTTTTGGATGATTCCATGTTTGATTTGGAGAAGGAAAATTCAAATTTAAAAGAAGAAATTAAAAAGAAAGACCATTTCTTGATGCAGTTCTTTGAAGATCAATTTCCTTCTTATTTAAAAAATTACAAGAAAGAAAGGTGTGCTCCATCTTCTTTATCTCCAACTGCATCTGAAGAGAGGACCTTAAGTGAGTATGAGGTTGATCCTTCAATATTGACTGGAATTGCACAAAGAGTACAAAGGAGAAATGACCGAAAAAGAAAACTTGTTTCCACACCATTTACTACTAGTGTTAGGAAGAAGAAAATAAAAAAAAAAGTGCTATCCGAAGACTCGGCATCGGTTGCAAGTGCTGCTGATCGTCCTGATGAAGCGCTTGAAAAAGCTGCAGTTCATACAACAACTCCAGCATCACAACCGCCACCGGAACCTACACCAACTAGTGCAGCTGTAATTCCAGAACCACTTACACAAGAAGATGTTCCTGTTGTTGATCAAACTGTTGTTAAAGAGGTGGTTGTTTATGAAGTTGATGAAAATATAGAAATTCCAAGGGCTCCTGCAGCTGAAATGTTAGATTACCTAGGCAGAGCTTCAATTAGCGAAGATAAACGCCTCATAATTGATAATGCCCTTAAACAATTCAAGTTTAAGTAAGTACTTGTTGATTTATATCAATTTGCAAATTGAGAACTTCATTTTATACCAAATTGAGAACTTCATTTTATACTATTTTTTTTTTTCTATACAGGAGTGATTCAATATTCGAGTTTAGAAATATATCAATAAATAGAAGCCAATTGGACGAATTATTAATGTCGGAAGAGCTTGATAATAACCACATAGACGCGTTTGCTCATTTATTAACGCAAAAGGAAACAGCATTTCTTGGTCGTAATCAACCTTTTCTATTTGTTTCAAGCTTTCATTGGGTTAGTAGTTTACATTTTCTTATTTATTCGGTTTAACTATATGTTCGAACTAATCACACTACTTCTTATATCTTTTTAACCAGCTATACTACAAACAATACAATGATTCGAACACAAAAACGTTCATATCAAATATAGACAAAAACATTATCAGGAATATAAATTTGATCTTTGTTCCAATAATATACGGAGAACATTGGACACTACTACTTTGCAACTTGGTAAAAAAAAGGTGGGAGTTTTATGATTCGTTACCGAATAAGACACATAAAGCGATACTCCCAGAAGTTGTAAGTAATAACTAATTTTTTTGTTACCATCTCGACTCTTATCAACATTCCATGATAATTTGAATTTGGTTTTCCAGATTTCTCATTTCTACAAAGATACGGACGATGCCTTCGACATTGATATAACGAAATGGCCAATCAAAGGATTTTGAAACGTGCCAACACAAAATAACAGCGTTGATTGCGGAATGTATCTTTGTAAATATATTGAAGTTCTAATACAAAAAGAACCAATTAAATGGTATAGATATTTGGACTGACATTCTAATATGCCATTGTATAGAGCTGAATTTGCTTATGACTTGCTATGTACAAAAATTCAGTAGATTAAGAGAGAAATGTAAAACTTTATTTATATTGTGAAATGTTTTCTTAAACAAAATGGTGTCAATTACTTTAAAATGGGAGTAATACAGTGCAATAGCCATCTCGGTATTGCTCGGTACAGATCGGTATTGATCTGTACCTATTAGAATTACCAAAAGGTATGGTCGGATCTGCTCGGTATTGTTCGGTATTGATCTGTACCGAGCATAATAACTATTAGTTATGCTCGATACTGCTCGGTACTTCTCGGTATTGATCTATACCGAGCAGAGGTCATAATAGTTATGCTCGGATCTGCTCGGTATTGTTCGGTATTGATCTGTACCGAGCATAATTACTATTACTTATGCTCGGTACTGCACCGTACTGCTCGGTATTTATCTGTACCGAGCAGAGGTCATAATAGTTTTGATTGGTACTGCTTGGAACTGTTCGGTATTGATCTGTACCGAGCAGAATTACTAATATTTATGCTCGGTACAGCTCGATACTGCTCGGTATTAATCTGTACCGAGCAGCGGTCATAATTTTAATGATTGGTACTGCTTGGAACTGTTCGGTTTTTATCTGTACCGAGCAGAACTACTAATACTTATGCTCTGTATTAGTATAGGTAATGCTCGGTACTGATCATAATAGATCGGTATGCATAGCTATAGGTCGGTAATTGCTCATTATGACTCGATATCAGTAAATCGGTAACAATCAAATAACGATCGGTATCGCTCGGTATTGCTCGGTATGCATAGGTCTTGCTCGCTATTGCTGGATATATATGGCTCGGTATAGGTCTGTATAGCGAGGTAATTGCTCGGTATTGATCAGTATTGCTCGGTATTACACAAACTAACTCCAAAATCAATTATACATTCAGAAGGTTATATTAATATCATAAATTACATGCAAAATTTACTGGTTACATGAAAGACGATTGACTACCAGATTCTGTATTTGTAAAGTGTAAGCTTGTTGAAGGTATCGTGGCAGTTTGTTTCAATTTTTTCGGCTTCTTTTTCTCCCAGTGATCCTTCAATCTAGCATTTGAAACTCCCTTAGGCCGACATTTCTTTGGATCTTTAATAGTTTCATTACCAGCTCCAGAATTTGGTGTGTTTTTACTACCAAGCTTGATGGAATGAACTTTTTCAGCCAATGTACTCAAATCATCTATGACACACTTCTCAGCTTCTTTATTACCTTGTGTTTCTGTGCTAATTTTATATGCAAAACGGCATGCATAATTTCTGAAAATCAAGTTGCTATCACCCGAAATTAGTTGAAAGGCATTACTACAAAGACTTGGGATCTTACCTCCAGAATATAAATCTTTTCGAGCATTGACTGACCATCTAGGGAGTAAATATTTAATGAGAATATTAATAATGTCTAACTGTCTCATTACTCTCATGCAATGTGCGCATAATATTCCCATCATTTCAAACTTAGCACATGTGCATTCAATGGTACCTTCAATTGAACTAATTTTAACTATCCATCTGTGTGAGTCAATGGAGCTGTCAATGTTACAAACAGAAAACATTGATAAATCTGATGAAGTATTATCAACGCATAATCCACCAAGTCCATGTAAGAACTCCTCTTCAAAAAATCCATACAATTTCCTTGTATAAAATTTTGCAGCTTGCTTCAATACTGAACTACTTTTCATATATGGAACTATGTCAGTTTGACTACATCTGAATTCTTCATCTTGTTCATTTCGACGCCAAATCCTCATAATCTTCTCCAAACCGAGGAAGCACTCCGTGATAGTACTTGTTGGCTTGGAATAACCATAGCATACATGATTAGTTGACTCACTCCTTTGGGTTGATAAAATACCAAGATTAAAACAATCTTTATTGAATGTAGTTGACCACTTCTCCTTGATTTTGTAGAGATCACTCAATCATTGATTATTTTGGAGTTCTCCTTCTGATATCATTTCCGTCCATTTGCTCTCAAATTCCTCAGCTGAATCACAATGTCTGAAACAGTAAAAAAATAAGCATTTAACTCTGTTGTTACTGTTAAAGCACCATACCTTTGAAGGTGCTTTCTTGTATAGATGTCATTGGCACAATCGATGTCGTGTATTAGGCAATGCAATCTCTATTGCCCTAGCCATGGCTTGGTCCTGATCAGTAAAAATGGTAATGGGATGTTTGTTATCCATGATTCTTATAAATGTTTGAAAAAGCCAGGTAAAAGAAGCAATAGTCTCATCAGATAAAAAAGCAACTCCTAAAAGAACATTTTGCCAGTGATTGTTCGCTCCGACAATTGGGGCACAACATAGGTTATATTTATTTAAATGGTAACTAGTATCAAATATAATCACATCTCCAAAACAGTCATAATCGATTCTACACAGACCATCAACCCAAAAGAAATTCAACTAACATCCGTCTGTATCTGTTTCAACATCCCATGCAAACATGTGGTCATCTAATGCCCTCTCTTTAAACAACTTGATCAGTGAGTTAGTGTCTCCACTCTCAAACTTCGCTCTTCTTTCTTTTTGGATATGGTTGTACGCATCGCGCTTCGTAAATCCAATATTAGCCACACCTCCAACTTCATCAGATAGGAACGTAAATGCATCAACAGTTCTTATACCTGCTTCTGTTATAGATTTCAAAACAGCTGCATTATCATCACTAATTGACCTTGCCGACCGAAGCAAATGTTGATCATCCGGCCTAGCTAGTTCGTGATTGTGACTCTCTATAGATTTATGCACTGACCAAAGCCCATCTTTACTCACCGAAAATCTAACCATGGCTGGACATCCTGTTCTTGTAGATGATCTCCGATATTTTAACTTAGTACCACTTTCATTCTCCTTCTTGAAACCTGCTTTGGAACACACAAAATCCTTTGATTTGATTAACCTTGTATTTGGCCAGAAATGGTGATGTTCTTTCCGAACACTAAATCCAGTCGAATGCACATACTGGCAATATTTTTCATATACTTCTTTCTCGCAATTGTAAACACCCTAATAAATATTCAAACATCCATATTAGATTATCTTTATATTGTAATAATTACCGAACGTATACTGATTTTTTCTACTCAACACCGACTTTATACCGAGGTAAGCCGTTCTTGCTCGGTATTGCTTGGTATTGCTCGGTAATGCTCGGTATTGAGAGGTTTTGCTCGGTACAATATAGACTACTCAATACCGACCTTATACCGAGATAAGGCGTTATTGATCGGTATTGCTTGATATTGCTCGGTATTGCTCGGTATTGAGAGGTTTTGCTCGGTACAATATATACTACTCAATACCGACCTTATACCGAGGTAAGGCGTTATTGATCGGTATTGCTTGATATTGCTCGGTATTGCTCGGTATTGAACGGTATTGCTCGGTACAACTGTGTACCGATATTGTACCAATCCATTATAATCAATACCGAACGTATACGCATATATAATATGGAATACCGAGTTCGAAACAGTAAAACGTAGATAAAAACAAACAGTATACTTAAAATACTTACTAATATTAAATCAGAAAAACCTTCGTCATAACTTAAAGTTTGAGTTTCCTCGCAGAAAAAGAAGTCTTCGAAACAGGAACCTTCAGTCGATCCTTCCATCTCCTAAAATACTGAACTATTTCTTTACGTCAGAAAAATAAAAATTATGGGAACCGTAGACACTGTAGAACGATATCCTGTAGAACATCTTAGGTTTAATACATAGAAGGTTTTAATACAATCGGTAAAAGCCGCGTACTTTTTCATTTTCCCGCCCTTCTCATGTACATTACGACGGCCCAACCCGAAAAATATTAAAAAATATCGAAAAGTATATGGGCTATCGTCTGGTCAAAATGGGTAAAGTTGCTGCCAGATGTCGCGTTATGAAGGCATACTGAACGTATAGATGCGTCAGGTGGGAGGAGGCAATAAAAATTCCTCTCGTAGACAGACTTCAGCCTAGCCCGGGACGACAGTACCTGACTGAAGTAAGCTATGGGCCTGTGGTTCTGCATCAACACTGCTCCCAATCCATAGCCTGAAGCATCTATCTCCACCACAAACACCTGATTGAAGTCTGGCAAAGCAAGCACTGGCACTGTTGTCATGGCCTTCTTCAACTTCTCAAAAGCCTCTGAAGCTGCTTCCCCCCATAAGAAGTTGTCCTTCTTCAACTGCTTTGTCAGTGGCCACGCTATGGTGTTGTATTCCCTCACGAACCTCCTGTAGTAGCCTGTCAGTCCCAAGAATCCTCTAAGCCCCTTCAAGGTCTTGGGTTGAGGCCATGCCAGCATTGCCTCTATCTTGGACTGATCTGCAGCAACTCCCTCCTGGGATATCACGTGCCCAAGGTACTCCACCCGTGCCTGAGCGAAGTCACACTTCTTGAAGTTGGCCTTCAGCTGATGCTCCCTCAACACACCCAGGTGCTCTAGGTGTTCCTCCTCAGACCTGCTATAGATTAGAATGTCATCAAAAACATACCAACACTAACCTGCGGAGGTGTGGCTTGAAGATTCGGTTCATCAAGGCCTGGAATGTGGCAGGTGCGTTGGTGAGGCCAAAAGGCATCACCAGAAACTCGTAGTGGCCCTCATGAGTCCTGAAGGCCGTCTTCTGCACATCTTCCTTCCTCATCCTGATCTGGTGGTAGCCTGACTTCAGATCGACCTTGGTGAACAAGGCTGCTCCATGTAGCTCATCCATCAACTTGTCAATCACAGGGATAGGAAACTTATCAGACACAGTCTCCTTGTTGAGATCTCTATAATCAACACAGAACCTCCAACTCCCGTCCTTCTTTTTCACAAGCAGAATTGGACTAGAGAAGGGACTCACACTGGGCTGAATGATCCCTCCTAGCATTTCTCCCACCAACTTCTCAATCTCATCTTTCTGCACCTGAGGGTATCTGTAAGGCCTCACAATGATAGGGGATACTCCCTCTTTCAGGATAATATGGTGCTCCTGCTCTCTGTCAGGTGGTAGTCCCACCGGAGGTTGGAACACATCCTCAAATTCCTGCAGAAGAGGCTAAACCAACGCGGGAATGGGCTTTTCCTCCCCCTCCTCCTGCTCCTCCAGGCTCTGCAACTCCACAAGGAACCCTCCTCCTTCCTCATGGATGATTTTCACCATTGATCGGAGTGACACTCTAGCTCTGGACAATCCTGGTTCCCCTTTCAGCTTCACCCTCTTCCCCTCTACAATCAGCTCCATCACCATGGTCCCCCAGTTCACCTTGGTTTCACCCAAGGTCTGTAACCACTTCATGCCCAAAATGACATATGTGTTATCCAACTTCAGGGGTAGGAAGTCCTCTACCACCCTGATCTCCTGTAGCCTCATCTCCACCCCATTGCAGATCCCGGTGCTAGACTCAATCTCCCCTGTCCCCATCATCACCCCATAATTGCCTGTCTCAGTAGGCTCCATCCCTAGCTCCTCTGCCACCTAGGTGGATATGAAATTGTGGGTTGCCCCACTGTTAATCAGAACCACTACCTCCCTCCCAAGGATCTTCCCCTTCACCTTCATCGTATGGCTAGGAGTAAATCCCATCACAGAATTGAGGGAGACCTCAGCTACCTCCAACTGGGGATCAATCTGCTACTCATCAGATTCATCACCCTCTTCAGGCGCCTCGTCTATATAGACGGTGAGAGCCCGAAGGGCGCGATCCTTGCACCTGTGCCCTGGAACAAACTTCTCCTCACATCTGAAACAAAGGCCCTTGGCCCTCTTCTCCTGCAACTCCTCCTCAGTCAATTTCTTGAAGCTTCCAACAGATCTGGTCACCCCGCTCTGCTCCTTTCCACTCTCTCTAGGGAAGCTAGGGCTTGGCCCTTTTGGAGTCAAGTAAGTGGTAGTTGTCCTAGTGGGACCTCCGGAGTGGTTGTTCCTCCAATTTCGGGCGTTGGTCTTCTGGTTCTCCACCAACTGAGCCAACTCCATCGCCTCCCTCAGGTCTCTTGGTCTCATGACCTTTACAGCATCTCTAATTTCCGGCTTGAGGCCCTTCATAAAGTTTCCCCCCAAAGTACTGTTTGATAAGCCCTCCATGTCTCCCACCAAACTCTCAAACTTCTTCCTGTATTCCTCCATTGTTCCCTCTTGAGTGAGGGCATAGAACTGTTCTGATATCTCCCATGGGCTGCCCCCCCCCCCCTCTGAATCTCTCCCTGATAGCCTCCTTGAATTCCCTCCAGGTCCTCACTGGTTCCCACTTATCCATGTACTTGAACCAGGCAAATGCCGCCTCTTCCAAGCACATACTAGCAGCCATCAATCTCTCCTCCTCCATCAGGCCATTCACTGCAAAATATCTCTCCACCTTGTGGATCCACTCATCCACATTTTCCTCCTCGAATACTGGCATTTTCAGCTTCCTGGCCCTCGTGTCCACCCCGTATGCCCTATTCCCCCCATGGCCTCCTCTGTCCCAAGCTATGGGGTCTTCCCAAGTTCCTCTCTCCATATCGGGGCTCATCCTCCCTCCTTAGCCGCCGGTAGCCATCTTCCCCTCGTGCCTCGCCATGGTGGTTATAGATCCCCCATGGCCGGTCCAATGGGTCGGACCTCCGACGTCGCCAATCATCTTCTCTTCCTTCCCTGAAGTCTCTCCTTCTGTCATGTTCTTCCCGCCTGATGGACTCCCGAGGTGGCATCCTTCCGTTGCTGTCAAGCAGTTCCACCTCCTCTTCCTCTTCTGGATTCACCTTCACCTTACCTTTGCTCCCACTACCTTCTCCTCTTTCCTCCGCTTGCACAACCCTTGCTTGCCCTTCCAACAACTTTTTCATCATCTCCTCCAAGGACATGAATTTCCCTTCCACATTCTCGCTCAATGTCGCCATCTTCTCCTCCAGATCCGCTTTAAATTGACCCATCTCAGTCTCCAAGACTTTTACTCGCTTAGATGCCACGGGAACCAAAGAGATGCCTCCGGATCCACTGGAAACGACATTTTTTTTTACCAAATTTTCCCTTCCAATCAGCGAAAATCTGCAGCGAAACAGTGGAAAAAACAGCCCTCTACCGCCCGGATCTCGCTCTGATACCAATGTGATAAGTACCACTTGAATATTTCAAGTGATTCCTATCGAATCTAAGCCAAATCACAAGTAACCCGCTGTTTTCTATGGGAAAACAACCACCCAAACACAAAAAACAGCGAACAAACGTGAAGAAAACAGAGAGAAATTGAGGGAAATTGTTGTAGATTGCAAAAAAAATAACGAACCGATACAATGATCCTCTATTCGAGAGGAGGATCCACTCTCCCGACGCTCTCTAGATGAAAATCTAGAGCCCCACGACCTCCCCCCGCCCCTAGCAATTCTCAAGCACCAAGCAATAATCAAGATAAAAGATAAAACCTAGGTTAATTCCCTCTTAATACAATCTAATTCAAAACAAAAGCAAAAGAAAATTTCTACCCTTCATTCTCCCTCCAAAATCACTTAAATTTTGTTTGAATTGCTAGTGGACCCCACCCCCAAGCCCCCCTGTTTCTTTCGCCTGCTGTGCATCCCGCTTCCGCCTGGAGAAGACCCGGACCGACTGGGCTGGTCCAGGTTGAACCGGCCTAACAAAATGATGGAATAATGTTATGTTTATGCACGTGACACTCTATGATGTTGTTAAGAGTATTTTGGGGTGTTACATTATCACGGGTGTAAGAAATGCAATTTTAATTTAAAAAGTACATTTTAGCATTTCTAGACAAGCAATTCCAATTGATAAATAATAAAAAGTAAAAGGCATTAAAGTTATTTCAATTTGGTTGAGTGACTATAAACTAAAATATTTAGGTATGAATGATCACATATAAATTTTTATAATTCTAGCATAAAATGAGGTATCATATGTATAGCTTTCTTATTCTGCTTATGCAAGTACTATATAAATGTCTTTTTATATTAAGTCATGAAACATGAGATTTTTAATCAAATATGACTATAAAAATTTGAAGCCTAATGAATATCAAATTAATTGAGGGTTGACAATAAAATGTTAAAGTACCTGCAGATGTGAAGCAAAAGGGACCATGATAGAGGAATTAAGATCTCAATATAGTTTAATGGCGATAATGCTGGACTTTAGCTAGGCTCCATTGAGCATTATTATAAAGCTATAAAAGATAACTTTATATTATATATGGCCAAAATCTGAGTTAGCTAATTATGATATTATTTATAGGCTTCAAAGAAAATGCAAGATTCTTATATGTTTAAGAGCAAAATGTGATGTTTTAATCATTAAAGAATATGATCTAAATCTACTTATTGTATTGTAGCATACTTGTTATTATTACTAATTTTTATGCGCATGTATATATATTTTTAATTATTTTGCAAATTACCTTGTGAATTTAATTCAACTGTGAATGCAATAATATTGTTCACTATACTGTTCATTAAATTTTTTATTAAAATTACATACATTTCTCAGCTTCATGACACACCAAAATTTTTATTCTACCTATTTTTATAAGAATAAATAAGGATAAAGTAGAAGCAAAATAGTCTCAGATTAATATATAACTCTATTCAATTGTATACTACCACCGATGTATATAGACTATTTATTTTTGAAATATTTTAGGGTGCTTAGTGGCTATATATATATATATATATATATATATATATATATATATATATATATATATATATATATATATATATATATATATATATATATATATATATATATATATATATATATATAAATTAAGAGTTTTAAATGTTGAAGAATTTATTACACCCTACATTACTGGTACGCGAGGTATCGTGGTGTGACAAAAGATGCCCTACATCACCTAATGCACAACAAATCATGCACAATTCCTTAATGCTTTGATCACTAAGAAAAAGTCAGCTTTTTCGATGGATTTACGATAAACTTTGCGGACAATTTTTTTTTTTTAAATGATGGTGAATTTGCGACCAAAAATTTTGATGATTTTTTGCGATGGAATATCCACCACACATTTGCGCAGACAAATCCACCGCATATCCAATGTTAACTTCCTTATATAACCAACTGAGTAAGCATCTATTTCATTTGTTTTGTTTTTCTGCCTCCTTCGATTTCGACTAGGTTGCTTCTTAGTCCCCTTGGACTATTTTCCTTCCCGTGGCCTTCAACGACGTTCGCATTCTCCACCACCTTTGATGACGTACCTTCCCATCACATCCAAAGTCACACCTCTCACCGTTCTTCTCTCGCATCCAAAGTCAGACCTGCTTTGCACTCATGAGAGCTTGGTCGTTGCAAAGGTATCCATCTTTGTTCCTTTTGCAGGCTTCATCCAAATCAGTGAATCGGATGAACTCCCTCGCTGCAAATCCGTGAGTAGGCCAAACTCCCTCCATGCCACCCTGCCCATATTGCCAAGATATGCTTTTTTATCATGATATATTCTTCTTGTTGATAAGATTAGAAAGGGAGTTGAAGGTAAACTTGAATTATAGATGTCAACCTTAGAGTCTAAAGGTTAAGATTGTGAGTTTGGGCAATCAATTTATTAATAAGATTACGCATTTTACGTATATTGGGTCTATTGTTAATAGTCATGGTGAAATAAATGAAGATATTATTACCATAATTCAAGTTGGATAGTTAAAGTGGAGGAATGCATATGACTTGCTATATGATTGAAAGTCCCCTTCAAATTTAAGGATATATTCTATAAGATGTGGTGAGATCTGCAATGCTTTTAGGGTGAAGAATGTGGGCCATTAAAAGAGACGCATAATATTAAGTGTTGCAGAGATAAAAAAAAAAGTATTGTCGAGATGAGGATGCACAGGTGGATGAGTGGCTTTACTCTTAGAGAAATGATACAAAATGAGCACATTCGTGAAATGGTTGGAGTAGCTCCATTGGAAGAGATAACATTAGAGAGAGTCGTCTAAGATAGTTTGGTCATATATATGCTCATTTTGTATGGTTGAAGTAGAGGAATGCATCAGGCTTATTGTGTGATAGAAAAATCTCTCTCAAACTTAAGGGAAAATTCTATAAGATGTGGTTAGGCATGCACTACAATATGGTGCAGAATGTTGACTATTCAAAAAGAAGCATGATATTAAGTGTTGCAAAGATGAGGATGCTCAGGTGGATGAGTGGCTTTTCCAAGATATGAAGTAGAGGAATGCATCAGGCATGTTTGTGTAGGAGTTCTTGATGCATTTTACTTTTTTGGATGTATAACAACTATATTTACGTTAGCAGTATTGTAATAATTGCATAATAGTTTGAATGTAAATGTCTATTTGAGCAGTTGGGTTGTCATTCTACAAAAGTGTGTTTCTTATGTTCTTTTTAATATTGTTTGTTGATATATTAGCATTATTAATTACTACTTTAAACTATTTGGATTGTTATTGTTGAAATGCTCAATAACTGATTGTAGGTACTATTTTTTTATTAATGCTACAGCTTTCCGACAAATTTCCACCGCAAAGACAGAAACGACCACGGTGTATCTTTTTTTTTGACGGAACAGTCCGTCCTAAATTGCGGCGGATTTGTGGAGCCACTGAGGTATTTCTGCCACAATTTACGAGGAATTTCCGCCGCAAATTGGGCGGTCTCCTCAGCAAATCCACCACAATTTGCGACGGAATTTATGTTGGGTAGCTAAAACGAAGGTGTCGTTTTCTCGAAATCAATTCCATCATAAATTCGCCGCAAAATATTTGCGATAAATTTGTTCCGTCGCTAATACTTTTGCGACGTGACTTTTGCCGTCGGATTTATTCCGTCACAATCACAAATCCACAGCAAACCGAAAAAAACTCGAGTTTCATGTAGTAGATAAAATTATCAACATGCATTAATACAGTTGTTGCTGCTACTTGTATAATCACCTTGATCTCCCCCTTGACAATATTTTTTATTTTATTTTTTTCATTTTCTACTCTCGGTCAGCTGATGATAAAACCTTTGGTTGCACCAGGGTCACCAATTGACGTAAGGACATAGCAAAAAGCAGTGAAAGGAGACATAGTAGAGTCTGTTACATGTTCAGCTATAGCTGCCATGTGCTACAGGTTCGTGCTTCATTAATTGTAAACTTGCTAATCAAGGACGCTTTGAGATGCTTCATGATTTGTGCGGAAGCAATTAGCCTCACTATTGCTTGAGATTTTGTTGATTAGGAATGAGTTTTTTTTTTTTTTCATTATTCCTGTCACCTGACAATCATCAATGATCTTTATTTAACGTTCAAAATCTTATAATTAGTAAAAAAATATTGAAGTATTTTTATGCAGGTTAATTGCCCCTGCAATGTGATTTATGGAGGTTCTTGTTTTTTCTTACTTGCAGAACAAATTAATTGAATCAACATGAACAATTTCATCAGCATTCTCAGTAGTAGCTTTTTTCCAGCCTCACCAGCAAAGGTGGAAAACACAAACTTTTTTAGTTCATGGGAAACCAAAGATGCCATTAATGTTCACTACACCTAAAAACCTCTGGTTAGAAAGGAGTCAATTCGGTCTATCACTAACACATGCCTACTAGCATTTATAAATAAATGAATTCTTAGAACAAGTTTTGAAAACTTAGACCAGAATTTAGAATTCCTATAACCGTTGAATTTTCACTTGCAATGTACTAATGCATGTAAGCTGATTCCTTATTCCATAGGTTGTCGTTAACGAAAGAAAGGTTGATTTTACAATTATAACCTATGATGCACCGACACTCTGTTTTAAGAGGCAATGCAGTGGCGGACACGAACACGCGCCCGACACAGCGGGGACACGTGTCTGACACGTTTTTCGTGTCCCAGTTAAAAAAAAAACGCGTGTCCGGCTATTTCATAATTTAAATAAAAAAAACACTTCTAATAAGCACCGGTTCATTCCCGAGTCTGCCCTAATCCGGCTATTTGCATTCATTCAAGCGATAGAGGCAGCGAAGTCTTCACACCAGGCGCGACTCGCGAGCAGCCGAGCACTCGAGATTCTTCCAGCCCGCACTGTCGCCTTCAGCTTCCAGCCGTCCTGAGCAGGCGAGCACTCATTCCCATTTCCCATTCTTCCTTCTACGTGCTGCCGAGCTAGCCATCGCCAATCGAAAAAAAAAATCTGTAAGTTGATTTCGATTTCTTTTTTTCCATTCATCATTTCTCTCAATTTTTACTCATTTATCATGTGGATTTGTGCTCACAAGAGCATGTTATTTTTTTTCTGAAATTACTTTGATTGTTTTGGGTTTTGAAAAAAAAAATACCTAAATCAAACCATAGTTTGTAGTGCGATTGTTCTTATTTTTAACCTAAATCAAACCCTATATTGTAGATTGTAGGTTTTTTTGCTTTTGGTTTTGGTTGACAAGAACAAAAGAATGGTAGAGAGTTTGCAACCCTATTCTCTTTGTATTCTTTTCATGCATGTAGAGTGCTGGAGATTAATGCATCTTTGTGGTTATCATAAGGACATGTAGTATTTTACTTGCATATTTTGATATTTCATAAACAGCATATTAAAAAAAAACTACCATGTGTCCTTATGAAATTAGTTTATCCGATTTAAAAGATGTAGTTCTCTACAATTCATAAAGTTCTTGGCTTGAAACTACCATATGTCCTTTTGACATTTTGTTTATATGCATGTATCTCTTTCATTTGTGGAAACCTTGCTTTCGAGATGGGAGATTATACTAGTTTGTTAAAGCAAGAACAATGATGGCCTGGTTGAGGATTATGGTCTATACATATATTTCTAAAGTTATTTTGAAATAGTTTTTGATATTTGTATTGAAGCCTGAATTTTATCCATTAAGAAATTTCCATTTACCATCACTTATTAAGAAATTTCCATTTACCATCACTTATCCTAGACATGGGACATTTTATATATATGTTGTTACAAACAATAGGTTTATATGTTGTTACAAAATTGTAGGTTGTGTGATTGTTCTTGTTTTTACCTAAATCAAACCATAAGTTGTAGATTGTAGGTTGTTCTTGCTTTTGTTTTTGGTTTTGTAGGTTGTTCTTGCATTTTGAAACAATGGTTTTAATGTGAGAGATCTTTATGTTTTTATTGAAATGAGTTTGAGACATTTTTTAAGCCTTTATTACTTCCATTTAACTAGTGCATTTTAAAACAAAAATGAGCTCTACGGCTAGTGGGAGTGGATTAGGCGAAGGTTCAAAAGAACAATCTGTAGAAACTGACAAGCTATTATAACTTCATGTTACCAACTTAGGAAAAACATTTGAAGGGGAGAGAATGTGTTATCCAAATGCAATTATTGTGGTGGCACCTACAAAGGATCATATTCTAGGGTGAAAGCACATCTACTTAAGATAGCTGGCCATGTAATTAAAATGTGTCAAAAGATTACTACGTCGTCGTTGATTGAAATGAAAAGACAAGTTGATAAAACTGAATGTAGGATCAAAAGGGCACTTCCTAAGGAGATACCTTTGCCATCTACCCATGGTTCATCCCATGCTTCTTCCTCATCTGTTATAGTTGATTATTCTTTATCATTTAGAAGTGAAGGATATGAAACAAAGAAAATAAAATGAGCTGCCATTAGTCCTTTAGAGAAGGCTTTCAGCTTGCAGCAACGAGAGGAATTGGATGGTGAAATAGCAAGGATGTTTTTTTTTCAGCAAGCCTACCTTTCAACCAACGTTTAAAATTGCGCAATAAAAGGTGCGCCTCAACGCAATTTCGTCCATTTAAGCCTCAAAGCCTACTCAATAAGTTTAGTTTATGAGGCTTACGCCTCAAGTTTAATGAGGCAGCGCCTCATATATTTAAGGTGTCGCCTTTTTAAAAATTAACCTAAATTTTTTTTTTCAGTTCAGACCCCCAGTTGCTGACGTGGCGCGCCTAATGAAATATCGACGTGGCATCAACATTTAAACCCTTGTAAAGGTCGAATGGCGGAGTCGACGTTTTGATTTTCAAGTTACAGTAAACTTTCGAACTTTCAAGCATTCACTCCAGAGCAATTTCAAGCATTCTTCACTCAGTTTCTTCTAAGATGTCGTCACCTCCAAAGAAAAAGGTAACTTAATGCTATGTTTTCTGTTTCGTAATGCGTATTTTATGGTTATGCTATGCGTTGGTGTTTAAGGATCTGAAAATCTTCGGATTTTATACTTATTCTATGCGTATGCATGGCTTCTCGAAACTTTTTAAATGTTTGATACTTTGATGCCACCGTGTTTTCTCTGTATTCAGGGTTTACGATGAATTTATGTTGAAATTTGAAACATAAAACCTAACTAGATGCCTCCATTTACGCATTTTCTGTGCGTATTTTATGCGTAAACTTTGCGTGTTCCATGCTTATGTTGTGCGTATTTTATACGTGCGTATAATTTATTGTCATTTCTTTGCAATGTTCGTTCTTATGCGTATGTTATGCGTACATTGTGCGTATGTTATGCGTACACTATGCGTGACCGTTGCTTACATTGTGCGTATGTTGTGCGTTATTTTTGCATATCTCATTTACTAATTTTTTATTTTTTATTTTTTAAAATTTTCAGATATATGTTTGTTCAATAACCTATCAATGTTACGTTTCTACGTTTCGAACAAACTGTGATGACTTTGCTAAGCAAATTACTCCTGACTTCTTGGACACATTGAGACGTTTAAAGATCATACAGTTTTTGGAATTTCCTGGGTTTAAGCAAAATGTCCCTCTGATTTATGAGCTGATCTCAAAGTGGAATATTTCAAAACAATGTTTTGTTATAAAAGGTCAAGCCAATCCTTTAATGGCTGATGAAGTGGCCCTTTTTACTGGTCTGCCAAATAAAGGAGAAGAAATTTCCTGGCTTTACTTAGCACATACTTCAATTACATCATTGGAAATAAAGACAAACATGATAGAGATGAACAAGGAAACCCCCCCCCCCCCCCCAATACTATGTTAAGAAACTTTACCATGTATTTATGTTCAATTTTACTTTTTCAACTTAACAACTTCAAAACCCCTAGATTGCTTCAAAGAATAGCAAATAATCTAGATGAATTTTTGTCAATAAATTGGGCTAGTTCAATTAGAGAATTTTTAGTTGCAGAATTTAATAAGGCATCCTCCAAGATTTCTAATAAGAAGTCAGCAGTTTAAATCAATGGTTTTGTACCTCTACAAATTGTGAGTGTTAAGTGCTAACTGCTAAATTCATTCAAAATTTTATTGGCTCAATGTGAGTTCTAAAATTTTCTTTCATCTTATACAAATTTGGTTCCTGGAGCATACTTCTTTTCATGCTCCATTGTATGCTGACAAAAGGCCCCGTTTTCTACGATGGTCATCGGATATTGTATATACTACAGAGATGATTACTAACTTATTTTCCAATATAAAGAAAAGTCAGATTTATAATGTCCTCCAAGCAGTTACCAGGATGAAATGGATATGGTTAATGTCAACAAATATCCATCAGACAGCCCTCCATCCTCTGATTCCTCTCATGAAATATCCACCAATCAAAACAACCCCCCCCCAATCTCCCCATCATACCCCACCTCCTCAGCAAGACCCCCACCCACCTCCTCAGCATGAACCCCAACAAGATCCTCAGCAACCAAAATTTAGTTTTTCTGCTGAAGCACTTGAATCTCTCCAAGAAAGAATAATCAAATCCTGCCAAGAAACATTTACAAAACTTTTTCTTGAATTTGAAGGTAGGCTGAGCAGAAAGTTTGAAGACCTAACTGAAAGAATTGAAGTTATCGAGGTCAAGCTCAATAAATATATTGATCAGAGCAAAATACTTCCTAAGAAAAGATCTGTAAGCTACTCTTCTTCTTCCAATAAGAAACATAAATCAGATAACCCTCCCCACAGCCCCAATAACCCAATCCCACAAAATCAGCCAATCCCAGGAGAAATGCAACTTATTTCATATACAAATCCAACTGAACCAATAGCAGTAGATGAGATTCCTATAAATCTTGTAACTTATGTCTATGCAAGTGAAATAGAAAGTTACAAAGGTGTTCTGAGTTTGAGTTCTGAGAAGAGAAATTTTGTGCAAGAAAGTTTGAGAAAGTTTAATCGAAGGTAAAAAAATTGCAACTTATTTATGTTTAAATATTTTTATGCGTATTGTATGCGTTAGTTATGCGCATGATATGCATTACTTATGCTTAGGGTATGCTTATTAAACGCGCATGTTATGCGTATTTTATGCTTATGATACTTTTTATTTACAGGGACGATAGTATCTTGTTTGTTAATAACATTCTGATTTCCATATCTGATATTGACGACTTATTAAGCGATAGTTATTTAGGCAATGAACATGTATATCTTTTTGCCCTTTTTTAGATAAGAAATGTGAACTTATGCCTGACAAGAACCATAAATTTCTATACATCTCTCCAATCTATTGGGTTAGTAACTTAGTATTCAATTAATCAGTTTAAATATTGGATTTGTAACTTATATTTACTACTTGCACTTGCAGAATAACAAAGCCAAGAAAAAATTATCCAAATTGCAAATCGACCATATAACCGAGCTTTCTGTTTCTTCAAACAACATTTTATTACAGCCAATCATTGAATCCTCGCACATTACCCTTCTGGTTGGTTTGCTGAAAGAGCAAAAGTGAAAATTTTATGACTCCTTGCCCATGTCAGACCGTGTCAAAGAGCATAGGCTTGTTGTTCCAAAAATCGTAAGTGTTAGATGAACATGAACTCTTCAATTTTTAAAAAAATTACATAACTAATCCTTGATCTACGTATTTTTCAGCTTAAAACCCTATACTCTGACACGAAAGGAGCTTTTAAAGGTGATATCAGAAAATGGAAGCTTTCTACCATTGAAGGTGTACCACAACAAAAGAACTCTATAGATTGCGGGATGTATATCTGTAAATATATGGAAAGAATATGTCTTGAAGGAAACACTCATTGGATTGATAGTATAAATTGGCAAGCAAACATACCAAAGTATAGGCAGAATTTGCATACGAAATATTTTGTAAAACATTGAAAAAATGACAGTTTTTCATTCTATGTATAAATGTTTCTATGTATAAATGTTTCTGACATTCTGTGTATAAATGTTTAAACAGTTTCTGTGTATAAATGTTTATTTCTGAAGAATATATTTTTCAATTCTGTGTTTTTTAAACGTTTTTAAATAATACGCATAACGCACGCACCAAATACGCATAACGAACGCAACAAATATGCATAACGCACGCACAAATACGCATAACGCACGCATAAAATACGCATATAAATTTTTCAATTCTGTTTTTTAAATGTTTTTAATAATACGCATAATGAACGCATAAAATACGCATATGGAATGCACATAGTACTCATTTGAATAATACGCATACCGGAGCAGGCAGATAGGAGCTTGCAGATTTACAACTTGTTATGTTCCGGAATAAAGAGGGTTTTTTTGGTTTGAATGGAGCAAAAACAACCATTTCCAAATGTTCTGCAGGTATAGTTATTTTGGTAAATGAAAACACTTTATTCAGTTCGGATTATATTTTTTCTTGAAAACAGTTGAAAGGTGGATCCAATTTTGTGATTCCACTCCTGAGTTATAGAGTTTTGCTGTAAGAGTGTTGGGCCTGACTTGCTCTTCTTCTGGGTGTGAGCGAAATTGGAGTACATATAGTTAAGTGCAAACAAAAAGAAGAAATCAGCTATCAACACTCAGAATGAACTCCCTCGTATATATTATGCACAATAAGAGGTTAAGAGAGAGGAAGTTGAGGAATAAGGGGTTGAAGGATGATGAGGACCCGTTGGTGTGTGATGATGTGTCATCTGATAATGAGTGGTTCATAGATAATGAGACAGATTTGCCATTATCAGACTTACAGTTAGAAGATCTAAGCGTGGATGTCTTGAGGGGCGAAGCAGATCAAGTGGGCACATCCACTAAAATCACACCACACACATCCACTAACTCTGTAGCACAACAATCAAGTAAAGGTATTCCACAACTTCTTATATGTTGTAGCATTATATTTAATTATTTATGTCAAGTGAGTAATTAACATGATAATGATTTTTCTCTTATTGAACAGGGAAGAGAAAAGTGAGTCAAATTGAAGATGATGATGAAATGACATTCATAGATACAATTGGAGAAGAAGATTTCCTTGAATACCCACTTAGTGATGGGATATGATTGCATTTTATTTGTTCTTTGTACTTTGTGAGTTTTGTTAAACTAATATTTTCATATTTTATGATTTTGTACTTTAAGACATGATTTTATTGCATCTACTTTCTTACTTTCCACTATTTTCATATATTATTTAAATATTTTTATTGTAAGATAGAATATTGCTATTATTTTCTTGCTAAAACCCTTAATTTTTAATTTACGCAATTCTGTGTCCGTGAGGCTTACGCCTTAAACCGCCTCGAGGCTTACGCCTCGCCTCACGGACAAAAACCGCCTCGAGGCTTATTTACGCAATTTTAAACCACCTTGCAAGAAATCCTTATAATAAAAATGCATTCAGTTTTGCGTGTAATAACAACCTTGCAGGATATAATCCACTTGGTCACAATGCATTAAAATCGAAATTATTGGAAATGGAAAGAGCACACATTGAGACATTGCTTGAACCAACAAAATGAGTGCGGAAAGAAAAAGGTGTTAGTTTGGTGTGTGATGGTTGGACAGATCTTCAAAGAAGACCACTCATTAATTTTATGGTTGTTATAGAGAATTACCCTATGTTTATTAAATTTGTGAATTATGAAGGAGAATATAAGGATAAATATTTTATTGTCAATTTGATTAAAGATGTGATAGTCATGATTGGGCCTTCAAATATTATGCAGGTTATTACAGATGATACACCAGTATGCAGAGCTGCAGGATTGTTGGCTGAGCAAACTTATCCTCATATATTTTGAAAACCTTGTGTTGTGCACACTTTAAATATTACACAAAAAATATTTGTGCAGTAAAGAATATAGAGGCAAATGAAATCATCTATACTGAATGTCATTAGATAACAGTTGTTGCAGATGATGATGTTCTGATCAGAAATTTTATTATGAACCATTCAATGTTTAATGATTTCTCCCACTTGAGAATATTAGTTGTTGCTGAAACTTATTTTGCCTCTGTAATAATCATGTTGAGAAGATTCAAACAAATTAAAAATGTTGTTCACTCTATGGTAATTAGTGAGAAGTGGTTTTGCTATCTAGAAGATGATGTTGGGAAGGCAATGTATGTTAAAAAAAGATCTTAGATAATTTGTGGTGGGATAATGCAGAATATATTTTGGCTTTCACTGATCCTATCTATGATATGTTAAATAAATCATGCCTACATTTGATTTATGAGATGTGGGACTCTATGTTTGCAGAGGTTAAGGAAATTATATACAGACATAAAAGAAAGTCACATGAAGAAGATTAAAGTTTTCGGAGTGTTGTCTATACTATTCTTGAAGATAGGTGGAGCAAAAGCAACGCACCTCTGCATTGTTTAGCTCAATCATTAAATCCAATATACATTTGTATTCATCTTTTAAATTAATTTAAATTTCTTGGTTAATGAACATATAATTTTATATGCTTTGTATTATTTAAAGGTATTCAAGTAAAGAATGACTTCTAGAAGACCCTCAATGTGTCTCACCACAAAAAGATTTAGAAGTTTCAAATATGAGAAAAATATGCTTGAAACGATATTTTCCAAATGATAATGAGAGAAGAAAAATTAATATAAAGTTCTTTGGATATTTAAAGGATTTTGGTGATCAAGAATCTTTGGTTGATAGATGGATGATGGATCCAAAAATGTTATCCTTAATTCATGTAGCTTCGGCACCTGTTCTTCAAACAATAGAATAAAACTTCTTGGTCAAGTATCATCCTATTCCTGTTGTGAGAAAAATTAGAGCACATACTCATTTATTCAATCAATGAAGAGGAATAAAATAACTCTACAACGAGCTGAAGATTTAGTTTATGTGCATACAAATCTTCGTCTTCTATCAAGAAAAATCCCACTTTATATGACATGTGATAAAAAGATGTGGGATGTTGTTGGAGATGGGTTCAAATGCCTTAATGATATGGGATTATTGGAGGTTGCAAATCTTTCTTTAGAAGAACCAGAGTTGAAAGCAATGATATACAATGATGATGATATTGAAGGCCAAATACCAACCTCTCAATCTAATTCTATTACTCCCTCTATTGAGTAGTTGGACCTTTATATTGTACTAAATGATTTTTTGCTTATATTTTTGTGGATGTACTAGACATTTTGTACTAAACATCTTTATGTTATAAGCTAAACAAACTATCATGAAATTGATTTATTATTGCTTGTTATTTTTAATATAATGTTACCTTAATTTCTATATATCATATTAAAAAATTATTATGTCGTGTCCACGCCGCACCCATGTCCTATATTTTTAAAAAATGCCGTGTCCCGTGTCCCGTGTCTGTGTCGTGTCCGTGTCGCCATGTCCGTGTCGGTGCATCATAGTTTGTAACTAACTATGCACATAGTTGGAACCATGAGAATAGAGACTGAGAAACTAATACTACAGGAAAAACATAAGCCTATGACTATAGAAGAGAACACAGATAAATGAAAACCTGTAGATTCAATCATCATGTGGACATGATTAGTTTATATATTTCGAAATAACAAGTAATTTGCTAAATTACATCTTACCAGTACCAAAAGGCCACCGAAACAGAAACAACCAGTCATAGATAAACTCAGAAACCTAAGGTCCCTTCCAGCCTGACAAAAAAAAGGCACGATTAGTTCCAATTCAGATGTTTTCAATAACAATGAACAGTTAAAACCAAGATCCTAGAGATCTTTAGACTAAGAAAACACATGACATTGCAATAATAGACATCTTAGGTTGCTTCATATGGATTTTATGGGTAAACGGACACCTTGTCGAGTAAAGAATGATTTATAATGAAAAATTAATGTGCCTGAAAAACTCATTAATATTTGAGACGTTAAAAGATGATCCTTGTAATTACCGGAAATATAAAGGTTTCAGATAACTACCGGAGAGATAAAGATCTGCATTACGTGAAACTATGTTTAAAAATAATGTATATTAAAGCTTAAATGGTTAGCCAACTGACTCTATTTTCGTTGGCGAAGTGTATGATACTTGTGTCTAGTTGTCACTATTTTTTCTTATTAGTGCCAAAATAATGAGTCTTGTCATTATTTTAAAATCATGTCTATATTTGTCAATCTGTCAATTATGAAGTTAAAATGATCATTTGACATTTTGGATATGCTTTCATTGTTCTAATTTAGTAGGGTTAGAAAATTCAGAAATTTATGACTACTATTATAAACTTTGGCTGTAATTCAACTAGTTGATCATGCAATAAAATTAAGGCTTTCTTTTGACATCGATCTGAGAATCATTTCCTCCCTCTCCTAAACATTAGGCTTGTTTTGTAATAACCCAAAAAGATTTTTTTTTATTTTAAATAAAAATAAAAGTAAATACTACAACAACAACCAGCCTTTATACCACTTGTGGTCGCCTACATGAATCATTTTTCTCCAATATGTGCTATTAAAACTCAATTCCTCAATTAAATCTTAAAAAAAGGAATTTTTAACACTTTCTAACAAAGTTATTTTATATCTATCTTTATCTTTCTTAACATAAGCCAGCTCTAATACATCTACTCTCCTAACCGGGTCATCAAAAGGCCAATATTTTATGTGAGCAAACCATCTAAGACGATTCTCTATAATCTTATCTTCCACTAGAGCTACTCTAACCTTTTACCGTATATATTTGTTTTACATTTTGTCTCTAAGTGCAAAGCCAATCATCCACTTGAGCATCTTCAATAAAACCTAATGTTCTGTGATTGATGTTTATTAGACCTTTGTAGTTGATTAAATGAAATGTTTTGGGATCCTTCCATTACAATTCAATTTTGAACTTATTGGATCTTTATGAGTTAGGATTGAATTACCTATTTTGGTTTGGGTCATTCAAGTAGTTGAATTTATTACCCAATCTATTGTCGGAAGAGCTCTAAAAATGGTGTTGGAGGTATGCTCAATCGGCTGCACCCCCTCCCCCCAAAATTTACATTTTATACTCGAGTGAGGTGTAGAACTTGCATTCTTTCAAGGTTCGCTGAGAAGCAAACTTATAATAACAGTCATGCCAATATTTGGATATTCGATGAAAAAATCTCGAGAATAATTTAATATGGTAAATTTAAACTTAAATTAATATACAAAAAACATGAAAAAAACATTTATAACAAAAATTTATTTGCTGCTTATGATTAGCACCTATAAATAAAAACAGCTAAGGAGAAGAAGTAACATTTGGAATACATCAGATCAACATTACCAGCAATGTTCCTTCAAGACTATGTGTTGCAGGTGTTATCATTAGTGCGATGAAAAATGGAAGCAAGACTTTGTGCATCTGAAATCATAAAAAAATATTTTAGAGGAAAGATATTCACACAGTAAGACATCAGAGAAGTAAACCAAGTTACTAAGACTATGTATTGCAGGCGTTATCTTCCAAACTTGAACATACCAAATTACAAATAACCTACACTCTAAATAGCTTGATTCATGGACTAGCTATGACAATTGTGTTTATCTGCTTAGCCATTTGAACAAAGTTCAAGCACAAGAAATTAAACTTAATTTGTAATATAAATAAACAAACATTAACAAAAGTTGTGCCACTTAATTATGTCCATTAAAGTTCTTGCACATTCTTCTACAAGTAGCCTGATCAAAGTTTTATTACAAGGTAAATTTTTATGCCATGGCTCAATTATGGTTATTTTGTTGCAACTCAATATGAGATTATCATAAGTTTATCTTCATCATATAATCTCTCGATAGGCAGAGTAGGTTTTATTAATTTTCAAAGTTATTGCTAGGCATCAATTTGTAAGCTTACACTTTTAAATCAAATCCATACAAGTGATGTCATGATATAATAAACAGTGATCTAAGTATGAGTTATGTAACTGATAAGCAAGACAACAAAAGGGAAGTTTGGGATGGACTTTCAAGATCTTATTGTTGAGAAGAAAAGAATTAAAAATCAAGTGCAGCCAAAAAACTGAGAAGTAAAAAAAAGGAAAAAAAAAAGACAAATGAATGCCTCAAGAGTGGTGAGGAAAGGGTAAAAATAGAGAAAGAGCCACATGATGAGGAGAAAACAAGGGAAATTGATTCTCAAAGAAGATACCAAATGCAGGCCATATCTTTATTCCATAATAAAATATCATTTAATGACAACCTGATTATTTGAAATAGTAGCTATAATTTTTTGGACAAATTAACCCAATCATAAATTGACAAGAACGCTCACTAGGACAGAAGACTATCTACACCAAATAAATTACAAAAAGATAAGTAAAGTTGACAATATAGACGGGTATGTTAAATAATGTTCTGTAGACTAGCATAAACAGATAATGAGGACTAGAAATCTTGTAGTAGATGTTTCGCACAACTCCCTAGGTTGAGAAGAACTTTACTCAAGAGTTCTAAAAATATTGCTAGAAGTAGAGATTCTTGAATATAAAGTTGAGCTACAGAAATTCATTTGGTGCTGTCCATCCTAGAAATAAGATCAAAAGGAAATCCAACCTGACAAAAGAGATGAAGCGATAGAACAAGATAACATCCAAATTCGACATATTCAGTGTATTAGTGTGATTTGTTTCACAAATGGACAAAATTTGAGCAGTTTTACTGGCAGATTCTAGCTTGTCAGATCCACTTTAGGGTCTTCAATATTAGTTCAGATCTACCATTATCTCAAAAGGCATTATAAAGAAATAACTATCCTTACCATAATTTTTCTCCACAAGAATGGAGAGCACAAGAAAATCAAACTCATATCTTGGACACCACCACCAAACCTACTGATAAAGGAGGGCTTGGCCTTCCCAATATTGACTCTTCGCATACCATCAGCAAGTGCAACTTATATGGAGACTGTTTAACTCTACTACTTAACTTGTCACATGGCTTTTTAACAATTATTTATCTTGCTGGACTGAGCCTTCACATAATGCTACTCGTTTTTTGAAAGCTCCTTGTAACACTACTATAAGAAGTAGAAGTTGGCTAAATCTTAAGGTTAAGCAATCATCACCTTTTTCTTTCATGATCCTTGGTTCAAAGGGAAATCTCTTATTGAAGTATTTAAAAGATCTGTAATTGTTCCCTTTAATTGCTCCCATCATTCCACCTCCAATGATTTTATTTTCAATGGAAAATAGTGATTTTTCCCATCCACAAACCCCATCTATAATGATTGTGCCCATCAAATTATCCAAATTGAGATTCACATTTCCAATACTAGATTTTATTGGTTGGGGAGTACACCTTTTCTTGCAAAGAAACCTAGAACAAACTATATATGACTGAGCCCAAAGTTCCTTGGAGCAAATTTCTTTGGTTTAAAGAATGCTCCACTGCAAATGCACCTTTTTTTTGGAAAATCCATGTTGGTGGCATAAAGACAAGGGTGTCCTACAAGCTACGTGAATTAATGTTGAGTAAAATTGTGTACTTTCTTTTTGGAATCTCAAGATCATTTTTTCTTCGATTGCACTTATGCCTTCAACATCTTCCAAAATGCATACCACACAGTTCCTTTCACTTTAGCTGCAATATGATCAAGAGTTTAGATATGAAGATGAAATTAAAAGTAAATTACTAAGAGTTTTTTTCTTCTTGCCATTCATATCACTGCTCATTCATTGCTGCATGAAAAAAATTGTAGGATTTTTTAATACAAAAGGACACTAACATTCTAGTTTCTAAAATTCATTTTGCAATTAGGTTGAAAACCACAATGTAGAAGTTTAAAGGTGATATTTCTCACAGTCACTTACTGTTATACTATATCCTTGAATTTTGCTTTTGTCGCCACATTGTTGATGGCATCTGTGATTCTAGTTATCTTGCTCTCTAACTATTGATTGTGTTTTTTTTTGCTCTTTTGCTGGTGTGGGCAGGTTGTAAGTTCTCATCGGAGATGCTATAACTATATGGTATGGATGTCACACCCCATTTTGCATCCCCCCCCCCCCCCCCCCCCCCCCCCCCCCCCCGCGTATCTCAACCAAGAGTGTAATAAAGAAGAAAAATCTAAACAACCCTCTTCTTACTAGCACCCATTCTGAACTACTTAAATTAAAATCAAATGAGTAAAAAAATAATCTATTAAAACTCTCCTAACATATAAAGTTTTATACTTAACAAAAAGAAGCATATGATATACCTCAAATAACCTTAAAAATAATGCACATTTAGAGCTTTACTAAAATTTATTTACATACACCAAAAGTCTCTATACAGCCTCCACTTGAATTTCTATATACACTCAAAATAAATGTACACTAAAAAGAGTAGTCGCTCCTTTCCAACTAATGTCCTACTGGCTCCTTCCCCTTTACTTCAGTGCAACCACTGCTAATGAGCTAGGGCTTAATAAAATATGCAAGCAATGCAAAAGAAATAACAATTACATTTTAATAATTAATTTAAAACATATTTAAATTCTATATCACATAAGAAATGCATAATATCACATCCTATCTTGTTTACTATTCAATACCTTTAAACAAGTCATATGATGACTATAACCTTTTACACCATTTCTATTTTTCAATTCAAAATTGGGTTTGAATTTCCAACTTTTAAAATTGAAGTTGCTCCGTCATTTGAGATTGGGTCCAAATTCCGAACTTTTAGAAATTAGAGAGTGTGAGCTTACCTCGTCAGGTCTTTCGTTTAACCTGTGCGAGTCTATCCCCCATATATGACTTATTTCACTTTTTAACTCTTCCATTTTCATGTACATTTTCATAATCATACAATACTAATGTAATTGGTACTACTTAGTGATTCAACAATTCACATATATGAATAAAGGGGAATAAATTGAAATAAATGCTTTCATAAACATAACAAATATTAATTTGCAAATGTATAAAATTTTACTATTTTCTATGCATCGTTTGGGTATCTCACCTCATCCTCTAGAGTACTCGGGTGATGCTCTCCGAAACCCCAACCACTTTTTCATTTATAAACAACCTCAAAAGCATTATTCCTCATTCAACCAAAAATCTTTCCTAATCTCCTCCCTAATCTCCTCCTTTTCCTTTCTTATCCGATTGAATTCAACAAATGGTTTCAGCATATAAGAATTTCAGCAATTAGGAACATTTAGCATTCAAAAATTGCTTTATTTCAGAAATTCTTTACTGAATTACTAAATTCCAGCAATTAATTTCAGCACATACGCACTAATTTCAACAACTACAATAGCATACAACATCACCAACTGTTCTTACTAATTGTAGAATTCCAAATAATAAACACTCTGTTGTCTAACCCAATTCCAGCAACCAGTTGTAGAATTCAGCTCCACACAGCAGCCCGCCTCCTTCAGCTCCCAGCTATCCTACGGCTTGCACAGCAGCTGCTTCGCACGCATGAATGGGGAGGGAAGAAATGAACAAATGGTTAAGATTTAATGCTTCAGGAAATTTCTTAATATAATTTTATCACTAAGTGCACTAAGGCTCCACTAATAATAGCCTTCTATCTTCAATCTCCCAACCGCATGATTTAATCTATCCATTGCATGTGCATTTAAGTGATTTCAACTACAGTGATAATAATAATAATAAATGTAAAGTGCCTGTTGAATATTAATTAACTTTTACTAGTTATATATTAATAGTTACTTAACTTAGTTTTAAAGTAGCTGGTATAGAAAATTAATAATTATGCATATATTAAATTAGTAGTTTACATATACATCTATATGTCAAAATGCTTGAAATTACAAATACAATTTAATGTAACGAGAGTTTATGCGTACATTATTTTGAGTATTTTTTGGTATTATATGTAAAACTCAAAAAATATCGATCGTAGGCATCGCACGCATTTGGATGCGTCGCGATAAAATTAGGCAAAATTTTGAAGTCGTCGAATTCCGACGAAAATAATTTTATAAAATCGTAAATAAAATTTCGAACAAATTGGTATACAGGACCTATAAGGAATTTCGCTTAGTTTGAAAATTAAAATTTAAAGAAATTTTTAAAATTTCCCAATATGACTAAAATGACCTTCTATTTCTTCATCTACTTTTAGAATTTCTTCACGGTATTTAGGACATTATGCAGTTAACCATAGCCATCCACTCTTAAGGGGACCTAAATCCATTCAATCCCCATTCGTTTCTTGTGGCCGAACCCAAGGGAGAGGGAGGCGGAGAGAGGGGTGACGGGACAAAGGCCAAAGCAGCTACGACGTCGATTTCCGGTGGCCGGACTTGAGGGAAAGTGAAGTGCAAGGCAAGGGAAGATTAAGGTAAGCTTTAGATCTAGGATTTCTCATTTCTCTTTCATGATTTTCCTTAAGAGAAAAATTTAGGGTTTTTCATAGACTTAGATTTTCTTTAGGAAATTAAAAGGAGATTGTTAGGGAAAGCAAAAGGGATAATTTTAAACCTACAAATGAGATTTTTCCCAAAAATTTTAGATTTCAAAAATTAGGGTTTCTTCCAATGTTCTTTTTCTTTCAAAATGCTTCTGTAAAAATTATTTCTAATGGCATTAGAAAGTTTCTAATGGAAGTTAATTAACATTTTATAAAAAAATTCAAGTTCCAAAATTAGAGTTTTTCCTAATCATGAAAATTTTTAAGTGTTATTGTTTCAAATAAACTTATGAAGAACTTTGAAGGTGAGAATTAGGATTTTTGCACAATTTTTTTTTTATTTTAATTTAAATAAATCTGAAATTTTCTTTTATTTTAATTAATAATTAAGTGTATGAGAGGTTTTCTTATGCATATATTATGAAATGAACAAAAAGAGGATACCCAAAAATTAGAGTTTTGAAGAAATTAGAAATTAGAAAAATTAGAAAGTAAAATTATATAATTTTGAATTGGTAAAAGGTTAATTTAAGAAAATTAAGAAACTTAAGGTTCTTATGATTTAGGAAGTTTATGTGATGGAAGCATGTGACATTAAGTGATATGTTATGTTATGTTTTTTTTTAGATATTGGAAGTGATAGAGGGAAGATTGCGATAGGACAATTGGCAAATTGCACACAGTGGTGAAGTAAGAAAAATGCCGTTCTTTTAAATTCGGAAAATCATTCGCTTTCTAAATGATAGCATGTTCTTATAATATCATGTGATTAGCCAATCTTTAGTGGCTCTTTCTTTATGCTTGGATATGCTTTAGATATGTTATTTGAAATATTTTAAATTTTACCATCTGACTTTCATTCCCGCCTCGCATATGCAAGCTTACCGGACCGGGTCATGACAAGAGTGGTATCAGGACAAAAGAGTTTTAACATGCTGATCAATATGAAAGAGCTAATACAATGATCTTATAAGTTAGAGTAGGTATAGAATGTATGTGTTATAGACTGCTTAATTTATTTCGTTGCATTACATCTCAGGGTCATGGACCCTGAAAATGTTATCACTGATGGCAATACGGGTGAAATTAGAAGGGATCTACTAGCCGTAGCATAGCCTCCGAGTAATATATCAATGCTACAATGGAATCATTTACTCAAATGATTCAGATTATCAAAAACACCAAGACTCAGGCCGGTGGTAGTGGAAATAATCTTATGGATAAATATTTGAAGCTGTTCTAAGACATGAATCTTCATTTGTTACAAGTGGACCCATAGAGGCAGAAGATTAGTTTATAAGAATAGAGAAAAATTTGGAGGGTATGTCTTATCCTGAGGTTAGAAGGATTACTCTTGTTGTTTATGCTTTTATTGGTAATGCAGAAAGGTGGTGGAGAAGCCAGTTACAAGAGACCTTTGGAGAGCGATCGAGCAGTCAAGTCTCTTGGGTAGAGTTTGTAAAAGTGTTCAGAGATTGGTTTGTACTGATATTAGCCAGAAGACAGATGCAGGATAAAATAATTAGGCTGGTACAAGGTGATAGATCTATTATGCAGTATGAGGCCGAGTTCACCATGCTTTCCAGACATGCCTTTCATTTGATACTCAATGCAAAAGAAAAGTGTCATCATTTCCTATATGGTATGAAGGATATCATTAGACAACATTTGATTCCTTTCGACATTGAGAATTATTCTACTTTGGTAGAGAGGGCTCGAAGGATTAAATTAGACTTGCAAGCTACTCAGAGGAGAAAAAACTTTCAGAAAAGGAAGAATGAAGACAGGACAAAGTCTACTCAATCAGTTCAGTCTGAAAGATCTACTTGGAAGAAGCCTAGATCCAGCACTTCAGAGAGCAACACTCTTGTTTTATGTAATATGTGTGAGAGGGCACATAAAGGTGAGTGTCTCTCTGGAACCAATACCTATTATTAGTGCCATCAACCAAGACATATGACGAAGTATTGCTCTATTTTGGGACAAAAGTCTGCCACAGAGGCCAGGGCAGGTAGTACTCAGAGGACAGCTAACAGGATAAAAATGGTGGAGTCTATTGCATCAACTCCATCTCAGTGCCGAACTCGTCAACCTGTTCAGCTAAGGGTTTATGATTTATCCCATCAAGGAGCCAAGGACTTCCTGATGTTATACGAAAATTTATTTAAATGTCAATAAATTCTTTTATAATAAATAAAGCATTATGTTATATACATGATATTAGGGACAATCTTTGTGTGTAACAAGCCTGTTAAGGTATTGTTTGATACGGGAGCATCGCACTCTTTTATTTCATGTGGGCTCCGAAAATTCGGCCCCGGCCTCCACTCGCTTTTCTTATTTGGCGAGGGAGTTTTAACGAACTAAGTTCCGGGGAAAATTTTGGAAGGCAGATGGGTTTGTAGATAAGACACTACCCAGAGATTTTGCCCTCATTTTGTGAGGACTTTATGATCTGAGTTCTGGTTTCCTATAGGCGCAAGCCCCTATAGTTAATTACCTCTCTCGATCACGAGAGAGAACTTTCGATTAAGGCTAGTCGTCAATCAGATACGTAGAGTATACGTGTTATCTGGCATATAGTAGCAGCAATGGATTTGGATATTTGAAATTGGATTTGGATTTGGGTATTTGGCAAGGTTTGAAAAGTTTGGAAGATTTGATATTTAAAATAGAAATTTCACCATCGTGCACTTAAAGCGGATGGTGGGGGAATGGATGATGGACCCGATCAAGATCCCATGGTTCCGTCGTCCCGGGCCATCGTGGTCCCTGGTCTACTTAGTCAGAGGAGGTAGTCGACCCAACCTGACAGAAGGATCCTTGTCGGCAGCCATGGGTTGCTTCGTCCAAGGGGACCTTGTAGACCTGGGGTGAATGTTTGTCTAAGGGGACAAATTTAAATCCACCTTAGCTAACATAGGGCTTTGTGCCCTATCAATCATATCCTATTGATTCATATCTCAAGGATTTAACGCAATTAAGGAGCGTATTGGCTCTGGCCATAACCGGTATCTGTGGTGCCATTTGGCGGCGAAACCATTCGGTTTAGAGGGCCCCGGGTCATAACCGTTTACCTGCAGTGCCATTTGGCGGCGAAACTGCCGGTTAGAAGATACGTACCACGTCCTTATTGGCAAGAGATTGTTTGAGAATGGATCCTAGTGATATTTTCGACTAGGCATTTGACTCTTTGTGAGCTAGAATAAATTTCAATTTGTCCGCCTCGGCAAACTGTTGCGGAGGGCGGGTGGATTTTGCTTTAAGTGCGTCGATGGATTTATTTCAATTTTAAATATTTTTGGGATTTTGGAATTTTGGGATTTTTTGGAGTTTTCTGGGATTTTTTTGAGTTTTCTGGGATTTTTGGATATTTGGAACGGCATTGGAAACTATTTTGGAACCCTCCGGTTGAGATGTTCATTCAACACATCCATCATCGGGGTGTTTGGGGTCATTCCTCTTTATGGATTGAACCATGTCAACTCTGTCGGGCTGTCGACAGAGGATCGGGTTTCGTAGGCTTTATGCCCTTTGATAGTGAATTATCATTGTTCTAGGCCTTGAAGACCTAATATGGATATTTTGAGACAAATATAATTGTCGCCACAACCGTATATTTGTTTGTTGGTTCGAACCCTGTCGACTTCTATTGACCCGTATAGAAGGATCAGTTTTGAACCTGAATTCACTTGTCAATCCGCGCAGCATCCCTAGACGTCACGTGTGTACCAATAACACGCTCGCCGGGGCCCATGCGGGTTTTATAATTATTTTTACCCCTTTTAGTGTACCTATGTGTATACAAACTACGGTGCACTTGTGTGGGGGTATTTTAAAAGTATTCGTAGACGCCTTCTGTCTGCTTGTATGGAGGTTGCAGATCCGGTGGCGTATCGTGGCAGCTTCTGATTTTAATTATTTGCTGTTTCATACAGGTAGACTGTCGTGCACTAGTTGTTGATTTTTGTAGGCGGGTCATAGTGTACTAACTAATCTCCTGCATTAGGTCGTAGGAGCTTGCACTTGTCGTAGTCTTCATGCATTTTGTTTTGGTCTTTGATCTTTTCAGTACATCCGCTACTACTGCATGTAGGTAGGTAGATGTCTTCCTTCTCATACTGAAATTGACTTCAGGATACTGCATTTACTGAAGTCTTTCTACACCTACCCATAAATGTCATATTATACATACATCCGTATTCATAGAAAGATTGTATGTATTGCAGATCTTTTGGAGTAGTAGTTGATAGTAACATTCACCATCTTTTATTATGATAACTTGTAGGTGTATAGGTATTTTGTTCATATAGCAGGTATATAGTATTTGTATACGAATAACAAGTCGCATAAATTTCTACACTCTTCAGGGGCCTTTGCATTTATTCCATGTTAATTCCTTCTGCTCGCAAGGGGTTGATGTATCTGCTTATGCCTCTTGTATGCTTTGTGTGCTTGGATTCATCACATGTCACTTGTCAACTCTCTTGATTGTAGGAAATTCGTGTATTCATTGGATACTTGATTGGCATTGACTATGAGAGTATCCCCATAATCATTGTATGTTGTGATGTGATTGTTACTTACAAAACAAGTTAATATATTAGTCTGTGAGCCATCTAATGTTGAATGTGTGTTCACCGCCTCAAGGGGACCTATCATACTTGTAGAGAACATATCATTATTGTTTGCAGATCGATTTGATTGGATGCTCCGAGTTGCTTCAATATGAATCTTCTATTCATTTGAGTTTGAGTCCAAATGGTTCAAGCTCCCTTGTATCACTTTCAAGTTCAAGCTTCTTGTTGTTTAAGCTTGAGTCCAAGTTCAATCATGGTTTTGTACTATCCAATTTTTGTTCAAGTTTAAATCAAGTTCGAGTGTAGTCCTTGTTGTCTTGTAGAGTCCAAGTCCGAATTCAAATAATAAGCTCAAGTTTCATATCCATAAGTTTCACTTTGATCTTAGTCATTTGAGTTCAAGATCGTGTTCAAAACACAAGTTCAAGCTTACAAGTTTCACCATTTGATTCGAATTTAAGCTCATTTTGATTAAGTCTCTTGTAGTTCGTGTCACATTTGAGTTTGAATTTGATGTCAAAGTCCTCTGTAATCTTGTTTGGTTCAAGTTCTTGTCCTTTGCACCAAGTTCATTTTTTTGTTTGTTCATACGACAAGTCTAAGTCCTCACTTGGTTCAAACCAAGTTTATAAGTTTCAAGTGAGCTTGTTAACTCAAGTTCAAAATGTATGTCCACAAGTTTTGAGTCCAACCTTGCGAGTCCAAGTTCATATTCATTTAGAATTGAATTTAATTGGGTTCAAGTTCATTTAGATGGATTGAATCAAGTCCACAAGTCCCCAAATTCTTCAAAGTCCTTGGATTTTCGATCCAAATTTCGGCAGCCTCCCAGCGTCTCCCCCGTTTAGGGGAAAAACCAAGAGGCAACCATTCCCCTCGACGCTACGTGAGCGCTTCAGGTAGGTGTCAAAAATGACACCGCGGTCGCGAATGAAATTTTTTTTATCCCCGCCTGCTACGTGAGCATTTAAGGGTTTTTTAGGTTTGTTGATTATAAGAAGAGAACAGGCGTTAGAAATAAGCACAGATTTCCCCCCACTGCACCACGTGGGCGTTCGGGGGTACTTATATAAGAATACAAAAGAAAACAAAAACACATTTTTTTTTAATCCCCTTCGCCGCAAACGTCGCACCGGTTTCCCACCCTAAACGCTACTTGAGCGCCTCGGGGGTTTGCCGGCTCGTTGCAAGCTTTGGAGGGGGATCCTTATCTCGTCACAAGCATCGCACCGGTTTCCCGCCCTCAACGCTACGTGAGCGCCTTGGGGGTTTGCCGGCCCGTTGCAAGCATCGAGAAAAGAATCATTTTCATTTTTTTTAATTTATAATTAGTGATAAATTAAATATAATTAGTTATATTTAAATTACAACTAACTGTATTTAACTTAAAATTAATTACAAATTAATTAAACATAATTTATAATTAATTAAAAATTAATTATAATTAATTACATTTATCATATAATTAATTATACTTAACTTAAGATTAATTATAAATTAATCATATTTAACTTATAATTAATTATAAATTAATTACAATTAGTTATACTTAAAGAATAACTAATTATATTTTAATTTAATATTAATTCTAAATTAAATGAATTTAATTTGAGATTAATTATAAATTAATTATAAATAATCTCAAATAAATAATATAATAAAATAAATAACAAAAAGTAAAAATAATAATAAAAAAAAAACTAATGATCATTAATAATAATAATAATAATAATAATAATAATATTATTATTATTATTATTAATATATTAAAATACCTAAACTAAGAGGTGTGAAGGGGAGGATCGGCCAGAGGAGATCGGGCAAGAGGGGAAGAGGAGGCGTATGGATGGAGCTCGATCGGGCAAGGGAGGAATCGGGTAAGGCATTCTCTCCCTTCTCTCTCTCTCTCTCTCTCTCTCTCTCTCTCTCTCGGGTTGAAGAAGAAAGGGGCAGAGGCTATGGGAGGTGTTCGGACGGGTTTGCGTGAGAGCTGGAGTCGGGCAGAGGTAGGAGGAGGCATCGGCTACGGGAAACAGAGGAAGAGGTTCGGTCGGCTAAGCAGAGAGGAGAAGTATCGTGGGAGAGGGAGGAGATCGCGTCGTTGAAGGTGACGGGAGAGGAGGAGAGAGCTTTCGCGTGGAGGAGCCGAGGGAAGAGCGGGGACTTCGGCTTCGTTTTATAGAGGCGAACGGGGCTCGATCGAGGAGAGGATCGCAGGATTCGCGCAGGAATTACGGGAAATTGACCGGAGCGGCGCCATTTGCAGCGGGATTTCGGCACGACTTCGCGGCTGGATTCGAGGATCTAACGGTTTTGAGGTGTGGACAGCCGGCATTGCATAACAGGTATGTGATTTTTTTTTTTTTTTTTGTCTTTTGGTTCATGCATAGAGGTCAACAAATGCCCCCCAACAAATGTGGTTCGCGTCTAGAGCGAATCACGTTTGTTATATGCTGATTGACCCTATGGATCTCTAGGTTTTTGTTCTAGATGTCACTCTAGGGTTTCATTTAGTGGATCTCCAAAATTCTTATTTGGATGTCACACTACGATTTTCCTTTAGTGGATCTCCAAAATTTTGCTTGGATGTCACACTAAGATCTTTGTTTAGTGGATCTCCAAAAATTTATTTGGATGTCACACTAAAACGTTCTTTCTCCATAGATCTCTTGGATATATCAATAGATGATTGAGATACTGATTTCTTTTGCCCTGTGCTTTGTGCTGCGGACATTGATGTAGAATTGCCTGATTTGTCTTTACTGACTTGTCAGATGATTTTTTTTTGTACATTCGGCCCTATGCTTCTAGCTTTGGCGGGCTTGATGAAGGAGTAGATGCCGATGATCTAAACCCTTAGGTTTGTTTTAGGTCGATGGCGAAAAGTCATCGGTCCAGAGCTTTGTGCAAAGCGGACTTGTTGATGACGGAATCCACTTAGTTCAGCCTTGGGCTTTGTGTGAACTTTGGGATAATTTTCTTCGGTCCTTTGCTTTGTGCTTTTGCGGACTTGTCGAAGAAAAATTCCTTCGATCCTCGCTTTGTGCTTTACGGATTTGTTGAAGGATTTGCAGGTTCTGGAAACAATTGACAGTACCGAACGTAGGTAGTATCTTGATCCTTAACCACTTGAGAAGACTTTAATCTGAATCACTTGAGTTCATCAGATTGGAAGAGCTAGAATTTGATAGCTCTTTGTCCTCTAGTTGCTGAGATGGGGGTTCCTCTATTGCGGCCTTTCTTATGGCTTGTTGAGTAGACGGAGCTGCCAGCGATCCGGCCATATTTGGGCTTGTTGGATCCGACCTCTTACACCCATTCAGGCTTCAGACTTGAGCTATGGGAATTGCGCTTCCCAATGCTGATTTTGCTGAAGTTGACAGATTTGGAGTCTTGCTTTATGGTTGAAGATTTTGGAGCCTACGAACATTTGGTAGTCGTTCGAGACTTAACCTTCCACTGGAACTTTGATTCTCCAGTCATTTGGGGAGAATTTTGTAGACTACGATCACTTGAACTTGTCGAGTCAAATTTGCCTTCGTACTTCCTACAGTCCCTACTGACGGGTTGACGAAGTGGGGGTTCCGCTACTACGGCCTTTCTTATGGCTTGTTGAGTAGACGGAGCTGCCAGCGATCCGGCCATATTTGGGCGTGTTGGATCCGACCTTTTACACCCATTCGAACCTTAAGCTTCAGGATGTTGGAAGACTTCAAGCTTCTTCAGCTCAATTTTGTATGAGTGTGTAGCCATAAAAGTCTCTTTCTTGACTTTTGAGTCTTAGTTTGTTGGATATGGCGTCTCGATCTTTTGAGAGGTCACCTGCATAGGCTTTAAAAGAGAAACATCTGTGTTCTTTAGCACAAAGTAATGTTTGAATTGATAATTTTAAATATTTATTCGGGGATCTCGGCATGCAGCGCGATGTCGACCCGAATAAATATTTAAAATGCCCCCTGTCTTGTAGGGACATTTTAGAATGAAATAAACTTGAAATTTCTAGATTTTAAATATTCATTTGGGGATCTCGGCGTATAACACGATGTCGACCCAAATGAATATTTAAAATGCCCCTGTCTTGCAGGGACATTTTGGATAGGCTTTTGTATCTTTGAGATTTTAAATATTTATTTGGGGATCTCGACACGCAGCGATGTCGACCCAAATAAATATTTAAAATGCCCCCAGTCTGATGGGGGATTTTGAAATGCGTTCTTGCTATACAAGAGAATTTCAAAATATGGACAAACATGCATTAATAAATATGCATATAAAATTTTGATCATCACAAAAATACATCATATATGTAATTTTCATGCGTGATATTTCTTTAAATGTCGACCGTTGATTGGCGGCATAGGCCTCTGACCGTTCAGATCGATCAACTGATATGCTCCTCCTTGGTATACCTTCTCGATGACAAATGGACCTTCCCAATTGGATACGAATTTGCCACCAATTTTTCGGTGTGGAATGATTGGTCTTCTCAGCACCAGGACCAATCCCCTTCCTGAAATGATCGAGGACGCACCATACGATCGAATGATTTTGCCATTCTTCCTCGGTAGATTTCCAGGTTTTGTTGAGCTTGTAACCTGATTTCATCGAGTGCATCAAGCTCTTCCAAATTTATCTGCACCATAGTCAAACTTAAGCTCAACTACAATTGCCTCAAACAGTACTTACATTAACCAAATAAAACTTGAACTGCAAAAAATTTAACTTCTCTCATTTATTTCTTGATGCAATCAAAAAATATAGGGGAGCCTATATTTTTTTATCACAAAAAAGAAAATTGACTTCCTATATAAAAGAAGACACAAAATACCTCAAAAGAAGAGATAACTTAGAGATAATAGAACAACTCTTACACTTCATATAAACGAACACTTTTATAAATAAAGACTCTTACAAACTTGACTTTCAACATAATATGACATTACAACCCTTAACTCTTACAAATGACTCAAACAAAATGACACCCTAAACTTGCTTACTTTGAGAAGAAAGATTCAGATGGAGTGGCACTTGCGGAGAGACGAAAGAGGTTAGAAGCCAAGAAGAAAGGTTGGAAAGAGCTCGCAAGATTTCCGGAGGGGATGAGAAGAAGAAGTGGACAAAGCTCGCAAGCTTTTCCAATGAAACCCGCAGGTTTACATTTCCAAAAATCACATCACATAGCATATCTAAAACAGCCACAAACAACTCCTATTTATAGTTACAAAAGGAATACAAACAGCCACTAAAACTTAATTAAAAGCTAATTAAAATAGGAAGATAGAAGGCCAAAAGACACCTAAAAACTGCAGTAAAAAACTGCATAGAAATCAGCTAAAGTCTCTTGGAATTCCTCCCAAAACAGCCACCAAATCAGTCCAAAAAACTGTCCAAATTCTGTCCAAAAACAGCCCCAAAATCTCTTCAAACAGCAGCCCAAAAATCTTCAAACAGCTGCCCAACATTGCGCAGGAAACAGGGCATTAAATCCACGGGAAGAGCCCCCTGGCTGCTTCGGGAAAACAGCCCAGCTAGGGAACCGAAAACAGCACAGGAAACAAGGGCTTAAGGCACGGGAAAATAAGAGACAGCCGCAGGAAACCAAGAGCCAAGGCGCGGGAACCCAGCAGCCATTCACGAGAACCAAAGGGTCAAGCCACGGGAACAAAGGAGCCATCCACAGGAACCAAAGGGACAACACATGGGGGAATAAACATCAATTTATGAGCTAAATAAGGTTCTCTACTAGACATTAACGTGCTGAATCTAGTAGAGGACCCAAAATTCACCAAAATAAAATCTAAGTTGTTTTGACACCAGCAGCCATTCACGAGAACCAAAGGGTCAAGCCACGGGAACAAAGGAGCCATCCACAGGAACCAAAGGGACAACACATGGGGGAATAAACATCAATTTATGAGCTAAATAAGGTTCTCTACTAGACATTAATGAGTTGAATCTAGTAGAGGACCCAAAATTCACCAAAATAAAATCTAAGTTGTTTTGCCCCCCCCCCTGTATGCATCATTTCTGCACTTCAACCTAGTAATTACGAATACATATTTTGTTAAATAAAGACGTTAATTCATCATCATCACCTAAACTATTAGAAATCAACATTATGAATTCCCATATTCCATAAGTATTACCTGAAGTTTTAAATTTATTCTTCATAAATCAGTTTGCCTTAGATGTTAATTGACAAATAGAAAATTTCCTTTACCCGAAGCGTATCATTAATTGCGTGTAATTTTAAATAGAACAATATCATATTGAATGATTCACAAGCAATGATGTGTAGCAATAAATAAATTAATTTATTAAAATTAAAAGGAAATTGGTAATGAAATAAAGGAAACAATAATTTCCATCAATTGGCCTACCTCTCCAATAACAATGCAATCTGCTGTGAAAAAATTAGGGAAGGACCAGGGAAGACTTGTTCCAATAATTCCCAATGTTAATCCAGCAATTGCTCCTATTATAACAAGTGACTTTAATAATATCCTTGCCTATACAAAACTCAAAATGATTCAGCATAATTCAGAGAAAGCAAAGAATAATCATATGTATTAATTTTTTAATAAATATGCAGAGATAAAGCTATATCACTTAAGACAAACTGAATAATATTGCAGTACAGTGATAAATTTCAATTTGTGTATCGCACAGGAAAGCTGTCTTATATATTATTCACTAGAAAACCCTATATTAAATGGAGTGAGTATAAAATTCCAAGGAACAACTAAATAAACATACACCGTATATAACTTTAACATGCTTCTCAAGGTGATAAATATCTATCAACTAGACCAACTTCTTATATGCGTTTGAACTGCAAGTCCTAAATTTCTTTATATAATATGCATTCTTTGAAGAAAGAAAACATAGAGTAGTGCATGTAGCTTTCCTTTTTGGTACTAGTACTAGTTTTGTTCTCTCTTGTTTCAGTACTCGTTTTACTCTTTTAGTACTAACTTTGTTTACCACCCTGTGCAAACTTTTATTTACTTGTTTGCAGGCGTCCGTAGCTAGAAGTTGCAAGTGCTGGCTTGTGCAGCAGGTTTTGCCAAGAACTGGAGTTTACACGGAGTTGGGTTTAGCTTTGCTTAGAGTTTTTAAAGCTTTCATTATTTTATTGTTTTAGTTTTAGAAGTTCAAGTTTTTAGTGGGTGTGCGTTGTATTAGGTTTATTAGTGGAAACATTCATTTTATGTTTTCTTTTATTTTTGTTAAATTTTGTTTTAATTTATTAGGGTAATTAATTAAATAAAATTTTAATTAAAGTTTAAATTTTAATTTAAAATTGACTGGTCAGCTCATTAATTAATTTTAAATTGTATATATATTTTAAAATTATTCAATTATATACATTGATTAATTGGTCTTTTAATTTTATTTTAATTTAAACAATTAAGTTTAGATTTCATTTTTTTATTAATTCATTAGTTAAATTATTTGAATTTAAATTTTATTTTAAAATAAGTTAATTAGTTATTTAATTAGATTTTTTTTAAAACAATTATTAAAAGATTTAGCTTTAAATAAAATTAGTTTAACTAAATGTATTTTGAATTTATTTTTAAATTTTTTAATTAATTTTGTAAATTAGTCAATTAGAAGTTTTAATTTTAAATTAATTAAATCTACTCGACTTTCCAATTCTACATTCTCTCAGCGTAATTTTGGTAGCCTCCCAGTGCCCACTCCCTACAAAAAGAGGTTGGGGAGGGCACTTGCCCTTTTAGGTTAACTCGGTCGGATCAAATTTACGGCTGAGGGTTTTGGGGTACATATCAACCCTTGAATAAGTCTTCTGATATTCTAATTTGATGATCGCAATATTTCGACATTTTTTCTGAGATTTCGGTAGTCTTTCTGCACCCCCTCCCCACGAGGGGAGGTTGGGGAGGGCATTTGCCCTTTGGCCACTCGGCACTCGGCTAAATGGAATCAACAGTCGAGGGCTTTGGGGGACAGATCAACCCCGAAAAAGGTCTTCTGATGCTCCAATTTGTTGATAGCAAAAATTTGGCATTTTTCTCGAGATTTCAATAGCCTTTTAGCATCCCCAACCCAAGAGGGGAGGTTGCGGAGGGCACTTGACCTTTGGGTCCACTCGACCTAATAGAATCAACAACTGAGGGCTTAAGAGGACATATTAACCTTGGAATAGGTCTTTTGATGCTCCAATTTGGTGATCGCGATATTTCTACATATTTTCGAGATTTCGGCAGCCTTTCAAATCCCACTCCACCGAAGGGGAGGTGGGAGGGCAGTTGCCATTTACGTTCACTCAGCTAGATCGAATCAACAGCCAAAGTTTCGATGGACATATCAACCCAGGAATAGGTCTTCTGATGCTCTAATTTAATGATCACAGTATTTTAGCATTTTTCGCCCTCTTTTTTTATTATTATAGAAATAATCCCTCCTCTTAACTCACACTCACAATTTCAAAAGACGGATAAAATGAACAGTAGGTCAAGGGACACAAGAGGTCAGACGAGTTTGTCAAGCACAGAAGGACGGTCGTGCAAGAGGTTTTCTTACAGGTCAAAGCAAGGGTCAGAGCAAACCAGAATCACTCAGGCGAGGTTGTGCTTGATTCGGCATCTAAGTGCGGTTCATTCATGCGAACTTGGAGGACGACGCCGGTGTGAGGGTTGGGTTCAGTTCCGAGCAGAAAGCTTCGGGCAAAATTGAAGGCAGGCGGGTGGCTTCGATTCCTCCAAAAGGGCTAGATCGAGTGGCTTGGGATCAGTCAAAGAGGAGGACCGGCTTTGGATCGGAGCAGGCAAAGGTGATTGATGGCTTCCGCTCAGTGCGTGAGTCACCGGAGTCGAACACGAGCGCAGGTGATGTCGCTATTCGCGGCACAGAGAGTCGTCTTCTTGTGAAAAAGTACGAGAACAAAACAATTCGGCCTAAAAGAACGTAGGCCAATCTTCCATTTCTTCCTTCGTGCCTTTTTACACGAATTGAGCAGCAGTTATCTTTAGAACATGGACAACATGGTTTCAGTTATTCCTTCATCTGTCTTCCCATATTTTTTATTATAAATTAAAATATGAATGCTTTATTTTGACACTACAAATGCCTTTAAACATGATATAATTCTTGCATTTCCAAAAATATTGGTTTGATAAAAGCTTATTTATTCTGACAATTATATTCCATCGTCTTTTAATAATGAGTTGACATGTAGTATATAAAAAGAACTGTTAAAAGCTCCTTATTTATTAGCAAGCCGATGAGTTTCTTTATACAAGTCTGCCAGATTGGCAGTCATCATCATTTTAGCACCGTCAATTGACAATACTTCTTCAAAAAAATCTTCACTGTAATTGTTGTTGCCCTTTGTAAGTGGAATAAAATCCTGTGTTGATATTGATAGGAATCTTCCAATTATTAAATGAAATGACTTCAGCCTAATGTGTGCTTCAAGAAAACCCCACACAAGTTCTCAATGTCCCATTTATCCCTTTAGGAGTACCAATGTGTATTATTATTATACACAGATTTTTTGTATTATTATTTCAACATTAGTTTTAAGTCTTTGCATGATATTTACGTAGGTGTTTTTAGGTCAGATGAGTTAGGTCCATGGGAAGATTTCTAATACATATTTATGCATGTAAATATGTTATATTACCGATATACTCACATAACAAAGCATGTTAAAATTATTGTGTCATTTTAATAAGCTATGTAACTCTATCATTAAATTATATGAATTGTAATTTAATTTTCGAGAATACAATTCATTTCTACCACAAGTTCTATATGTTGATTTGTATGCTAGCAAAGAATTGTCCTAACCCTCAATATTTTTATAACATATTGGCATTTGTTATTACATCATTTAAGAATTATTTAAATAATTTTAATATTTAATATGTTATTTAAAACTTGAACCGCTACTTCTTCTCTAATATTCAATCTAGTTTTCTGAACCTGGAAAAAAAAGTGTTAGACCCCAAAAAATGGGCCAACCATCAAAGACACAACTGCCAAAATCTAAGATTAGTAGAATGCTCACAAACTAAAAGCAATATAAGCTTAAATTTCCCCCTCTAACTGTGCAACTCTTTTGGAAAACGAGCAACCATTTGTTTTAAAATTCATAACCACTAATTCAAGTACAAATTAAATTTTTTCAATATTCTCCAGAGGGCCACTCTACCTACAAGGCAGAGATAAGTCTCGTTTTCTTAAGTCTGACCTTTTACGCCTCCAAGGATTAGTTGACCAAGATTTTATCCCTTGACGGATTATCACAACACCAATTAAAAGAGGATTTTCTATTTTTTTATTTTTTTCTAATCAAGCAAGTTGGCACTTAAATACCTTATCATGGATCTCATTAAATAATTTAATTTTATGTTTGCAAAAGGCCTACAAAGCCTTCAACAAACAAAATTCATTTTCAACATACAAACACTCCGGACCATGTCGCCCACACCATAGCCCATAAGTGCAATTTTCAGACTCAATCCTATACAAATGTGGGCAATCGACAAGATTTGTAATACAATAAAAGTTTAAATAAATTGAAGCATGTAAACTTCTAAACTTAATCATTTATCTATGTAGAGGGGCTAAGAAAAGGGAAGCTTCTCTTTACTTAAGAGAGTTTGTAAAGGATTTTAATGTGTTTTTGTTGGGATTGTGGAAACCAAAATTTCTTCTATCAATAGGGTGGAATTCAACAAGTTGATGGGGGAGGATTGGGATTTTTTTCTTTTACATTCGGAAGGATTTTTAGGTGGTATCTTGGCTTGTTGGAGATCTGGTTTATCTTCTCTCGGTTGTGGAAGTATCGTCTCAATTTGTTATGGGTAAATTTAGTATTTATAACAGAGTTTGGTTGGTTTCGACAGTGTAAGGTAGCAAGGATGTATATAAGAGGAGATGTTTGTGGAGTAGCTTAGATTTGTATTATTACAGAGACATTCCTTCGATTGTGGGTGGAAACTTTAATTATATTTTGTCTCAAGAAGAGGTGGAAAAAATATGTTCTCTCAAGGAACAAAGGAAATGAAAATGTTCATGAGTAACAACGATTATCATGATGTTGTTGTGGTTTTCACTTGGTGCAATAATAAGAATGGTGGTGCTTGTATTTTGGAAAGACTTGATAGATGTCTATTAAATTCTTCGTCTTTAAATGTTGTTCCTTTAGTGGCGGTGAGGCATTTAGCTAGCGTGGCCTCGAACCACTGTCCTATAGTTTTGAAGGTGTTCAATGACGGTTTTCGTCATAAGAGAATCCTGAGATTTGAAAATATATGGGCTTATTTTTATGCTTCCTCTGTTATTGTCTTTAGATCTTGGAATAAGCAAGTTGAAGGTAATGCGGTTCAGGTTTTGAATAAGAAGTTTAAAAGAACACTTAAGGATTTATTCTATTGGAGTAGATCTAAATTTCAGAATTTTAATGTGTTGAAAGAAACTCTTAAAAAGGAGGTGTTGAAATTGCAAGAGGAAGAAGCTATCTGGGTTTATCTAAGGAAAAACATTTTTTGCTTAGATCAAAGGTACATGAGTTGAACTTATTGCTTTCTCGGTTAAGTACTTGTGGAGACAAAGGGCTAAAGTTAAGTGGATGAAAGATGGAGATTCAAAACATCAATGGTGTGTTGGTTGAAGATCAGGAGGGGTATGGAAGTAGTTTTTCTAATTTTTTTCAAAGATAAATGGAGAGAGAATAATTGTGTTCTCAACGGGGGGTCATCTCTCTTGAGTATCCTTAAATACATGGATAGAAGACTATTACAATCCGAATTTACTAAGGAGGAGCCCATTAAGGTGATTAAGCATCTTAGGAGTAATAAATCATCTGGCATTGATGGAATCACTTATTCTTTCGTCAAATTCTATTGGAGCATTATTGGTGAAGATGTTTGGAAGGCCATCAACTTATTTTTTTACGGCAGGTAAAATGTGTTCATCTTGGAAAGAAACTCTTATTATTCTTAATCCAAAAGTTAGTAATCCAATGGCCCCTTCTAATTATCATCCTATCAGCCTTTGCTTGTTTATTTATAAAATTGTTGCAAGAATGTTGCTTAATAGATTAACCATGGTGATTCCTAAACTCATTTCTAAAGACCAAGCAACTTTTGTTAAATATCTGATCATATTTTTTTGGCTCAAGAAGCTTTTAATAAGTTTAAAGTCTCTAAATCTAAAAAAGGATTGATGGCTATTAAAATTGATATAGAACAAGCATATGATAGTATGCGTTGGTCAGCCTTAAGATAATTGTTGGATAATTTCATTTTTCCGATGAAGTTCTAAAATACTTTGATGGAATGTGTTCTGGATCCAAAATTTTCCACTTTGATTAATGGCAAATATTCAGATTGGATTGAAGGAGTGGACTTAGACAGGGTTGTTCGTTGTCTCCTTATTTATTCATTTTGTGTTCTCAACTTTTATCTAGTGCATTTTTTCACAAAGGAAGGAATCTCGAGATCAAAATTGCTCAAAAGGCTCAAAAGACTTCTCATCTTTTATATGATGATGATCTCCTTATTTTTTTGGAAGCCAAATTTAGGAGTGTTAAGAAGGTGAAAGTGATAATCAATAAGTATTGCAAGTGGTCTGGTCAGAACATTAATTTGCAAAAATCCTTTATTTTGTTTGGCAAGTCGGTGGGAAGGAAGAGGAAAAAATGTATTTCCAAGTTGTTGGGTTTCAAGGTGGTTAATGAGATCAATTATCATGGAGTGAAGATTGCTTTGAGAAGGCTTGTGGTTTTTAATTTTCATAATTTAATGGAGAAGGCCTTGAATAGATTGAATGCTTGGGGAAACTAATTCATTTCTCTAGCAGGGAAGCTTGTTCTTATCAAAGTTGTTTTTTTGTCTCTTCCCATACTTCTCTCTTCTCACTCTTTAGTTCCTAATATGAATTTGATAAATTGTGTAGAAATATCATTTGGTATAAGCAAGTGGTAATCAAGGACATCATTATGTTGCTTGGGACGTATTGTGTGAGCCAAAAAATAGGGGAGGTCGTGGGCTATTTTCAGCTCGAGCATTAGTTGGTCCATTGCGTACGAAGTTTGCATGGACGGATTCTATTTTCAATAGGAATCTAATTGCAAAATATGGAAAAAATTTATGGGATTACGAAGTTAGAAGATGGTGTTCTTCAATGTGGAAAATTCTTGTTAATGGTGCAAAGTATCAGTGTCCAATTGTAAGGTGGATGGTTTCAAACGAAAATTCTATCAATATACTTAGGGATGTGTGGATTCTTAATAGAAGCTTGGAAAATGGCCAACATTTATTGGAGGTGTGAGAGCAGTTGGGTTTTCTCTTGATAGATTGATTTTAGATGGTAAATGGAATGAGGTGCAGCTGGATAAAGTTTTTGGCAAAGAATTGTATGATCTTATCAAGCAGATCCATATCAATTCGGATTTGAAACAAGACTAGATAGAGCTAAAGGTGAAAGCATCTGGGAAAACGATTACTTCTCTGGCAGCTAAAGCATCGACTGAAGACTATGAGGAAGTTAATTACTGGAAATGGATTAAGAGACAGTTGTTGTTACCGCGTGTAGAATTTTTCTAATGGTGTTTGTTTAATGATGTCATTCCCTGTAATGATTTCTTAATGTACTATAGACAATTTATGAACTATAATGGGTGCCCAAGAAGTTGTTTGTCTATTGAAAATGTGGAACACATAGTGCTGGTTGTTCTAAACTTAGTCAAGTGATACAATATCTGAATATATAGGGTTTCGGAGTGTCATCTTTCTCTTCTTTTGTGAATTGTTGTGTATAGTTAGAACAGCTTTCTATTTCTACTCCTTTTATTGCAAACTTATATATACACGGGTTTTCTTTTCATGGAAAAGTAGGAATAAACTAAAGCATGGTGAAGGTGAACATTGTCCGGTTTTCATTGCTGCAAACGTTATTACTATTGCTTCTTCTTCATTCCTGAGTTCGAAAAACTGGGGTGCTAATCAGCTTTCTCAGTTGTCTTGTAATTCTTGGCACCCTCCTCCTCCCAAATGGATTAAAGTGAACATTAATGCATCTTTGTTAAAATCTAATAGAGCTGGCATTGGTGGTGTGTTCATTAGACCATAAAGGCAGATTTTTACTTACTTTTGGCTTCAGTTGCTTACATTGGGATATTGCTCAGTTGGAGATGATGGTTATCATTGCTTTGAAAAAAGTAATAAATGATTGGATGTTTGAATCCAGAGGAATAATAATTAAAGGGGACAATTACAATATTATCAAACTTCTTCAAAGGTCATTTGTTAAGGCTAATCGGAATTCTCTTCAAGTAGTCGATGAGGACTTCTTTTTTTTTAAAGGAGTTCAATCAAGTATTGTTTCATTTTTCTAATCGTAATTGCAATAAGTTAGCGGATTTATGTGCTAACTATGCTATTTTTAGTGATTTCATTTGGGATGATATTAGTAGCAATAATATTCCTCCTTTGTTTCTTTGTTAAAGGAGGAATGTGATAGTTTAGCTATCACTTAATAGTTTGTAATACTTTTTTTATTATTAATGCTAACTGCATTTCTTTTCAAAAAAAAAAATCATTTATATATGCAGGTAGAGTCAATAAGGTCTATAATACAATGAACCTTAAAATGAATTCACATGACAGGCACATCATGAACTCGATCATTTATAATCAAGAAGAGTTGATAAAATTCAAAGAGACAAAGTTCAATCAAGTACACCTATGATGGGCATGTCAAGTGTACATCATAACCGGAAGGGTATATTTTATTTTACACATGTGACTAAGTAAAGTTTAGTTTCCTTCATATTCTACTTTAAGCATTTAAAGTGCATGCATTTAACAAATGAAATAACAAAAAAATCCTTTAAATAATAAGCAATAAGAAGTATTTAAACAAGAGCTTCACTAATAACTACTACCTCAATGGGAAAAAAAAAGTTGTCAAGTTTATTAAAACTTCAGAATTGGCATATGCAACAAAACAGAAGATTTACAGGATCAGTATAAATCGGAATAAAAGTGTTTTTCATTCCTAACCAAGTGTCATTTAGATTATTAAATGTTTAATGGATGTTAACTTCACCAGTAATATGAATGATTGATATATTAGGACATCCAAAAAAATAATCTATATATATTTCTTTAAACAAAAAGTTATAGATAGCAGAAATAATAAAATAACGCAAGTTCAAGCAACTTTTAAAGCACAATTACTTGCCCTAAATAAGCTGCGATTGACACCATGAATCAATTCTGGCATAAATGACTGCGCGCTTTGTGAAAGAGGCTCTCCCCATACAGTACACATACAAAAGATATTGATCATAACCTGAAATTAGAGGACAATCTAACAATAAAAGGAAAATAAACTAGCTTAAATTGTCCTGTATCGGAAAAATATACAAACCTGATGAGCAGCGACAGTTATTGTTCCCATTGATGTAGCAAAATATGTAAGGAGTGAATAGAAGGCCACCTGAAGATGACATGTCTTAGCAAAAATATAAAACAAAAATAGCACAAAAATAACATATCAAAGCAGCTTCAGACCTTCGCTGTCATTGTTGCAAATACAGGGGCAGCTATCTCATAAACCTGAAGAAAATCACTCTGTGATGGAATGGATATTGAGAATACTCTAAAGCCGGTTTTATTTAATGATGTCACCATCATGAAAGCTGCAATAACCTAGCAGACACATTCATAGAGAAGCCAACATTAATGAAGCCACCAGCAGCATATTCTAGATTTAGTATCTGTAAAAACAAATTTAGTTGTTCCAAACCAACATCACATCTCATTCAATGCGTTTCATATATACATAAATCATTTTGTGGGCTCTAAAACTTCAAGCCGAGCTCTTTTGAGAAAGTTTGTAAGATATGAGTAAAATTTCAAAAGCCAGAATAGATTGCAGATAGCATACTATCTAAAGATTTCACCCTTATTTTGCAAGAATTTTATGATCTGATTTTTTATTTTCAATAATTCCATAGCACAATAATAAATTACCTCACTCGATGACAAGAGAGAACTTTGTATTAAAGCAAGTTAATAGGTGTCAAGTACTTAACATAAAGTAACAGTATTTTATGCTATCATTTAGCATCAAAACAACCGGTTAAAGAACATGTGTTACATCGTTACTAACATAAGATCTATTGAGAGTGATCATAGCAATATGCACGATAAGACATTAACTTTCTGTAAACAACAAGTAACCTTAAATTTACTGCCCCTTCAAATTATTGAAGAACATGGATTTTTGGGATTTTTAAATTATATGATATTTTTAAATTATATGATTTTTAAATATTTTTAAATTATATGATATTTTTAAAACATTTATGAAATATGAAGATGACGCAATTTTATTGAAATTTGGACCTGCGGTATTTAGGTGCATTTTCATGATATTATCCACCTATAGTCGAGATTTATTATCAACATGATCATCAATGGGTAAATTGTTTGTATTATTTGGATTGGTGAGTTTAATTTAAAAAATTGGACCCTTCTGATTATGATATACCATGAGCAAGCGCATCTATAGGGTAATTGAATGATTGGAATCAAGGTTTAAAATTGTGCAATTGGGTTTTAATGTGTTTTTCGTTCGTGAGGCGAGGCGTAAGCCTCAAATTTTAAAAATTGCGTAAAATCAAAATAAAAGTCAAAATTAATTGTTTATATAATATTCAAATAATACGTTAAAGGATGACATATTAACATTCTATTGAACTATAAAGTAATAAATTTACATACATATGAAATAAAAAATTTTATAAGATGTAAAATGTTAAGTGATAAATTATGTAAAATAGAATTGAAATTCAAATATTATAGGAACAAAACAAAATAAAATATATGAATTGTATAAAAGTATTATAGAACATCAATTTCAACGCTAGTTTTTTTCTTTCTCAATTACTTGCTCATCTACGTTTAATTCCAAAAGAAAGCTGAAACAATTAGCAATAACTCAAAAATTATTTGTACTATCATTATTAAGGAGATTTTTATTTGAGTCACTGTCATAACAAATTGGTCTCTTCCCTGCCTCATCCTATAGGGTCCAATATCTCTCAATATGTTTCTTCTTTATTTATTTCAGTCATCTTCATATTTCATAAATGTTTGTCATAAACATAAAGATAATACTCCAAAATTTTAAGAGATGGTGGCGGCATGCGACATTCTAGTGATCCCCTGAGGCAGCTACAACGGTGGTGGCTACGGTGAAGGCGGTGGGCTAGAGATCGAGGCAATTATGAGGAATTTGTTGCGACTTGGGGGTGCAAGAAGACATGATTTTTTTAGGCTTTGATATAGGATTTATGTGAGTTTTAAATAAAAAACTAACATAAATAAAGATGAGACGTACGCCTCATGCCAGTGAGGCGAGGCGCGCCTTAAGGCGGCCCTCATCCAAGATTAGGCGTAAGCCTCGTAAAAAAGCTTGAGCCGTACGTGTACACCTCGAGGCATTTTTTATTGGAATTGCGCTGAGGCAGGCATCAAGGCGAGCCTCACATTGCACAATTTTAAACAATGATTGGAATTTATTATATTAAATCTTATAAATTCTAACCGGTTGATCGCAGAGGATTAGGCTCACAAAGTTCAAGTTTTATCAATTTAAATCTTTGTGATGTGGAAGACCGATCTTAAAATGAGGGACTTACAACCTTGCCCTATAGACAAGGTGGCCCACTCAAAAGCATCATGTAAGGATAAGTTTGATTTTTAAAAGACAGTTGACAAAATTTTTAGAGTAATTACACACTTATTTTTCTAAGGCAATTACATACTTTTTGAAGTAGGATAAGTTTAAACTCAATTTATTTTCAGTCAAAATAGTATCCTTAAGTTTTTAAGCTTACAATTTCAACAAGTTTGTCAAAGCATATGCAGAATATTGACTTCAGTAATTTAATGTGTTCTTTAGAGATCACGTATAATTTTTAATACACTTCTATGATGCGCTTGTAGACTTCTTGAGGCGCACATTTTAGTTCATGGTAGAATAAACACATGTTAGCTAACATCCTTTTCAAAGAAAACTAAATTCAAGCTTTTAAAGTTCAATTCAGGTTCTCAGAGCTACTTGAACTGCCCAAGGCACACTAAGAGGGGTGAATTGATGTGTTAAACAAAAAATTCAAAAATCTTTTCTTTTTTAAGTTTAAACCAAATTCATAATTTAAGCTCAAAATCAGATCTTGAAATGCATAAGCTAATTATATAAAAAATCAAATACTTTTTTTTAGTAGAAAAATAAATATGAAAATATATTTTTCTTTGCTTTATATTTTCATATTTTACTTCTTTTTTTTCAAACTAAAGTTAAATAAAAAATAATTTTAATATTCTCAACTCAAATTTGAAAGAAATTAAACGTGCAAGAAATAAAAATATATAAAAAGAAACAAGAACGAGCACATCAAAAATTTATAGTGGTTCGGTCAAGTGTCAACCTTGACCTACATCCACTCCCCGGAATCTTCCTCTGCAGGTATTGCACTAAACTTTTAGTGACTCTCGTTTATCTCCTACACCAAGGCAGAAAAGCACTTACAAAATCACTTCCACTCTTCCATGGTGTGGCTAAGAACCTGAATCCTTTCCACCCTCCTAGTGAGGCAGAGAACCTGAAATCCTTTTCACCCTCTTGGTGTGGTAGAGAACCCAACGATATCTGGTCTTGAAGACTTTCTTCCCAGAGCAATCTAAAAGATCAATAAGACACTTGGAGGAACCAAGGTGGAAGTTTGCCTGGAGCAACCGCATAAATCCATTCACACTACTTCTCCCTCTCACACAACTTCTCATTCTCCCTCTCCACAACTCCAAAACCTCTCAAGCACTCTCACAGAAGTCTCACAACAGCCAAAGACTTTCACAAAGTCTAATAAGAGAGCTTTAATACAAGTCTTAAAAAAATCCTAAATTCTCAATTATGTCATTTCTGATAATACAGTACGATTAGGTCATTTCAGCTTGTTAGTATTGTACGATGAACATGGGTCTATATGATTAGTTCAAATACTTGAACAACTTGTCCAGTACGATATCAAGAGTCATATAGTACGATCAGTTTAATCGAATAGGATTTTCGTACAGGACGATCAATGGCGATTAATTATTGTCTTGGGAACAAATAATTTCATACAGTATAATGCAGTCCATCGTACTGAACTACTGATCGGAAGTAACAATTAATCTTGATTCGATTTCCTAATTACTGGATTAGATAAGGCAAGACTTAATTACATCGTACAGTACGATAGAGTTATAAAGATCATACGGTATGAATTATTCAATCTTTGATATTCAAAATATTGCCTAATTTGTGAATGGCGGCAAGGTTTTTGAGTTCTACTTATCGTCTTGTACGATTGGGATAGAACAGTGCGTTTAGTAGACATATAGATAATTTTTATTAAATATTTTTGAATTTTTCAAAATGCAGATAGCACTAGTGTTGTCACACAAGATTGGTATAGTGCCTATGGAGTGTCCAAGGTCAAGGATTTATTTCATTAGACATAAGACTTGAGCAACACAACTTCCTATAGCTATGTATTCCGCCTCAGCGGTGAATAGGAATACTGAGTTTTTCTTCCTATTGGACCAAGATACTTATGATTGCCTTATGAATTGACAAGTTTCAAAAGTATTTTTTCTATTTATTCTATAACCTGCAAAGTCTAAGTCTGAATATCATATGATTTCAAATGAGGAGCTATGTCTAGGATACCATATAACTAAGTTCAAGGTGCCTAGAAGTATCTAAGAATTCTCATAACTGCTTTCATATGGTATTCTTTTAGATCGGCTTGGAATTTAGCACGAAGACACACTAAACATTATATCTTGTCTATTAACAATCAAGTACACGAGTGACATATTATCCCCTATACTTTTTCTGATTTATTAATTTTCCATTTGCATCCTTGTCTAATTGAATAGCAGAGGTCATGGGTGTGTTAATTGCTTCAGCACCTTCCATTTCATACTTTTTTAAGATCTCCTTGATGTACTTTGACTAAAAAAGGTACCATAATCCCTTTATTTTCCACTAAATCTAAAGAAATATGTAAGCTCTCCCATCATAGTTATCTCAAACTCTCGACTCATATTTTCTTATCCTACTTCATTTTCTAAATCCAACTATACTTCCATTTGTTTTTTATTTAGGCTCTGATACAAATTTCTGTCAAACCCCATTTTAACCCCCCCCCCCCCCCCCCAAGTCAATCTAGAGTGTAACAGATTGACTTGGGATATAAATTTATGTCAAACCACTTCAAAACAAGTACAGATTTATATTTTAAAACTTGATTTTTTTGTCTTTGATTCACTTAAATACACCAATTGTATCTTTGATGTCGATTTTTACAAATTTGAATTTTAGATATTCAAGATACCATAAATCTTTTTTGTATTTACATGATTGTAGTTTATTAGTATGGTGGGCCCCAAGGGAATCATGTTTCTTGGTATTAATAGGGCCCCTCTTCCTTTATTCATTCTAACCATACAAGTTTTTATTTTCCCTAAAATTCTAAGTTCTGGGCATGGTGAAGAGTCCATCAATCACTTCCGAACAAGTTCAGATGTTCCTTGTAAATCCAATCAAAAAGCTCATTTTTATGCTTCCACTTTATTTAATGCAACATGTGTACTATTTTGAATATTTCTCTTTATTTGCATTTTTTAATTTTAACCTGCCAATTAAATTTGCTGTGTTTATGTTCATGAGGCCGATTATGCTTAGCCATTTTAAAAGTTTTTGATAGCTTGGTTCATTGAAAATGTTGGTAACCACACAACATCTCTGGTACATAGGGGGCATTTATGAACAGTATTAAACATGTTCATCACACTTAAAAAAGCAAGCATGATCAACATCTAAGACACCACTGTCTGAGGGCCTTTGAACCCACCGCATTAAAAGAGCACACAAAGGCATTCAATACCAGCACAAACTGAATAAAATAATATCTTCGCCACATTATAACGATGCACACAAGTACTTGTATTTTTTTTTATAATTTGGTACTTATTTTGAAAAGAGGTTGTGACAGTGTAGGTGTGAAAGGGAGATAGGTTGTGAGAGATTAGGTGTTTTAAGGGAGAGGTTGTAAGAGAGGGAATGGGAAAGATGGTGACAATGAGAGGAGGTGACCATGGTGGTTAGCCGATGATGAATTTAGGAAGTTGAGAGTATTGGCTGCAAGCTTTTATAGACGTAAAACAAGCTAGATAGGTTATATACTAGGCAACTGGTGTCATAGCTAACATGTACGGTGAGTGATAGAGTGATGCATCTAGAGCTGAGGATGAGTCAATAGCTCCAAGATTGTTGCCAAACAACTGGAGTTGGGTTGTAGGTTTGCTAATGAGCATGGATTTTGGCAATAGACATAGGTGTCAGTGATTTTTAGGTGTCAGTGATTTTTAGTTCTCAAAAACTACACTTTTCCATTCACAGACTGTTAATCTCATTGATGCCTTCCTTAGCAAGTTCCTATCGCACCTCCCTTGCTTCAATGTTGAAGACTTTAGGTGGGAGTTAAAGGAGAGTGAAATAGAAGGGTTTCAGTGGGTGGGTATGACTGGAAGAGAAGGTGAGCATGGGATGGTAAACGCCGCAAAATCCGTCGGCCCTTTCTCCAGCAAGCTTTCATCATGACACGTTTCTTTGATGCGAGCAAGTTGTGAGAGAATATGAGCTCGTGTGGGCTCGTTCGTAGCAGGGAGAGTATAGCAAAAGAGGGAGTTCTTTCTTTTTGCATTTGTTGTGCTTGATAGGGTACGGAAGAGAAGACAACAAGATGACTTCATGCGGTGATGGTGTATGGGCATGTACGATACACTAAAGTTTTGTGATTTTGGTAGGGTACAATGAATTCGACAAAAACAAAATAATTTGCTTTTTTTTTTACTAGTTTTTAACTTTATTAATAATTTTTTTAAAAAAATGAAACTAAAATGTGCATCAATGTTCTCAGGCAATTCCTCATTTCTTGTAAATCACAATTTTCTTGTAGTCATCTAGCATGAGAATAAATTTTACATTTCTCCTTTGTGAGATGGACAAGCCAATATATGTGTTAATCATAGCTAATTTCGCATTCCAGATGCATCAACATAATATTTTTCACGAACAAATGCCACTTGAGTGATTTTGAGTGCAATCGTGACATTACGCTCTAAACTTGGGCAATGTCGTATTCAATTGAATATGGATGCTCCTTCATCTTCCCACACGAGAATGAATCGACGATCGTCATTTTGGGATTGAAAGTTTGGGATAGTACAATCTTCCCCATTTATAAAAATTTCTTCTCCAAATTTTACTCTTATCCTTAAATAAGATACGTATTACTATCTAACCGGATCTCTAAATTTCTCACAAATAATATTCATTAGTCATTCCTATGGTTCTTTCATTATGATCCATATTCCTAGATAATCATCATCTTTAATACCACTTTTGTCACGACTCGAGCCAAAAACTCAAATTAACGAGGTCGGATAGATGGTCGGACAGTTATTTAAATTTCATTCGCTTAAATTTATAACAATAACTATTTCTAATATATTGAAATAACAGCTATAAACTCCAAATGCATTTTAAATTTTAATGAAAAATAGTACAATTATTTCAACAATTTTTTTCTCTCAAAGGACTATGTCTATATGATACAACTGTCTCATCTTTCACTCCTTTAAATTCTTTGGATAATACCCATATACATTTGCAATATTAGGAGTGAGTTATAATAACTTAGTGAACGTATCATACATCTAAATTACAATAACATAATAAGATTTTGGAACAATATGCATGTTGGTTTTCATACATAAACTAAAATAATACCATTAAAATTAATTTTGGCAAGTGATCAGAGATTGTATTTTATGCATAGCTAATACTCATAGTGTGGCTTATCCTTTTCCATAACTAATACAACCTTCATAAGAATCTCAATCACAATGATAATCCACAGTCAGTTTCCACCTATCCCCCATTCTTGTTGCAAGTCTCGATCACCCTCCCTCTCTATCTCGCATAGTCCTCCTCTGTCTTCCTATTTCTCAGGATTATACAGAGACAAAACATCTCATCTACTTCACACAACCAAACGATAGTCGATCCTTCATGTCTCTTTCATTCGCTCCCTCTTGAGACTTCTCAATCGACCCCTCACTTCGTCTTCTTAAGCACCAGGTAATGGGATCGACTAATCCTTCACCTCCTTCATGCAACTCAAAGCGACAGGATGAAATCCTTAATCTCCTCAACACCAAGTAGCAATGGAACTCTATCTCCTTAACACCAAGCGGCTATGGACACTCTTTCATCTTCCCATGCGAGAATGAACCAACAATCTCCAAATTTGGGATTGAAAGTTTGGGATATTATATGTGTCTAATGTTTTTGGGTTATGGAATAATACGTTGTTTCTTTGTTTCTTACTCCTTTTTCCATGTTTTTCCAACTTCCCACGTAAGCCTAGCTGCAGTCAATTTCTCTATATTTTTTTCTGTTTGGGGAGTGTTCTCACGAAACTGAAGTTGGGCCTCTTAGTGTCCAATAACATTTTGGTGCTCTTGTTCTTCAACTCCACCTACTCACCTAAACTGTCGTGTTCACACCCACTGTTGTGTTCACACCCACTAATTCCGGTCATGATTTTGCCTACAACTTATTTTTACCATGGAAGATGGCACCTAAGATTTTACCAGGTTGTCAGATCATGGCATCAACAGACTCAATAATCTTGAAGATCAACTTGTCTAAACCTCTATGAGCTATTGAGAAGCATGTCTCAAATTGCAAAATTTTGAATCCTGCCTAGATCAAATGGCCAGCAATACGGCAACAACAACATCATCCAATGGTTTTTCTGCTACGGCTCTGCAGTTCATTGCTATTGCGACATCACCTTGTATAATATTGCCTTAAGGAAATCAAGTTCTCTCTTTCGTGGTTTAATGTCATTGCTCAGCAAAATTGGATTTACAAGACTACTCTTAGCATTTCATATAGATGAAACTTTTTCAAGGGCATGTTTACTACACCTTAAATGTAACTCTGTAATATTAGAGTTGACCATCATGATAAATTCAATGAAACTATAACATCATAAGAATTTGAAGTGATACAAGTGTAATTCAACACTTCACAACAGATCTTTGCATCACCTATTCACAAAAGAAACTAAACAAAACATCACACGAAAAAAAATACATAAGAGAATCAAGATATGAAGGCATTTACTTGAGAGAACATTGTGGCCCATGCAGCACCTGCAATGCCATAGCCACATATGGAACAAAGAATAACATCACCAAGACCATTCACAGCACTAGCAACTGTCAACGCTTTTAAGGGTCCCCACGAGTCTTTCATGCCTAAACTGCAAAAATAATTCAGGAAATTATGATACTTCAGTTGAAAAAATATAATAATTATGGCAACATAATATTAAACAAATGAGGAAATGGTGAAGAGAACAAATGAGAAAAGATGAAAAGATTTGATCATTAGGTGTCAGTTTTGCAAACCGATTTCGTAAGAATTTTCTAAATAAAATGAGATAATTTATAGATGTTTTTCTATATTTTTTGAAGGCCCAAAATAATTTATATGAATTTTATATTGACAATTGATTAAACTATATAATTATATTAATTATTATTTTATTATTTTATTTAAAATATCTTAAAGCACTACATCACTTTATTTAATCCCATTTCCTAAAAATCAGCTAACATAGAGTAGGTAAAAAAAATTAGACAGAATTTTGAGAAGAGAGAAAAGACAAAACTAGATTCGAAGGATATTAAGCGGTTTTTAGCAGTCAGTCGTATTGGGAGATTTGCTCATCTCGCTATGAGGAACATTAATCCTTTTTTACTATTTAATAATTTGTATTTTTTATATTTTTTCAATCAAATTTATATTTCTGTTACAGAAAAATAAGGATAATTTTGTATTTGGAAAAACTTTCGCCGCATAACTTGAGTATGTGATAAATATTGTCGATATGTGCATTTTGACTGAAATATATTGAATTTTCACTGATTAAAATGAAAGTTGTAATTTTTTTAAGTAAATGCGCATAGTAGATAAATTTGGTATATTTCCTTGCATTTTTTTATTATTGCATTTCATATATAGTATTGACTTACATGGCATAGAAAATAAAACATTCGCGTGTAAGAAAGAAAGGCTAGCTATTAACGCTGCAATAAATATGGGTTGGCCCTTAAAACATAATACTCTATGCAGGAAGACAGGACAACGAGCTTGTAAATGACCTTTCTTTATTAGATTTAAATGAGAATTTGATCTTTAATAGGACACAATGGAGAAAAAGGATTCATGTAGCCGACCCCACGTAGTGGGATAAGGCTTGATGTTGTTGTTGTTGTTGTATAGTCAGGATTTCGTGATAGAGTAGTAATTATGTTGATCTCCTAACTATTGTATATTGATTTCAAGAGAATGAATATAGTGCAATATTTTGATGTATGAAATTATTAGTTTCTTTTACTGAATATAAATTTATTATTTTAATAATTTATAGAAGCTCTAGTAGATTAATTAAGAAAATAAAAAAGATAATTCTTCCAAATTTAATTCTGGGGCATTACACCGAAGTCCTCAGATCAAATAATTTAATGCAAAATTGCATCATTATTTATAGTCAAAGACAAGGCCTAGAAGTTCCCAATAATCAACCACCTATGTTATGAATCATAGGTGCATTTCATATATTGCAAACTAAATTGAAGGGAAGAGGCAAAAGGATTTGCCCACCAACGAAGAGAACCAACTGTGAATGGGTTTTTAATAATTGTATATAAAAGATTTGTAGTTTTTTATTTGAAAAGTATGAAATAAAATCATTTTAAATATGGTTTGATTATTAACAAAAAATGATGTGGTTTAGTGCCTCTTTACAAAATGATATACTATAAATGCCAAAGTGAGCATGGGTGAGCCGTGGAAAAAAGCTTTCATGATAAATGTGACAAGCTAGAATGAGGTATGTTTCCTAATGATCCATTGTTGAGCTAGATAAATGTGACAAGCCTTCCTGATAAAACTCCAAATCCTAAATTCACTTGTGTGATTTAGATATAGTGCATCATTCTAATTACATTATGAAAACCTAATCCTAATTGTCCTGCATCAATAGTACTGTAATTGACTTGAATGCTATGTAGATTTGATGTCATCCCTAAGGAACCAAGTACTAAAATAAATTAATCATTGATAACTAAGTCCGTTTTAATTTAAATAGAAAAATAGTTTGGCTCCAATTACATATTAAAAAGAGGGATTTAAATACATAACACAAATTCTTATATATTTACACATCTAAAACCTCAAAGTTTATGTTTACTTACATAATACTTAAATCCCTAAATCACATCAAAAATATCATTAATATTATCTTAAATTAAAATACACATTTTCATGCATATACTTTTATGTGATTTAGACACCAAAGTGTTATATAAATAAATACAAAGATTTAGTTGATAGACATATAAATACATCAAAATTATTTAGGCAATAAATCCCACAAATAAAAATAGTTAATTTGCCTCAAAAGATATGAAAATTGAGTTGCCAAAGCTAATCCTGAAATTTATAAAGAAATTTAGCCCTGCATTCCAATTATTAGGGAATTAAGATTCCTAACTGATAAATCCGAAATAGTCTAGAATTTACCAACCAAAGGCCTACTAGACAAGAAAAATGCCATCATATCATAACAAAAATAAAACAGCATTGCATTCATGTTTAATTAATAACTAAATAAATTAAAAGATGGACAAGTAAGAACATAATTACAAGTGAATACCTAGCACTTTGAGCAACCATTCCAACAAGAATTGCAGGCCACGCAAGCCCTCGTATCTAGCAAAAAAAAAAAGCATTTAGGTGCTTAAAAAAACAATAATACCATATTCATGCAGAAAACACTACAAAAAGCACTCTTTGAGACTATTTATACCTTCAATGTATGGAAATTAGCGAGGTGTAGAGATTATCTAAGATACAAAAAATAATTTTGTTGTTGAGGTTGATTTTTCAATCAATTATAAGATAAAATAGATCAAAAAAAATATGTAAATGTCACTTGTTTTGGATAGTATGTAAAAACTAAATAAGTTTATGCAACAATAATTGCCCAAGAAAGGGCTGCATATACGGACCTGTATGTAAGAATTTGCAGCTGAAACTAAATGCACATTCCCAGATCCACTAAAAGCTGTTCATGAAGGAGAAACAGAACCATTACAGAAAACAAAAAAGACTCATTACTTTTTCCATAAGGAAAGATTTGATATACATGCAGGAAATCAAACAAGACAACCTCGCTGAAGCACAGGCCAAAAGAGAGATGAGACTTCAATCCCTCTTGCTCAATGTCATTTTGCCAGCCACGTACATGTATCTTTCAATCTAACAAACGAAATTTCTTATCTATTTTTATTATTAAAAATCAGATTTTCTCTTTTTATAATAAATTTAAAAATACAATTGAGCAAACAAAACAAAATGAGTAAAATTTTCAAAATAAATTATAAAAACTATATGATGTAGGACTAAATGCATCTGTTGATGTTTTGCCTTTTTGAAATTATACGCCTTTGAAAGAGCTAGAGCAATTAGTTAACTTTCTTGATTTAAACGGTGATTGAAAACAATAAAGCAATGATTTAGATCAAGCAATAGATTACACAACAAAAATTTAGAATACAAAAATAGCCAATCGAATCAGATTTTGTGTAATGTGGGCTTTCCACATAAATCCCTAAATTAACATTCAGAATAGTCACTATATAAAATCCCTCACTCAACTCCTTGAAGATTGGTGAAAGCGGAGAAAGCTTATAAAATCTTTATATCGCCACAATTGAGGATAAACTTAGAAGGGATAAGACTTGGAAGAGAATTCACCTTTGTCAAGATTCGGAAGAAAGTCATCACTGAACGGGAGGGTGTTGTTGGTCGATAGCAGTGGCGAGGAAGAAGAGGATTCTCTCTACGTAGTCTTCAACGGATTGGTCGTTCTCAAAGTCGATGTCGAAGAACGAATATCGGAGGATGTCAATCAGCCCTTGATCGTCAAAAAAAAAATCGTGGTCGTGTTCTAGATCAGCCATTAACACTGTCATCGCCAGGTTCCAAGTCCTGGATGAGAAAAGTGGAGGGTTGCGTTAGGTAGTCGACAACCAGCATAAAACTTCTCGAACAATTATGACATGAATCCTTTAAGAAATTGTGTTAATATTAGGGCGTTCCCTGGAAGCGACGCGCTGTATGGCATGAATACAGTGACAAGTGTGCAAGGGCCGCTGAACCGGCGCCCTGGTGCAGTGTTAAATAGGCAAGGGTTCCCACATCAAGGACGGATGTGGGCAAAGAAGCTAGTCCATGAAACTAAAATTAGGATAGGACCTTGGAATATAGGTTCGCTTACAGGAAAATTAATGAAATTAATAGATATTATGATTTATAGTAAGGTAAATATTTTGTGCATTCAGGAAACTAGGAGAGAAGGCTAACGAAAATGATAGTTTAGGATTTAAACTTTGGTATTCGGGTAGGAGTCGTACTAGAAATGGTGTATGTGTTATTATAGATAAGAGTTTAAAGGATAATATTATAAAAATTAATAGGATTGGAGATAGAATTATAGCTTTAAAGATTGTTGTTGATGATAAGATTGTTAATATTATAAGTGCTTATGCTCCTCAAGTAGGTTTGGATATGAGTTCTAAATTAAATTGTTTGAATGACTTAGAAGAATTAATACAAAAAATACCTCTTGCAGATGCGATGTAAATGAAAATGCAGACTCATAAATTCTATACTTATGACACATGGGTATGAGATCTAAAGGTTGTCTAGGCTTGTACCCATATACCACTTCAACAGGACTCAGACCAGTAGAGCGATTTACAAAATTGTTATAAGCAAATTCAGCCATGGGGAGTTTGGAATCCCAATCTTTAACGTGCTCACCCATTAAGGATCTCAACAAGTTGCCTAAACTCCTATGACCACTTCAGTTTAGCGGCCATCAGTCAGGGGATGAAAAGCTATAGAGAATTATAGTGTGGTGCGTATTTTCATCTAGAGAGTTTTCCAGAAGTAACTAGTGAATTTGACATCCCTATCAGATACAATGGTCTTGGGTAAACAATGTAATCTGACGACCTCATTAAAGTTTAGTTTGGCAATATGAGAGGCATCAGATGTTTTAGAACAGGGTAGGTAATGTGCCATCTTGGAGAAGCAGTCAACTACAACACATATGGCATCATTCCTATGGAAAGTCTTGGGCAAACCTAAAATGAAATCCATGCTGACATCTTGCCATAGACAGCTGGGAAATAGTAATGGGGTGTAAAGACTTTTGTTTTGTTTTCATTGTTTGGTCAGTTGACAAGTGTGGCACCTAATAACCATTGTACCCACATCTTTCTTGAGGCTGGACCAAAAGAAACGTTACTCTACAGCCTCAATAGTTTTATCACGACCGGAGTGTCCAGCGAGACCTCCGGCGTGAAGCTCCCAAACGAGGAATTCCCTAAGGGAAGTGCTAGGAACACAAAGCTTTTGGGCTTTGAAAAGGTATCCATCTTCAAGGAGAAAATCGTCCATAAGGCGCATGTTACTTGTGGTCAAAAGGGAGTAAATCTCCTTGAAGTTGGGGCATTCCAAGTAGTCTTCTTTGATTTGTTCAAACCCAACGACTTCTGCCTTCATTTCGATGGTAGTCATCATACAACGACTGAGGGCATCGGCAGCTTTGTTTTCAACTCCCTCTTTGTGCCTAAGGGTATAGGTGTATTCCTATAAGAATTCTACCTAACGGCCATGGCGTGAATTCAGCTTTTTCTGGGAATTGTTATAACAAAGAGCATCGTGATCCTAAAAGATGACGAACTCTTGCTGGAGCAAGTAGTGTCGCCAATATCAAAGGGATTGGATCACCGCGTAAAACTCTTTATCGTACATGGAATACTATTGCCGGATGTCGTTCAATTTTTCATTGGAGTAGGCAACAAGGTGACCTTCCTAGAATAGCACTCCCATAATTCCAACCCCTGAAACATCGCAGGTAACTTCGAATACCTTGGAGAAGTCAAAAAGTCTCATCACTGGGGCTTCCACCATCATTTTCTTTATTTCCTCAAAGGCTTTGGTGGCAATCGGGTTCCAATGAAAATCTTCTTTCTTTAAACAATCAATGATATGAGACACAATGGTACTAAAATTTTTTATTAATCTCCTATAGAAAGTGTTTAAACCGTGGAAGTTGCGGACTTCCCGGATGATTTGAAGAAATGACCATTCCATAATGGTTTTCACCTTCTCGGGGTCTACAGAGACCCCTTGGGCAGACACAATAAAGCCCAAAAAGACTACTTGGTCAAAAAGAAAAGTGCATTTCTTAGGGTTAGCATAAAGCTACTCCTTTCTTAAGACTTCGAAGACCTACCTCAAGTGGTCTAAGTGCTGACTCACGGATTGGCTATAGATAAGGATGTCGTCAAAGTAGATAACAACAAACTTTGATGTAAACAAATTAGAGCAAAGCACAAGAGAGAACAACAAAGAGAATCAAATCTTACTTTCATAAATTAAGACATAACTTAGAGAACAAAAGGGGTTAGAGAAAACAACTAACTTCAGAAAAAGAAAAGAGGCAACTTCCAACAACTAAAACAAGAGAAGACCAACAAAGAAACAATATTTTTTAAAAAAAAAAAAACTATCCTCAGAACATCCTTCAAGATGACTCCTCACATGTACCGATTGTAGGAATATAATTTAAAATAAGGTTTAGATATGCAAACCAAGGGTCCACCACAGCTAGGGGTATCCAGTGTCCTTTCAACTTCTCCAAACAGCCAACAACCTTGCTAAAACAGCCAACAAAACAGCCCACGGCTTCCCTAAACAGCCAATCAAAAACAGCCAACAACTTCACCAAAACAGCCAACAATCTTCCCTAAAACAGCCAACAAAAACAGCCAACAACTTCACCAATGGAACTAGAAGAAAGATACAGGTGGAGTGGAACTTGCGTAGAGAAGAAAGAGGTTAGAAGCCGAGACGAAAGAGGAGAAGCTCGCAAGCTTTCCAGAGGGGGGGAAGAAGGTGGACAAAGCTCTCAAGCTTTTCCAAGAAGAACCCGCAGGTTTAGCACTTTGCTCTCAAATATTCACCAACCATTTCTTCACAAAATACCTCATATATATAGGCCAAAGAGGGGGAACATAACAGCCAAAAGTTCCCAACTTTCTATATAGAAATGAAAAGCCAAGAGGCACACCCGCTGAAATCCCAAGAGCCAATGAACAAAGCCACGGAACCAGCCAGGGACAGCACAAACCGCAGTTTCAGCACAGGAAACCAGGCGGCACTTTAATTCACGGTCAACAGAGTGATGCCAAGGCGGTAAAGAAGACAGCACCCGAAGAGGCACATCACACCCGAAGCAGCAGCAGCCGTGAGGGGTCTTTCCAGAGAAGAAAAGGGCTGCAGTAATTTACTATCAAGAAGAATGTGAAAGATCAAGTTCCACCCACCAAATCTTGCTCCCAACCTTAATTTTATAGCAAGACATTAGCTCATAATGAGCTACTTCTCCACTACATATTAATGAGCTTGGCACAACTAAAGTTTTAACTACTTAAGCTCAAACCAAAACAGCCAATGCCTTCATGAAACCAACAAACATACAAAGGACAAATGGACCCCCCAAGCCGGCAAACCCAAGGAAGCAAAATCCAAACCTCTTCCTACCATGATCATTGGATTTACCACCATCATTGGATAGTATAAAATCAAAAAAAGAAAATTTAACTAGATTGTTCATAACAAAAAAAATAGAGCAAAAATCTAAATGCATCAAACTTTCTCATGAAAGGACGCAGCACTTGGGTTATGACTCCTATAAAAGTACTTGGAGCATTACTCAACCTGAAAGGCATGATCATCCACTCGTATAGATCATCATTGGTGTTAAAGGCAGTCTTCCACTCATCACCGGGTCAGATCCAGATCTAGTGGTACCCACTTTTAAGGTCAATCATGGAGAAAAAAGTGGCTCCTGTCATCATGTCAAGCATATCGTCTAACCTCGGGATAGGGAAACTATATTTAACAGTTATTTTGTTGAAGGTACGGCTATCAACACATATTCTCCAAGTATCATCCTTCTTCGGTGTAAGAAGAGTTGGTACAGCACAAGGGCTGAGGCTTTCCTTGATCTAGCCCTATTGTAGTAACTCGTTCACTTGCTTTTTAAGCTCAGCATATTCTGTGAGATTCATGCGATAGTAGGGTAGGTTAGGAAATGAAACACTAGGGACAAGATCAATAGCATGTTGGATGTCTCTTAATGGAGGAAGTTGATCAGGGAGATCATCAGGGAACACATCAGTACAGTTACTCAGTATGAGTTGGATCTCATGAGGGACGGGCTCATCAGACTCAGTGGAAGTCTCACGACCAAACAAGGCGTACAGGGGTGCGCCAAGTGCTATTTCAAAATCCAAGACCTTGGTGATCAAAAGGTTCAGCCCCTTTTGGGCTTGACTAGATTGGGTTTAGGGCCGTCCTTAACCCTGTGTTGCATTGGCAGAAGTTTGATCGTTTTGCCTGCATGTTCAAACACGCAGGTGTTTGAACGCCATAGATGTGGACATTATTATCAAAGAGTCAGGAACGCCCTAGGATGATTTGTCCAACATCCATCACCAGAACATCACACCACACATTCTCTTTATAGTCAGCGAAGGAGATAGATATGAGACTTTGTTCCTTCACCTCTAAGGCAATGGCATTGACCCAAGCTACCTTGTAAGGTTTAGGGTAAGGAAAGGCACATAAACTAAGTCTACACACCATGTTGGAGAAGACAGCATTAATACAACTGCCACTATCCACTATAACTTTACAGTTTTTATCTTTAATTTTGGTGGGTGTGAAAGATTGAAGTCCTAAGCCAATCATCAATGGAAACAGGTTGTGATAGTGCACATCTCACAACGCAGATGGGAGAGGTGTCGACCTTCTATATACAGTGAATGGCATCAGTGTCATCATCCTCCTCAAAGAGTTCACCATCATCTTCAACTTGGAGAATTTGGCCAACCTCGAGTTCAAGCTCGTCTTCAGTGATCTTCTCAATAATGGTGACTTTATAAGTACTAGAACACTGGAAAGAAATATGCTCATACCCCTATCATCGAAAACACTTGGTCCTTGGGTGGGACCTAGGAGTATTAAGGGTTGGAGGCTTGCCCCTAAAGTCAGGACGGGACGTAGAAGGACAAGAAGGTGGTCGGTTAGTGTTACTTCGAGTCGACCGAGAAGTGAAGTGGTGAGGGGCCGATCAACTGGAGGGTCTGTAGGATGGTTTAGAATCCTAGTGTCGACTAGGGTGCTGGGGACGGGTTTCCTCAAGGTCTAAGGCTAGGTTGTACCCTTTTTCAAGAGTAGTGTCGCTACGAGCAAATAGTTCATTTCACAGGTCCTGGTGCAACCCGGCACGGAACATGGACAAAATTTGAGCAAGGGTAGTAGAGGTCTCCCCCTTGCAACAAATTAGATAGTGGTCAAAGTCTCCAATGTATTCTTTTACCGGTTTATTGCACTGAGTCAACCTATTCCACATATCTAGGAGCCTAGGGAAATACGAGGGAGTCAAATACTTTGTTTATGCTCGTGTTTCATTGAAGGCCAATCAGTGATGGGATACTTATTACGAGATTCCCTAAGGCTTTCTAGGTTGGCTTAATATTGACTAGCCCTACACGTGTGTTTCATTTCAGCAAACCTACCCTTTCTACCCTCAAATATGTTATACGATTTAAAGAAACTATCCATACCTTTGATACAGTCCAGAAATAGATGGGGATCGATAGTACCATCAAAGGTTGGAGCATCGACCTTAATATTTTTCAACAATGGTGTATCAGGATCGTTATTAAGTTCATGATCATATTGGGGAGCTCGATAATGGGCATGAGGGTGTCCCTCATCCGGTAAGGTGTCATCCCCACATATGGAAGGAGGCCTAGAATGTGCATAAGGTGTAGGGTGATACCAAACTTGATCTAGTATGTCAAATCATTCCGTCGTTTGGCGACGGAGCTCAGCCAGGTCGGCTTGATTTTCTCTAAATTGTTGATTGATCATATTCATTTGACCTACCAACAAATCTAAAGTTCTCTGAATTTGTTATAGATCCATCATATGTCTATGGGTGTCTCAGAACTATGCAGATGTGAAAGAAAATAATAGAATAACAAGCAAGTAAATTTTAATGCATGCAAGATGCGATTTAGATGTTAAACATGTACGAAAGAAATCTTAATAGACACCTAAATGCAACTATGCTTTGATACCAAATGATGTAGGATTAAATGCGTATGTCTATGTTTTGCCGTTTTGAAATTATACGCTTTTGAAAGAACTAGAGCAATTAGCCAACTTCCTTGATTAAATGGTGATTAAAATCAATAAAGCAAAGATTTAGATGAAGCAATAGATTACACAACAAAGATTTAGAACAGAAAAATAGCCAATCAAATCATATTTTGTGTAATGTGGGGCTTTCGACAAAAATTCTTAAATTAACATTCAGAATGGTAACTATGTAAAATCCCTCACTCAACTCTTTGATGATTAGTAAAACGGAGAATGCTTAAATAATCTTTATGACGTCACAATTGAGGGGAAACTTAGAAGAGATCAAACTTGGAAGAGAGTTCACCTTTGTCAATATTCGGAAGAAAGCCGCCACTAAATGAGAGAATATTGTTGGTCGATAATAGTGGCGAGGGAGAAGAGAATTCTCTCTATGTAGTCTTCAACAGATTGATCATTCTCAAAGTCGATGTCGAAGAACGGAGACAGGAGGATGTCAATCAGCCCTTGATCATCGAAAACAAAGTCGTGGACGTGTTCTAGATCAGCCATACACAAGGGGGTAGCAAATTACAAGATGCTGGAACTTCTAGATAGCAAACGGGAACCTTTAGGATAGCAAGACAGCAAGGAGAACTTGTTGAAATTTTCAATGTTTAAAATTGCGTATTCGGGTATTGAGGCGTTTTTCATTCGTGAGGCGAGGCGTAAGCCTCAAGGCGTTTTGAGGCGTAAGCCTCAAAATCAAAAGATTGCGTAAACATAAAATGATAAAAATTTTATATACTAATGAATGAATAATATAAAACATAAAAAAGCATAAGATATGAAGTGAAATCAAAATATCACAATAATAAGACAACATGAAATATAGTTCAACTCAAAATTCTATCTTTCCCAAATCTCAGTATTATTTTCATTAAATTATAATTTCAATTTCCAAAAATAAATAGCAATGACATATCACATAAGAACTCATAAGTCATCAGCACTGTCATCACTAAGGGGTTCTTCATTTGAATCATCATTATGATGAACTGCTCTCTCCCCTTCTTCCTCTCCTATAGAATCCAATGTCGGGCATTTACTTCAAGATTTATGTAAGTTTTAATATATATATATATATATATATATATATATATATATATATATATATATATATATATATATATATATATATATATATATAGCGTGAGGCGTAAGCCTCATGCCAATGAGGCGAGGCGGCCCTCAACCAAGTTGAGGTGCAAGCCTCATAAAAAAAACTTGAGGCGTAAGCATCGAGGCGTTTTTTACTGGAATTGCGCAAAGGCGAGCCTCATAATGCGCAATTTTAAACCATGGAAATTTCAAGACAGCCACCTTGTGTGGTTAAATCCTCCCAAAAACTGAAATTTTAGTGGAGAGATTGGTTAGGAGATTTAATTGGGAAGAACCACAAGGAAAGGGGAAGGAGGTAGGGGGAACCCGACACATCCTAATGGGAGAGGATTTGATTGGGAACATTAAAGGGAAAGAAATAATTGGAAGAAAGAGGGGTCGGCTGACGGATATGGGGGTGGGGAGGTGATGTGGGAGGGAATTAAGGGGTTACCAAACATTGGGATGTTTAATTAGGGAAGGGAAAATTATGGTCAATCCCTAATTAATTTAAATTGGTGTGATTTTGGGAACTTTCCTACGCGTCTTGTCTAGGAAGGAATTTCAAATTCAAAATAAATTGAAATATGAAATTAAAAGCATTCATAATTTAAGATGATTTATAAACGGAAAGTATCAATTTAGGATTTGAATTTTTGAGGCAAGAAAAGGATAATGTGGCCAGCGACTAGGTTAGGGATTTAGAGCCGACAGTTAGGGAGGATTTGGGGCTTGGACCGGTGGCTAGAAGGAGGGGAGGTAGCCTTGGGGCCAGTGGCTTGGAGGAGGAGGTGGCATTAGGGCCGGCGGCTTGGAACAGGAGGTGGCCTTGGGCCGGCGGCTAGGAGGAAACAGAGGGAGCTTGGGGGGGCATCAGTTAGGATGAGTGGAGGTGGCTTTGGACCAGCGGATTGGAGAAGGGAAGGAGAAGACCCACGAGCCCAGACACTTCGTGTTACTGATGGGCAATACGTTGCCCTCACATGGAGATTTCACCATGGTTCTCACAAAACTAACAAAAGAGCAAAAGTGCTGAAATTTTCATAATAATCATCATTACTCTCTCCAAAGAAGAGGAGGGGTTATAAATAGCCCAAGTTACAATAGTGAAACCCAAAGACAAAAGAGCCCATAAGGGTCACAAATAACTACTCCCTCAAGTAGTCAAGGATAAAAATGGAAAAACTATGATAATAAAATACACAAATAATAATAAACCTAATACATATGATATCTCAAAAATAAAGTAGTGCGATTGTGGCCGTTGATTGTCGGCCCCTTCTATGATAGACTATCCATGGTCGAAAGTCCGCATCACTATAATTCTGAGAATTTTGATTTAAATTGTTAATATGTAATAAAAAGAATATATTATTAAAATATAAATATAAAGTGACAATCGGATTTGAAGATACCATTTCGACTCAATCGCTTGGGAAGTTGAACAAAACATGATGCATAGTAAGCCTTGCAAACAATATTTTCGCGGAAGAGAGTTCAAGCTATTATAAATAGTATTGAGAAATACACTAGTTTTACAAAATACTCAAGGTTTTAGAGTTTCTGATGCAATGAGTATGGATCATACAAAATAAATAAGGACTAGAAAATCAAATATAATTAAACACATAATATGTTGCTTTCTTTAGGGTAAAATATAAAGATAAGGCAAAGTGAACCAAAACAATAATGCAATAATTGATTAAAATCAAATACAGCAATGAGATATTTGAATCACAAAAATTAGCACACAATTGTATATTTACAATGTGATTGAAAACCTAGTTTTAACAAATTTAACCAAGGCCAAAACTCTTTACCAATAACAAGCATTTAAGAATAAAAAGTTCAACATAATAAATCACCAAAGTGAAGAATATTCAAACCTCACGTTGATATAAGAAGCTATTTTACCCCGGAAGTTTTTTTATTGCACTTGCATCGCACTCAAAGGAATGCACATCCAATAGATTATGAAAACAAAACAAGGTTGTTTGCTATCATAATTTATTATTATTGTAATCTATTTTCTTTTGTTTTGTTTATATTTTGATATGAAATAAATATTTGGCACATTATATAAACGTTACAATTATATTGGGAGAACTCCACTCTGTGATCCTAGAGATAACAAATTGTTGTGTATGACAGAAAATCTGTGTTGTGATTGAGGAAGGTGGTGGAAAGAACCCAATGTAGAAAGCTTTTGAATGCATTTAAAACCACGATGGTACACCATCAAAAGAAGAACACAAGTTAAGTTACAAACATCATGGTGAGGACTTCAATGACATGGCCTCACAATTTAGGGTAGGAAACCTCCTTGATTTGACAATTGAGATAAATAATAGTTTGATTCAACACTAGATGTCAATCTTCCATACAAGCCATCTCATAGGCCTCTGTTACATATGTGGATAAGCTATATGGATGCAACGCCCATCCTTTCACCAATCATAGAGAGCACTAGCCACATGAGGAAGCGAGATTCCAGGATGGTGTTAACAAGCTATTCATAGGCAGGTGTCGTTTACTTGCCCAACGAGATGTTGGATGATTGAGACCTCGATGAGAAACATTGAACATGAGACCTTGGGAAGAAGTTAAAACTATAACAAACACTTAGAATCACAAAGCGAAAATAGATAGATGAAAATTTAGGTACTTCCACTAATGTTAAATAATACCAAAGCATTTGTTTATAAACTTTTTTATAAAATCAATTTCGACCGTATCAAAAGTTTCATTAATTTATAATATTTATTTTATTACAAATAACAAAAGATCAACTATTATTTGTACAACATCCATATGACAAAAATACCTTCACTTATTGTTTCAAGTAAGAGATACACAACTATCTTCTCTTATTCATTCAATTCCTAGTATCATTTTGTAAATATTTTTTAAATAACATCCAGAGTTTTAAACATAACTCGATAGGTAAATCATAATTCCAAAATACATGGACTTAAATGGCCTGAGGGAAATAAATACGTCAATTATCATATGTGAATCAGTATAGAATCAAAAACCATTTCATTTTATTCAAAGATAAAAAAGTTAAAAGAGTTTGTAATATTCTCCTATATAGTAACAACATGAATAGAAAATCATCGTATTGCAAATTGTCTTTTCTTACCTTATTTTATAATACAATTGTCACAAGAGCACATTCTAATTATACCATTTAAGATTTATTAATATTACTATCTTTTTTTCAAACCTAAAAACTAAAAATCAAAACAAGTATCATAAATGTGCCTGTGTGTTCCTAAAGATGGCAAATGTTTGGCAAATGGTTGTGTCTGATAGAGAGTATGTGGCGTGACTGAGAAATAAGGCGGAAAGAACGCAATGAAGGAAGCTCTTGAATGTATTTAAAACCACGATAATGTCCATACAAAGAAGAACTCAAGTCAAGTTACAGACATCATGGTGAGGACTTCAGTGGCTTGGCCTCACAATCTAGGGTAGGAAACCTCCTTGATTTTACAATTGAGATAAATAATAGTTTGATTCAACACTAGATGTCGATCTTCCATATAGGCCATCTCATAGGCCTCTATTACTTAGGGGAATAAGGTATGTGGATCCAACGCCCATCCTTTTACCAATCATAGAAAGCACTAGCCACATGAGGAAGCAAGATTCGAGGATGGTGTTTACAAGCTATTCATAAGTAGGTGTCATGTGCTTGCCCAAAGATATGTTGGATGATTGAGAAACTGATGAGAGATATTGAACACGAGACCTTGGGGAGAAGTTAAAACTATCATAAATTCTTAGAATCACAAAGTGAAAATAGATAGATGAAAATTTATGTACTTCCACTAAGATTAAATAATATCAAAATATTTGTTTATAAACACTTTTATAACATCTATTTCCACTGTATCAAAAGTTTCATTAATTTATAATATTTAGTTTATTACAAAATAACAAAATATCTACTATTATTTGTATAACATCCATATGAAATAAATACCTTTCACTTATTGCTTCAAGAGATACACAACTATCTTCTCTCATTAATTCAATTCCTAGTATCATTTTGTAAATATTTTGTAAATAACAGCTGGAGTTTTAAACATAACTCGATAGGTAAATCATATATCCAAAATACATGGATTTAAATGGCCAGAGAGCAATAAATACGTCAATTATCATATGTAAATCAATATAAAATCAAAAACCATTTCATTTTATTCAAAGATAAAAATGTTAAAAGAGTTTGTAATATTCTCCTATATAGTAACAACATGAATAGAAAATCATCATATCATATATTGCCTTATCTTACCTTATTTTATAATAGGAGCACAATCTAATTGTATCATTTAAAATTTATTAATAATACTATCTTTTTTTCAAACCTAAAAACTAAAAAATCAATTTACGCACAAGTGAAAGTGTCTCCGACAATTATCATACCTACGCATGTGTGTTCCTAGAGATAGCAAATTTTTGGCAAATGGTTGTTTATGACAGAGAGTATGTGGCGTGATTGAGGAAGAAGGCGGAAAAAACCCAATGAAGGAAGCTTTTGAATGCATTTAAAACCACAATGGTGTCCATCCAAAGAAGAACTCAAGTCAAGTTGCAAGGACTTTAGTGGCATGGCCTCACAATCTAGGGTAGGAAACCACCTTGATTTGACAATTAAAAAAAATAATAGCTTGATTCAACACTAGATGTTGATCTTCCATATAGGCCATCTCATAGGCCTCTGTTACTTAGGTGGATAAGGTATGTGGATCCAACACCCATCCTTTCACCAATCATAGAGAGCACTAGCCACGTGAGGAAGTGAGATTCGAGTATGGTGTTTACAAGCTATTCAAAGGCAGGTGTCGCGTGCTTTTGCCCAAAGAGATGTTGGATGATTGAGAACTCAATGAGAAATATTGAACACGAGAGGGAGAATTTAAAACTATCACAAATGCTTAGAATCACAAAGCGAAAATAGCTAAATGAAAATTTAGGTACTTCCACTAAGATTAAATAATATCAAAACATTTGTTTATAAACTTTTTTATAACATCTATTTCCACCGTATCAAAAGTTTCATTAATTTATTTATTTTATTACAAAATAACAAAAGATCTACTATTATTTTTACAACATCCATATGACATAAATATCTTTCACTTATTGTTTCAACTTTCAAGTAAGAGATACACAACTATCTTCTCTTATTAATTCAATTCCTAGTATCATTTTGTAAATATTTTTAAATAACAACCGGAGTTGTAAACATAACTCAATAGGTAAATCATAATTCCAATATACATGGACTTAAATGGCCTAACAAGCAATAAATACATCAATTATCATATGTGAATCAATATAGAATTAAAAACCATTTCATTTTATCAAAGATAAAAATGTTAAAAGAGTTCGCAATATTCTCCTATATAGTAACAGCATGAATAGAAAATCATCATATCATATATTGTCTTATCTTACCTTATTTTATAATACAAAGTCAAAGGAGCACAATCTAATTGTACCATTTAAGATTTATCAATATTAGTATCTTTTTTCCAAACCAAAAAACTGAAAATCAATTTACACACAAGTACAAGGGTCTCCAACAAGTATCATAAAGCAATGAACTCCATTTGTCCACACACACATGCAATCATTTCTATGCCATACTCTTTGCATTCTTTCATCATTCATTTATTTATAATAATATTTTTGCAGTGTTGTATTTGGAAATTGAAAAAAGATGAATTTAACATAAGATCCATAACAATATGAAAGCATGTACATGAAATAAGAGGAAATCATTTTTTTGACCATTTACAATAATTATCTTATAGTAATCACATTAACAAATGCATAAAAGACAGCATAACAAGAATTGCATTAGATTTAGAAAAACAAGCATCATTACTATAACGTAGAAATAGAACTACCCTCCTTAACCATAGAAGACTTATTATGTCCCTTTAATCCTTGAACTCTGCCTTCTTTAGTTTAATATTTATAACAAAAAATATAATTATACATAAGACATTCACAATGATTGATTCCTAAAAATTTATCTTTTAATCATATACCTTTCTTTATTATATTAGTTTATTTATACATCATTATTTATCAATATTTATTATTTTATACCAGTTTACTTTTTATTCAACTATATAAATCATGTTCAATTTTTTTTTTTTTAATTTATAAATTATAGTTGACCTTTAGAATCTCTAACTTAAGCTTTAACATTCACTACCATTAGGTATTTAACTTTACAATTTCATTTAAATCATACAAAACATAACACACATTCTCTTTACTATAATTTGCTTGTTTTATTTATAATAATAATATTTGTACTTCCACTCAATAATATAAATCATACTAAATTAATCCTTTATTTTATTCAAATATATAAACAATTGTTAACCCATGAATTCTCTAAGTACATGTTTAGAATGTTATTCCGAAAAAATTTCTCAAATTCAAGAATATAACAAGGAGTCTTGAACTTTATTTAGTTTACAACTTTAAATTATACTATTAATATTACAAAATTAACTTTGATACATAGAGTTTTAAATAAAATTAAATTTAATATCTTTCATAATTATCATATTTCATCAAATGAAATTTCAATATCTTGAATACTTTTCATTCTTTTATAATACACAAACCTTCATTCACTGCTAATCATCAAATTTGTAAAACAATGTAAAATCTGTCAATCTTTCAAGGGAACAACTCAAAACACTGTTTATATACTCCTCTTCTAATTCCGAATAAACCTTGGGAGGATATCTCCATTGACTTCATTTTAGGACTGCTTATTAATACTCGAAAATTTGACTCAGTGTTTGTTGTTGTTGATCTATTTAGAAAAATGACACATTTCATTCCATGTAAAAAAATCTCTGATACTTCACATGTTGTAGGATTTATTTTTTAAAGAAATTGTGATACTTCATGGCATACCTAGGAATTTCACCTCTGATAGGGATACTAGGTTTTTAAGCCATTTTTGGAGAACACTTTGGTCAAAACTAAGGACTTCTCTCCAATTCAGTAGTGCATATCACCCACAAACAGATAGGCAAACTGAAGTTGTCAACAGAAGTTTAGGAAACTTGCTTAGATGTCTTGCTGGTGGGAACCCTTCTCAATGGGATTTGATTTTACCCCAAACCAAATTTGCTTACAACTACTATATTAACCGACTACTAGAAAACCCCCTTTTGAAATCATTTATGGCCAGCCTATTCCTCATATTTTAGACCAAACTTGTTTGCCCATGCCTAATAAAAATCAGTGGTGAAGCTACAGAAATTGTTGATCAAATTAAATCGATCCAACATCAGGTCCTAAAAAAACTCTGAATGGTAAATACTAAATACAAAACTGTTGCTGACAAACATCAGAGAGAGTGTTAATTTCAAGAGGGTGATCTAATTATGGCTTATTTTCGACGACAATGCTTTCCTATTGGAACTTTTGGCAAGTTAAGCCGAAAAAAATTTGGGCCTTTTCAGATACTTCAAAAATTGGGAATAAATGCCTACCTACTGGATCTTCCACTATGTATTGGAACTTCACTAGAGTTTAATGTTGCTAACCTTACTTTATATGAAGGAAATCCAGCTGATTCTATGGATTTAGAGACCTTACCAGTTACCATTCTAGTTCAGACCAAAGATGATCATATTGAAGATGTTTTGGACATTTGGACTACTCAGACCAGGCATGGAGTGCACAGGCAATTCCTGGTAAAATGGAATGAACATCCGTTGATTGATTGTACTTGGGTTGAAGTAGTGGAACTTCAATCTCATCATACTGATATTTCTCAACGCATTCGTGAAGCATTCTCATCAAGAGATGAGATTCTCCCATCTGGGGGGAATTGATGCATTTAATACTTCATGCTTATGTTTTAAGATACATTTATTTTATGTTATTGTAACTTTTTAGTTTAATTTTTATTAACCCAATGATGGAAGGAAACCAATGAACATGTGTGGTTTAGGTGTTCTTTGAACATGTTATTCCTTTGGTATGCTAGCTTCTTTGGGTGCTTTGAGTTTGGGCTGATTAGGGTTCGATGGGGGGCGTATGGGTTGCCGTCTGGTTTGTGGTTGTTCGGCTTCTGTGGCTTTCCGATTTCCTTGGCCTGGCTATTCGGGTCTTGTTGTTGTTCCATGGCTTTCCCGATTCCCTGGATGTTCGGGTCCAGTTGTTGTTCCCTAGCTTTCCCGAATTTTCTGGATGTGGTGGTTCGGATTCTGGGCTTCAGTAAGGGCTTAATGGCTGCTTTTTTCTTCCCTTTTTTGGTTGGCTGTATGGGCAATTGTGTCTGGCTATTGGCCTCCTTTTCTTTCCTATTTAAGGAGGTGTTTTGGGCTGTTGTAGGGAGTTTTTGGAAGTGAAAAGAATTCTAAAACCTGAGAGTTTCTTCTCTAGCTTAAGAGCTACTTCTTCTCTACTTATTTCTCCTTCTATGTCTTCTATCTAATTTTTCTCTCCACAAGTTTCCACCCCATTATATCCTTCTTCTAAAAGTGTGAGTGGTGTTGGTTGGTTAGTTTTGTTGGTATTTGCCAGAGGAGTTGTGGCGGACGTTAGATCAAAGTTGTTGTGGTGGACCACTAGTGCATGTCATTGAGCATTCTATTTATCTTATTTTATCGTTACATGTGAGGTGACCACTAGTTGGTTGTTCTGAGGGTATTTTCTTTTTAGTTTTTTTTCTTCTAAAAAAATAATTTCAATTTTTTCATGTTTATTTGGTGATTTGCTTACTAAGTTTTGTATTGAGACGTGTCCTACTTTCTTTTGTGTTCTCCATTGAGTTTAAATCTTTCTGATTCCCATCACATTTGCATGATGCACTTACATGTCTTTCAATTTATTTGCATGACGATTTTGCATGTTCTTCAAGATATTATAATTCAACTTGAAAATTGTATTGAGATGTGTTTGTAATTTAAAATTACACAAATTTCATTACAATGCATACAATATTTCATTTTGAGAATTTTAAGGATCATCTTTAATTTGCTTGCATATATACATTGCAAATTAATTGGTAATATTGACAATCTTGATTCTAATTGTGCATTTAAAATAATGCATTTTTTTGCTTGCATTTTATATTTTTGTCCAAGTATACCCCATAGGGAGTGATGCTCTCGCATTTAAGAAAATTATTTCCTTTGATCATTTTTTATATGTAGTTGTAGTTCATAAGTTTCGAATGTTCTGAAAAATAAATAAGAGGTCAAGTTTATGCTTGTAGGCCCAAGTTTCCCATTGTACCGTTTTGCAATTTTATGTTTAGTTTTGGTCCCTATAGTTCATTTGCCATGACATGCAATGCATTTAAAGTGCTCTTTGATACTTTTTTTTACAATTTTGCAATTGCATTTTCATTTAGATCTCATATTTTTGTATAATTTTAGTTTTTTATGGTCATTAAAATATCGTTTAGAGAAAATTTTATATATTTTCTAAATTTTATCAAAAGAGATAAGTTTTTGCCTAGTGGACAGCAAATTTGGATCTATCATGTGTATATTTTTATACATCTCATCATAGTTCTACATTAGAGAAAACCTAGACCCTAAGAAATCATGCATCGCATGATAAATTCGATAAACAAAATAAGATAAAAATAGATTATTACAAAATGTATATACGAAAAAAATTAAAACTATATGCCCAAAGCAAATGAACAAGACTATAGTAAGGGTGATTTTCTTCCATTTAATGAAAAAGAAAAACTAATAATAATATCTTAAAACTTAAAAGAAATAAAATAAGAAGATGGGAGCAAACATAATAATTTACATTATTATATATGATGCATGATCAACATAATAAAAGGATAAAATGAGAATAAAATGATTTAACTAGATTAAATTATATTAAAAAGGCATTTCTCTAAAATTTGAATTTTGAGCAAAGGCACTATTGAATCTCTATATTTTTAAAACGAAATTCCCATTAAGAAGGTGATTAGGTGGGCTCTTACATAAGGTGATAGAGCACTAACACCTCCATAATGATGCTTTTAACGCCAACAACTTAGCTATACTTTCCTTGAATGTAATTGCCCTTTTGCTGAATACAACAAGAACCCTGAACTCTTCACGCTCATCAATCATGAAGAGTCAAATTGTATTCTTCTAGTAGAGTATAGAAATATGAACATAGTCAATTAATATATCGTAAGATGTCTATAATCAAATAAGCTATAGAGTCCAAACCTTTATTTAAAAAATTATTTTTGTCACTTCATTTTTTTTTTCTTTCATATTTTGTCATAGTTTTTGAATAGAAACATTAATCGAACATATGCATATAAGGCAAATGGATTTTCTAGACCACCTTAACAACATAACATATTCAACATGCTCGAGAATTGCTTAATCATTGACAATAAGTATATAGTTCCAGGAATAAAAGGCAATCCCTGGTATTTCTATCTGGTAAAAAAAAAAAGACGAGGCACAAGCATAGAGATAATACACTTCATATTATTTGTTATGATTGTTTAAGCCTTCAAATGCTAGCAGCTTAAGGTAAATTTGTAATGTGGACCCACTAAGTCTCAACCACAAATAAGATTTAAGAATGATAGAATGCATCCATCCACCCGCTCCCCTCCTGCCCCAAGCCTTCCTACTGCTAGCACAATGGATGGTTTTCACATTTTCATTCACCGTCACTCTCATTCTCCCTCTTGTTCATCCTAACCACAAGCTATTATTTGCCTTAAATAACAAGTTCACACCAAAACTTATGAACTTCAGTGAAAACAAAATCAATACATTCATATCAAAGCCACTAGAATATAAAGCAATAGACATTTTTTTAAAAAAAAGTTAAAAAAATACTAACCTGTTAATATCTGCGAACCAAAAAGTTTTGTGAATAGAAACATTCCCAAGCCAGAAGTAAATGCAATAAATAGCAGCATAGATATTTGATTTTGCGCCAAAGCATTGTCCTGAATTTTTTATCAAATTAGTCTATGGCTATTGCGATAGAATCATATAAAGGCATAACAAGAAGTTAGAGAAACAAAACAATAATGTGATTGTACATCTACGTATATATCTCTGAGCATCTTATTACAAAGAAACTTACAATTAGGACTACCAAAGAACTCATACTCATGAGAGTAAGGACCAAAGTTATCATACTACATTTAACATTTTGTTTAGGAAATATAACAAATGAATGTAACAAAAGTCATAGTTTCATTTCCTGATATGTAAAACAAGATAAAATGTTTATAAATCCTCAGATACGATGCATAGCTACAGAGGAAACATTGTTACCATTATCACTACCAGGAATATCTGGATAATTTTTTATTAATTGTCCATTCCAACCAGATGGCCACATGCGTTATCAAAATGGTTGGGCTCATCAAGTTGATCATAATGATCGTTTTAAGTGAATGAAGAATGACGTCCCTTTATTTGCCATCTCCATGATCCCATTGTCTTCCTTGATGGGCTTGTTAAATTTGAGGATTTCTTTGATTGACACAAGATGAATGGTCTTTACGCTTCCATGTATTTGATTTGCATGTTAGAAGTTTATGTCCTCCAATTGTTCTTTACAAGGTGTCACTTCTGAAATTGAACGCTTTAAAGAACCTCCCATCACTAGGGCTGAAACGAGGCAATGCCTTAAACAGGCGCATCATCATGATATAGGAAACAACTAGCTAAAGAACTAAAGAATGTTCGAAAAGCCACTCGAATGGATAATGGGTACCTTAATCACTATGAAAAGCCCATACCTTGCATCATTGATAGCCTACGTTTTAATATTCAATAATAGGTTCGTCAGTATGGTTATGAGATTCTCGAAGAAGCACACCACCCAACACATGAAATTGATAAAAATTTGCAATACGTCTCTCAGCCATCCATTACCACTTTTGGGTTTCCTAGTCCTGCTTAGTCCAAATTCACAAATACTTCCAGCTGGTCTTCCAGAAATCTTTCTTTTGATTAGCCACTCAAGGCTGCCAGTCTCTTCTGAAAATGATCCCATTTCGACTTTAACTTCGGATTGCTACATGACATATGACTTAAATTTTCTTTTATTTTGAATGCACTAAATTTATGTGACAGATTTTAATCTTAAATGTTTGGTGATGTATTATTTGAAAATTTTGTACAATAACTCTTTCAAATATTGTATCATATAATATCTCTAATACTAAGGAAAAGATTCTAGGATAGTTTTATATAACTCCCTAGATTAAAGAACCTATTTATTGATAAAGGTCCTGAGTTGTTTGCCTACACCATAATAAACTTCCTGAGGACTTTCGAGTGAGCGAAAAAAGATAAAAAATCAATCTCAAAATTCTAGCATTCAATAATATTCATCCTGAATGCCTATAAATTGGCATCGCTCTTTTGCGAATAAACATTTTTTTTTTCTTTTAACATATGCAAGTTTAAGAAAAATGCATTATGTAAGTAACTAAATAAAATTACAAAATTGAGAACTCATAGTAAACACAAAATTTTTTATGTGAAAATCTATGAATTTGAAAAATCAAAAGAGCTAGCCCAATTGAAATAGATCCACCAATATGACTCGTCATCATTAATGGAGCTTTGCTGCATTAATAGCCTGCCTTTTGATAAAAAATGAGAGGTCCATTAGAATGCTTCTAAGACTTCCAAAGAATATTATCACCCAATTATTGTAACCCAAAAGCATTTGCAAGATGCCACTCAGCCTTCCATTTTAAGTTTTAGGTCTCCTAGACCTGATCCATTCAATTCACAAACACTCTCAGCCAAACTTTCCAGAAATCTTCCACTAGCCAATCCGGTTGCCTGTCTCTTCTGATAAATATCAGATTTCAACTTGAACTTCAAATGGTAACATAACATAAGACTTAAAAATTCACTTTTCTTTTGTTTAATCAATGCGCTAAATTTATGTGACAGATTTAAAACTTTAATGTATGGTGATGTATATTTTGAAAATGTTCTACAATAATTCCTTCAAATTTTGCATCATATAATATCTCTAATATGAGGAAAAGTATTTTGCAATTGTATTACATAGCTCCCAAGATTCCATAACAATTTTATTGATGTAGAACAATCAAATTAACACCCAAATATGGTGTTAATTTAGTGGCTGCCAGCCACTCCAATTGATAAAGACCTTGGAAGTTATTGTCAAGTTTTTGAGTTTGATCCTCACCAACACCATAATAAACTCGCCTACCTTGAGGACCTATGGGAGGGCAACCAAAAAAAGCAGCTCCAAATTATAAATCATACAATTGTTGGAGTCATTTTAATGTCTTTTCATTTATTATTTCACATAATGCATATTTTTAAGCTTGCATATGTTAAGTAAAGAAAATTGGATGATTTATTCAATGTACAATGGTGCCTATTTATAGGTATACATATGAATATTTTTGTGTGCCAAAATATTTGCAATGATCGAGAGAATTTATAGTTTTATTGTTAAATGAAAATCTCACTCGCACACAAATAAATTGAGAGCAGTTAATAGAAAATAAGATCTTTTACATGAAAAACCAATAAAGGGGGAAAACCATGACACCAAGCCCAATTGAAATAGTTCCAATAATGTGAATAAAAAATTAAAAAGGGGTCATTCTCCATAATTGGAGAAAATATTAATAAAATATGATAGGCAGCTGCTGAAAAAGATGTCTCATATAATGGTAGTAGGAGTCTTAACATGCCTAAATTTTCATTGGGCGATTATGGGAAAACAGCTTGGTCAAAGATTGAGCAACTGGGAAGACAGGCATCAAAAGGAGGACATTGGTTGGCATTGGATGATGGTATACAAGGACCATTAATGATTGAGCGAAATTGAAGGTATAGTCGATCGTCATCTTGACAGGAAAGGAGACTAGGTGACCAATTAGGAAAGCATCAAATGTCAATAGCTAGCAGTCAAGCGATGATAAACATTCTACTCGATCATTCTCCAAATAAGAGGGCATACTAAGCGACCAAGAAGATAGGTGCCGCAAACCAATGGCAAATGGACATCAAACATCAATGTTAGATGAACGTCAAATATCGATCATTAGAGAATATTGAGTGGCAATGAGCATTGGTCATTCTCATAATAAGTAGGGAGAGAGGTCGGATAAGAGGACATGCATCAAATATTGGTGGTTGACAGATGTAAGCTATCTAGCAAGGGTCAACAGGGAACAGTTGAATTCTAGTGACAGTCAGTGATCAGCTCGATCATTCTACCATAAGAGAAATTGATCTACTCGGAAGGTAAGTGTCGAACGTCAATGGGTAACAGAAGTAGAGATAAAGTGAGAATCATTGTTGGACTAATAATTAGCGCGATAGGAAGGATGAAAGGGAAACCAAGAAAACATAGGACGTCAAATTTTTGGCAAGTGTTAGACGATGATCGACAATGGTCTTGGTTGTTCTTCTCATAAGAGAGGAGATCAATTGATTGAAAAGAGAAGTGTCAAAACGACAATGACGGATAGATGTCAGGCATTGGTAGGCATCAAACAACATCTGACTAGAAAAATAAGTGAGGAGACAATAATCTACTGAATGACTTAACGGTTGTACTATACGAGATATTTACAAAATTTGAATAGTTCGTCTGAATGAATGTTTGCATCATATTGGACAGGTTTAATTCTTGACCTGATCATACTTAACAAATACAAATCATACTGTAAGAATAGAGTTAGCTAACTTAAATTTTAAGGATTTGTTTAGGACCAATACTTAAGCAATATTTTAATAATCTGTTAGGAAGAAGAGAGGAGTTGTTTGTTGTTGAAGGAACTCTAAGAGAGAAGGTTTCTTGAGAGCTCTTGGGTGAGAGAGGAAGAATAAGGTGAGGTTGAGCATGATGGTGAAGTAGTGTGAGGGGTTCACACAATTGCTTTAAGCTAGCTTGCACCTTGATTTCTCTTGTGGCCTGGTGAGTCCTTGAAGTTTCTCTTGGGAGAGAGGCTTCAAAGTCAAGTCCTCTAGGTTCACTATCTTGTTCAGGAGCGGCAAAAAGGAGTTGTTGTTCTCTGCCTTGTCGAGGAGGGAGAAAAAGGCGTTGAGCTTCTCTACCTTCTCAAGGAGGGAGAAAAAGGAACTGAGGTTCTCTGCCTTCTCCAAAAGAGAGAAAAAGATTGAAGGTTCGCTGCTATCACAAGGAGGGTGACATAGCTTCCGGTACTCCGCCGCACAGACAAATTGCAACAAATTCCAACAAAATAGAGACAGCAGATTGTACAACACAATAGAATTTAAATAATAATAATAATACTAGTACTCTTAAAAAAGCAGCGTGATTATATCATGAGCACCTCAACCAACTCCAAAAGAAATGAAAGCACTAACTAAAACAAAAGAATAATAAACCAAACATTAGAATCATAACTTCAATCTTCCAGCATGCAATGTAGAGTTGAGATTTGAGAACAGAAACAAGAATCAAACCTTTTTAGCAAGGGAAGTAGCCACCAAGTTGGAAGTTGATATTGAGAGGAACATAAATATATAACTTAGATTGTCCAAAAAAACAGTACCAGGACCTGAAACCACAAAACAATAGCTCGAGAACAAAGGGAAATACAAGAATACAAGAGCCACTAAAATCAATGACATAAAAAGAAGAACCACGGACCCAACGCGGCAAGCTCGAGAGAGCTCCCTTGACCGATGACCATGGTGTCAATGAGGCTCATAAGAGGCCCAGAAATCCAAAGCCCCGTGGCGGGGCCTGCAAACATAACGATATCCTTCATCTGCTGCAAGATTGTCAACTGACCTGAGTCCAGCTCACCTTCAAAGGCATCGATGGCGGCGGGAGCTTCAGGAGGATCGACATCGGAGACAACCGTATCTTGAGAGGAGCATTCCGCGTTTAGTCCGCTAGCGCTGGGGAATGGAAGCACCGTGAGCGTGGGCGGCGGACGGCGCCTTAGAGACAGATAGAGGCCGCCGCCGCCATCATGGGCGGTGTGCCGAGGCTGGACGAAGGGACGATGCGGAGATAGAAGGATGGGTGAGGTAAAGAGGCGCAGGGCCATTAACAAAGGTTTTGTTTAGGGAAAATAAAGAAAATGTGAACCAGTGGTGCGTCTAAGAAATATTATTGAGCGGTGGTGCAAAGTATTTCGACTTTAGGGGTTAAAATTTTGATACTCGGTTGGATGGAAAATAAATTTAAATTAAAATAAAATAAATATAGTGTGAATTATTTTATAAATTGTAAGTAAGTTTTTTTTATCCCTATTTATTGTTATCGACCACTATCGTCGCCCATCTCCACTAGTCTCAGGCCACCACCGTCGGTCATCTCATCCGCCGGTGTAGACCACCATCACCGAGGACAACCACCACCGTCATCCGCCGCAACAATTCGGTCGTCGACCACCACCACTGTCGCCACTCTCTGCCGCAGCCCGTCATTTTTAAACTTTACACTATATTCATTTTACTTCAAACCAACTAAAAAAATCATTCATCTAAATTTTTTTAATCTTATCCAAACAATTTAAAATTATTCATTTTACAGTGCATTCTTTTTACATAGCAATTCTTTTTTAGTCAATCAAATAGCCCCTAAGAACATTTGGTTCGACATGGATAACATTTAAAATATTAATATTTATATATTTAAAAATTTGTTCATAAGTTTACAATTAGTTGCAGGACTTGTGAATTTCGTATAACTTAAAAAAAAAAAATTATTTAATATATGTTGTTGACCCCATAAGTCTTATGAATTTTATATGGCTAATTAGTAGTTTGATGATAATAAAATTGTATATAATCTAATCTAATAATTTGCTAATTATCTTTGATATGTCATCAAGAAATTATCTTGATCGGGCACGAATCTCGAGGCAAAAATCAAGTTGGAAACTTCAAAAATTAAATCTGGGATCATCTAAACTCCAATTTCAGCAAACTTATAGTCAAACTGAACGTCTCATAAATACAAATCCAACCACACCAAATTCAACTCAATCGGAGCTCAAATGAGTCAAAATCAAGGACCCGAAGCACTGTTTAAAGGTTTGAACCACAATTTGGGTTACCAAACGGTTTCGAAACATGACGTGCTTATGCTCGAATCTAGAGGCTCGATGAGATGAATCCAATGAGCCCAAGATCGCTAAATTCCGAAGTCATTAAGACCTTTAAATATCTAATAAATGGTCCACAATCGAAGGATTCAATATCGGCCATTCATCTGAACCACTCCGTATTTTCCCCTGATCTCTCATCTAGTTACGGATCATGCCACTCCAAAAAATCTATAAATATACCCCTCATTTCTCTTGAGAGAAGGCCCAAGCAAAAGGAAGAGGAAGAGAAGAAGAAGAAGAAGAAGAAGAAGAAGAAGAGAATGATAGGAGGGAAGAAATTCCTCCTCGACCACCGTCGCCGAAATTCTGCCCGACACCATAGTTATGCTCGACGTTCAAGCAACGCCAGAATTCTTCCCGACGTTCAAGTGACACTGGAGTTTCACCCGAACTCCAAGTGACGCCGGAATTCGGCCCGACCTCCAAGTGACATCAGAATTCCATCTGACCTCCAAGTGACGCTGGAGTTCTATCCGATTTCTAAGTGACTCTAGAGTTTTGCCATAATACCATCCAACGCAGGAGTTCTCCCCGGCCGCCAACTAAAGTCGGATTTCAACCCGACGTTGGAACTCCACTTGTAGCCAAGTTTCTACTCGATGTCGGACTTCTACCTGTTGTCAGATTTTTGCCTAACATCTATCTAATGTTGGATTTATGTCCGTTGATGGATTTATACCTGACATCGTCCTTCTGGCCTCCATTGCCCACCGACAACGGTTCTTCTGACTTATATCGCCCGTCGACTACAGTCATTCTGGCCTCCGTCACCCTCCGACAATGGTCCTTCTAACTAACGTTGCCTGCCAACTAGAGTCCGGATAATCTGGCCTATGAGGATGAAGTGTCAGACCTAGGGAGACTCAGTCTTTTCTAAAAATTTATTTTTTATAAGTCTGTTTTTTAAAACTCTATAGCATTCATGAGCTGACTTTTCAACTAGCATGCAATACATTAGAAACCAATTAATTAAAATTTAATTACATTAGTTAGGGGCATTCACCCCATATAAGTTCAGGACCAATTAAGAAACTCTTTAGATGTCGGTCCTATTTCCAAATAACTGTACCATCCATCCATCTTTCATAAAAGACTAGATTACATGATTTTGAAGCGATTAGGTGGTTAGCTGACTCCCTAATCCAGGCCGAGGTAAGTCTAGGTTTTGCACTGCATTAGTTAGGACGCAGATTTTAGTGTTGTGTAGAACACTAAACCATACCTAGATCTAGCATTCGAGGCTACTACATACGGTCTCGTAGTATGCCATAAATAGTAGGTAGGCCCCTTCTTTTTAGGGACCCTAAATCCTACTTATCTGTGTCACAGGATGATGCCACCTCCATCTCTTTTCTCACATATGTGATTGAGTGCTTGATTCATTTTCTTCAGTTTCTCTTTAGTACCCTAGAGCCTCTGAATGCTGGCATGAGCCACGCATGTTGATTCAGCCCTTAGGACCTTTCTTCCTTTTGAGTAGGACTTCTTATTCTACACCCTCGTACCGATTCCATTTTGGGTAGGATAATGTATGATCCTTAATCGAGAGTTTTCACGGGCTCTGATCTAGGATGTAATTAACCACGGGGGCTTGCGCCCGTGGGAAACTCGGTCCCACATCTACTAAATCCCACTCGAGCTATCATATCGGGTGGGGGAAATTTGTGATAAGCTCGTGTATATTACTACCCATCGGGGTGTGTTAGCGAAAACCTCTATCCTCAATGGTTAGTCGTATACACGATCTAATCTACCCTTCCATCGACCTGTTTGTGTTGAGTCTAGAGGCCTACGATCACTTTGTCCTACGGGATAGTGCGTCGTACCCTTTACGTTCGTACCCCACAAACGGTGCTCTTTCGGAGGTCCACACTTACATCCTTGGTGGATTCTCTCAATCTCTTCTACACAGGTTAACATCGTCGTATAAAGGCTCCGACATACAACCCCAGATAGGTCTCACATCCTTGGTTGATTCTTTTGAGCTCTTCCACACAGGTTAACGCCGTCGAGCAAAGGCTCCAACATACAACCTCGGATAGGTCTTACATACTTGATGGATTCTTTTGACCTCTTCCATATAGGTTAATGTCATTGAGCAAAGTGCTTTGACATACAACCTCAGATAGGTCTTACATCCTTGGTGGATTCTCTCGACCTCTTCCACACATGTTAATGTCATCGAGCAGGGCTTGGACATACAACCTTGGATAGGTCTTACATCTTTTGTGGATTCTCTCGACCTCTTTAATATAAGTTAATATCAACGAGTAAATTGCTTTGACATATAACCTAATGGATTCTCTTGACCTCTTTCATACAGGTTAACGTCATTGAGCAAATGCTCTTACATATAATATTGGATAGATCTTACATCATTGGGGGATTCTCTCAACCTTTTCCATACAAGTTAATGTCATCAAGTAAATGCTCTAACACACAATCTCGGATAGGTCTTACATCTTTGGTGGATTCTCTCGACCTCTTCAATACAGGTTAACATCATCGAGCAAAGTGCTATGACTTACAAACTCAGAAAGGTCTCGCATTCTTGGTGGATTCTCTCGACCTCTTTTATACAGGTTAACATCATCGAGCATGGCTCTAACATACAACCTCAGAAAGGTATTGCATCATTGGTGGATTCTCTTGACCTCTTCCATACAGGTTAACATCTTCAAACAGGGCTCTGACATACAATCTCAGAAAGGTCTCGCATCTTTGGTGAATTCTCTAGACCTCTTCCATACAGGTAAACGTCATCGAGCAAATGCTCTAACATAAAATCTCGGATAGGTCTTACATCCTTGGTGGATTCTCTTGACCTTTTTCATACATGTTAATATCATCAAATAAATGCTCTGACATATAACCTCGGATAGGTCTTACATCTTTAGTGGATTCTCTCGATCTTTTTAATATAGGTTAACGCCTTCGAGCAAAGCGCTCTGATATATAACCTCATAAAGGTCTCACATCCTTGATGAATTCTCTCAAACTCTTCCAAACAGGTTAACGTCATCGAGCAAATGCTCTGACATAAAACCTCGGATATATTTTATATCCTTGGTGGATTCTCTCGACCTCTTACATACAAGTTAACGTCATCGAGCAAAGGCTCTGACATATAACTTCGGATAGGTCTTACATCCTTGGTGGATTCTCTTAACCTCTTCCATATAGGTTAACATCGTCGAGCAAAAGTTCCAACATACAATCTCGAATAGGTCTCACATCCTTGGTAGATTCATTCAACCTCTTCCACGCAGGTTAACGTCATTGAACAAAGGCTCCGACATACAATCTCGGATAGGTCTTACATCCTTGGTAGATTCTCTAGACCTCTTCCACACAGTTTAACGTCATCGAGCAAAGTGATCTGACATACAATATCGGATAGGTCTTATATTTTTGGTGGATTCTCTCGACCTCTTCCACACAGGTTAATGTCATCGAGAAGGGCTCGGGCATACAACATTGGATAGGTCTTACATTTTTGGTGGATTCTCTTGACCTCTTCAATACAGGTTAATGTCATCGAGCAAAGTGCTCTGACATACAACCTCAAAAAGGTCTCGCATCCTTAGTGGATTCTCTCAACCACTTCCATATAGGTTAATATCATCGAGCAAATACTCTGACATACAATCTCGGATAGGTTTTACATCCTTGGTGGATTCTCTCGTTCTCTTCCATACAGGTTAATGTCATTAAGCAAATGCTCTGACATACAATCTCTAATAGGTCTTACATCATTGGTGGATTCTCTCGACCTCTTCAATATAGGTTAACATCTTCGAGCAAAGTGCTTTGACATACAACCTCAGAAAGGTCTTGCATCATTGGTGGATTCTCTCAACCTCTTCCATACAGGTTAACCTCATCGAGCAAATGCTCAGACATACAACTTCAGATAGGTCTTACATTATTAGTGGATTCTCTCGACCTCTTTCATATATGTTAATGTCATCAAGCAAATGCTCTGATATATAATCTTAGATAAGTCTTATATTCTTGGTGAATTCTTTCGACCTCTTTTATACAGATTAATATCATCGAATAAAGGCTCTGACATACAACCTCGGATAGGTCTTACATCCTTGATGGATTCTCTCAATCTCTTCCCTACATGTTAATGTCGTTGAGCAAAGGCTCCAACATACAACCTCGGATAGGTCTTACATCCTTGGTCGATTCTCTCAACATTTTCCACACAGGTTAACGTCATCGAGCAAAGGCTCTGACATACAACCTCAGATAGGTCTCACATCCTTGGTGGATTATTTTGACCTCTTCCACATAGGTTAACATTGTCAAGCAAAGGGGGACATACAACCTCGAATAGGTCTTACATCCTTGGTGGATTCTCTTGACCTCTTACATATAGGTTAACTTCATTGAGCAAAGTGCTATGACATACAACCTCGGATAGGTCTTATATCCTTAGTGGATTCTCTTGACTTCTTTCACACAGGTTAACATCATCGAGCAGGGCTCGGACATATAATCTTGGATAGGTCTTACATCCTTGATGGATTCTCTCGACCTTTTCAATACATGTTAATATCATCGAGTAGGGCTCAGGCATACAACCTCGAATAGGTCTTACATCTTTGGTGAATTCTCTCGACCTCTTCAATATATGTTAACATCATTAAGTAGGGATCTGACACATAACCTCAAAAAGATCTCGCATTGTTTGTTGATTCTCTCGACCTCTTCCATACAGGTTAATGTCATCTAGCAGGGCTCGGACATACAACTTCGGAAAGGTCTTACAACCTTGGTGGATTATCTCGACCTCTTTAATATAAGTTAACATCATCGAGCAAAGCGCTCTGACTTATAACCTCAGAAAGGTCTCGACCCTTGGTGGATTCTCTCGACCTCTTCTATACATGTTATCATTATTGAGCAAATGCTCTAACATATAACCTCGGATAGGTCTTACATTCTTGGTGGATTCTCTCAACCTCTTTCATACAGGTTTACATCATCGAGCAAATGCTCTAATATATAATCTCAGATAGGTCTTACATCTTTGGTGGATTCTCTTGACCTCTTCAATACATGTTAATGTCATCGAGTAAAGCGCCATGATATATAATTTTAGAAAGGTTTCGCATCCTTGGTGGATTCTCTCGACCTCTTCTATACATGTTAACATCATCGAGCTAGGCTCTGACATACAACCTAAGAAAGGTCTTGCATCCTTAGTGGATTCTCTCGACCTCTTTCATATAGGTTAACATCATCGAGTATGGCTATAACATACAACCTCAGAAAGGTCTCGCATCCTTGGTGGATTCTCTTGACCTCTTTCAGACAGGTTAACATCATCGAGCAGAGCTCTGACATACAACCTCGAAAAGATCTCGCATCCTTGTTGGATTCTCTCAACCTCTTCCACCCAGGTTAACATCATTGAGCAGGGCTCTGACATATAATCTTATATTAGTCTCACATCATTACTAGATTTTTTCGACCTCTTTCATATAGGTTAACGTCATAGAGTAGGGCTCCGACATATAACCTTTGATTGATCTCACATCATTACTGGATTCTTTTGACCTCTTCCATATAGGTTAACATCATCGAGCAGTGCTCTGACATATAACTCGGATAGGTCATACATCCTTAGTGGATTATCGCAACCTCTTCTACAAATGCAACCTCTTATATAGAGGTCAGCATCATCAAGCTATGTTCTAAGTGATCATTCTCTTTAAAGAAGATCTCATGAAAGCATGTGATTGATAAGATCATCACTTATATAAAGACCTTAAAAGTCTGATAGTGCTCTAAAAATATGAGGGGACAATATATCAAAATATGTTTCAAAGATGCAATAAATTCTCTTCCTCAAACGGACAAATTCTTAACTTCATATACAGTATCATTGGAGTTACATTACAAATTATACATCAAATTCAATCATATATTTATTCTCAAGCTGAAATTAAAATTACATTTGAATCATGTGTACAAGTCATCAAATAACTTCTTATTCGAAGGAAGATTACAATTTGATCTTCATTAGGCCTCAAATTAGTTAACAATATAAGTGTGTCGCCAGGTTATTAACATAGCACATTGCTTTAGCTCCTTGAATCAGGGATATCTGATATCGACAAACTTTTGTATGGATGCATATTATCTTTGAAAAATGCCATTGGACTCCCACCTTTTTTGGCCCTTCATTTGATATATGCCAGCGATCCTACACTTCTTATCAGCCATCATCGACTTCTAGTTTGATTGCTATTAGCAGCACACCATCGAACTCTCTCCTTTAGCTCTACACTCGATAGTTGACTGCTAATGGGCTTCAACTCGATCATCCATTGCCGACAGACTTCTATTCGAACAACATCAAAATTCTACCCGTCTACTAGCTCTCCTCCCGAGTACTATTTCTGCCAGATCTTCTCAAATCACTCTAGCATGTAAGCAGCAATTGATCTTCTTCTATTAGGGGTTATCTATTAAGAAGATAGCTTCTCATCGTGACTCATTCTAAACAAGAGAGAGGCATTGAAGCTTGATAAGAGAATGCCTCCTATCTATGACAGTGGAATGCCTCCAACATAAGAATAAGAATGCAAGAGAAGAATAAGGAGGAAATAATCTCCTTCCACACAATAGAGGGGCACTCAAGCTTGATATGGGAATGTCGCCTATCTCCGATAGTGGAATGCGTCAATGCAAGAAGAAGAATGCAAATGAAGAACAAGAAGAAGAAACATCTCCTTATATATTTGAGATGGGCATCGAAGCTCGATAGGAGAATGTCGCCTATCACCGACAGTGAAATGCCTTCAATATAAGAAGAAGACTAGATAAAAAAATGAACGACTATAACAATCTTAACTTCTATACAAGAAGATAGGTCCTGAATTTGAGTAGGGGATGCCACCTACCAAAATAGGGGAATGTTTCAACTATAAGAAAGTTAGAATGAGAGAGAAGAAAGAAAAGAAAATTTTCTTCTACACTAAAGAGGGGCGTCAATTTAAGTAGTGAAAGTCAGATATAAAAAACTACGGAAGGGCTCTAGAGCAAGAAGAAAAATGGGGGGAAATAAGGAAAAAGAAGATAAATTTTTAACTTCTGTACAAGAGGAGAGGTATCGATTTTAGTAAGGAAAGTCACCTACGAAAAATAGCGGAATGCCTCAACTGTAAGAAAGCCAGAATGAGAGAAAGAGGAGAAATCTCTTATTTCTATACAAGAAGAGGGGTGCTGAGTTAAGTAGGGAAAGTCACATACTAAAAAATAGCTGAATGCCTCAACTGTCAGAAAGCTAGAAGGAGAAAAGAAGAATGTGCAAGTTCCCCCTTGCCGTGATGGGGTATTTATAGCCTTTTTTGAGAAGAAAAGAACATTCTAGAATTCTCTATAATTTTTCTAATTTTTCTAAAAAATTTTAAAATTTTTGTGATTTTTTTAGAATTTTTTTGATTTAAAAATATCAAGTGGGCCCCATAAAAAAAATAAATCCAATTAACTGTTGGCCAAACAACGCGCTCAAGAGGGGCGCACCCGTTCACACGAGGCTCTCGCCGATGCCTCCGGCTACGGGCAGCTGGCCGGCCAGCCGGTTCAGCCGTCTAAACACGTCCGGGCTATGATTTTTGGCCTGGACGGTCCAAATCTGACATTTTTGGGGTCCCCGAATACATTTTTTGATGTTTTGAACTCAATTTAACTCTTTTAGAACTCAACGAGGTCCTTATTATTGCAAATCTATTTTTCATGGCTTATGTTTTGATGATTGACAAACACTGTTTCTCTTGGACTGCTAGTTGCTTCTAACTTTTCAGGAATCAAAGATCGGACGATCAAGAAGGAGCCAAGTTCAGGAATGCGTAGGTTTAGGGTTGAGTCAGTCTGTACGTTTAATTTTCACCTTTTGAGTCTACTTGTAATGGTCAAAGAGACTGATGCTATGTAACCCTTCATACACATACTTGAGAGACTTAGAATTTCTATTTTTACTCATATCGGCCAGGACGAGTTTTGGATCGGCCTGGACGATCAGCTTAAAACAGAAGGTCTAATTAAGGATTCTTAATTAAGGCAGCCGACATTAACAGATCGTCCTGGACGATACATGTATCGGCCAGGACGATAAGCTCAAAATAAAAAGAAGTAGCCACCATAGTCAATTATTGTATACTGTATTTTTAAATTATCGGTCAAGACGATCCGTGGATCGGCCTGGACGATATTCACAAATTATGCCATAATTGTTCAGGAAATCAAGGGAGTAATTAAGGATGATTGATACGATCATATCATCCTGGACGATCGAAGGATCGGCCAGGACGATCCAGTCAAAAACCTTAAGTTACTTCAGGACGATCAATATCGGCCAGCCCGTATCCAAGGCTATTGTCAGGACGATTTTCCTCTGATTTGAACTGATCGGTCAGGACGATCGTGGGATCGGCCTGGACGATCAAGCCAATTTTCAATCATCCAGCTTTGCATCCAGGGCTATGCTCTGGCCGATCTTCATTAATTTGTTCTGATCGGCCAGGCTGTGGGGGCTTCAGGAGGAAGCAAAAGGAGGAAGGTTCTCTGCCTTGCAGGAGTGGCAAAAAGGAGGTTCTTGTGAGGGCTTCTCCGCCTAGCTGTGGGGGCTAAAGGAGAGTCACGTTTTGTAGTGCAATACTTGGAGGGTGCCTCCAAGGAGTGGACGTAGGTCGAGTCGACCGAACCACTATAAATTTCTGTGTTTCTTTTCTTGCTTCCGCACTTTTAAATTCTGTATTTATTTTTGTGGTGTGATTTGATTTATGCAATTTTCTCTCTTTGTGAAAAGAATTTTTTAAAATACCAATTCACCCCCCCTCTTGGTTAGCTTGGGACTAAGTTCATAGGGCTTAACATCCCCAATGAACTTTCATTTATGATTATGTTTCATAAAGTTTTAAATTTTTGGAACATAATTTTTTGCGATTCGGCCAATGCATATTATCGACGCATATATTTTTGGACTCCTGGAGCTTTAACGTCCAAAAATAGGGGGGCAACTGATATGTCATCAAGAAATTATCTTTGATCGAGCACAAATCTCGAGGCAGAAATGAAGTTGGAAACTTTAAAAATTAAATATGTTATTATATGAACTCCAATTTCATCAAACTTATAGTCAAACTGAGCGTCTAATAAATACGAACCCATCGACACCAAATTCAACTCAATCTGATGTCAAATGAGTTAAAATCAAGAAAGCGGATCACTGTTGGAAGGTTCAAACCACAATTTGGGTTATCAAATGGTTTCAAAACATGATATGCTTATACTCAAATTGAGAGGCTCGATGAGACGAATCCAACGAGCCCAAGATCATTGAATTTTTAAGTCATTAAAACCTTCAAATATTTGATAAATGGTCCACGATTGAAGAATTCAATATCGGCCGTTCATCCGAACCACTCCATATTTGCCCCTGATCTCTCTTCTATTTACGGACCATGCCACTCCGTAAAATATATAAATTGAATCCTCATTTCTATTGAGAGGGGGCCCAAGCAAATGAAAGAGGAAGAGAAGAAGAAGAAGAAGAAGAAGAAGAAGAAGAAGAAAAGGATAAGAGGGTAGAAACTCCTCCTCGACCACCGTCGTCGAAATTCTACCTGACACCAAAATTATGCCCGACGCCAGTGTTATAAATTCAGGTCTATGAACTATGTTTTGATGATTGGCAAACACTCTTACTTATCTTGGACTGTCTTTTACTACTGACTTTTTGGTAATCAAAGATCGGACGGAAAAATGGAGCCAACTCAAGATGGGGTAGATTAGGGTTTAGTCAGTCTGTAATGTAATTTTATTTTTTTCTTCTTGAGTCAATTATAATCTTTGGTATGACTGATACAAAGTAATCCTATACACACACACTTTAGAGACTTAGAATTTCTATTTTTGCTCAAATCGGCCAGGATGATATTTACATCGTTCTGGACGATCGGGCTTAAAACAGAAAATCTAATCAGATGTTCTTAATTAAGGCAGCATTCATTAGCAAATTGGCCTGGAAGATACTTATATCGACTTGGACAATAGGCTCAAAATAGAAAGAAATTGCCGCCATAAATAATTAAGGTATTTTGTATTTTTGGTAATCGGCCATGACGATCTTGGATCGGCCTGGATGATATTCACAATTATGCCTTAATTGATCAGACAATCAAGACAGTAATTAAGGATGATTGATATGATCACATCGCCCTGGACGATCGTAGGATCGGCCAGGATGATCTAGTCAAAAAACCTTAGTTACTCCTAGACGATCTGGATCGGACAGCTTGAATTCAGGGCGATGCTTTGGATGATTTTCCTCTGATTTGAACTGATCGGTCGGGACGATCGTGAGATCGTCAAGGATGATCAAGCCAATTTTCAATCGTCCAGTTTGTATTCAAGGTGATGCTCTGGCCGATCTTCTGAGATTTGTACTGATCGGCCAGGACGATGTCCACATCATCCTAGATGATATAGTCGGCAACTTGCAATTAATTAGCTCCTTTGAAGCTCTTCTATTTAAGAGATCTTGTTCAACATTTTTTAACATCCTTGGCTGCTGTCTTGACCTGAGAAAACCTAAAGGAGAGAGAGAGAGAGAGAGAGAGAGAGAGAGAGAGAGAGAGAGAGAGAGAGAGAGAGAGAGAGAGAGAGAGAGAGAGAAAGAGAGAGAGAGATAGAGAGAGAGAGAGGATCTTGTGAGGGGGAGCTTGTGAGGGGATTCACAAGGGTTGTTCCAAGCATTGTTCCACTTCTTTTTCCCCATAGTCTTTTTTCCTTGGAAGGGTTGGGAGAGGTAAGTTCCGGCAAGCGATCGAGGTTCTCTGCCTGCTTCAAGAGGAAGCAAAAGGAGGAAGGTTCTCTGCCTTGCCGGGTGTGGCAAAAAGAGGTATTTGTAAAGGATTCTCCTCCTAGTTGTGGGGGCTAAAGGAGAGTCACAATTGTAGTGCAATACTCAGAGGGAGCCTCCGGAGAGTGAACGTAGGTCGAGTTGACCTAACTACTATAAACCCTTTTTTATTGCTTCTGCATTTATTTTCTTCCACACTTATTTTAATGGTGATTTGATTTGTATTCGTGCTTTTGCTTAAAGAAAATTTTTAAATACCAATTCACCCCCCCCCCCCCCTCTTGGTTAGCCTTGGGCCAGTTCTATAGGGCTTAACATCCCTAACGAACTTTCAAGTGGTATCAGAGCGGGATTCATAAAAACTAAGTTTGAAAACTTTTTGAATTTTGATCCATGGCTAACTTTCGGAATCGTAATACACCGAAAGGGTATTGTATTACCCGAACACATTTGTTTGATAATATCCCATTTGATTTTTGGAAAACTCGCATGTCTATGTTTTTACAATCTACTGATTATCACATGTGGATGCTTGTTACGGATGGTTACACACCTCCAACTGGTAAACTTAACAGAATTACTGTTCAACTTCCTTTTACTGAATGGACTTTAGATGGTAGGGATTTGGCTCAATTGAATGCAAAATGTCTTAATTACTTTTTATGTGCTTTAAAATCAGAAGACTACATGCGTGTTTCCACTTGCAAAACTAGTAAAGAAATTTGGGATAAATTGTGTATCACTTATGAAGGCACTAATGAAGTTAAACAATCTCGTTTGAATATTCTCTTACATGACTATGAACGTTTTTGTATGAAACCTCATGAATCAATTTCTGAAATGTATACGAGATTTACTCAGATTGTTACTTCTTTGCATGCCTTAGGAAGAGAACTTTCAAACTTTAAAAAAGTAAACCTTCCTCTTTTGATGCTAAAATCACTGTTATAACTGAATCTAAAGATTTAAACACGTATTCGATTGACAACTTACTTGGCTCACTCATTGCTTACCTACAAGGGTGAATCAAAGAAATCTTGATGCATATGAGAAAAAGAAAGAAAAATTGGTGGCACTAAAGGCACACAAATCTGACTCCGATTCTTCCGGGTCTGAGAGTGATGAAGTTGCCTTCATCTCAAGGCAATTCAGAATCTTTTTAAGGAAGAAGCAAAAGCATCATTGGAGAAAAGGTAAGGATAACAAATATTCTAAAGGATCTTCTGATGTTGTTTGTTATGAATGCAGGAAGCCTGGACATATGAAAGCCGATTGTCCTACACTTCAAGATCACTCAAGCAAAGGAAAGGGTGAGGAGAAACTCAAGTTCAGGAAGGACAAGAAGAAACTCCAAAAGGAATTTTGGGCGGATTCTGCATCAGATTCATCGGAGACAGAACTAGAAGATGAGACAACAAAGTTGTACTTGATGGCAGACGATCATCTTAATCAAGAAGAGGTATGTGAACTTTCATACGATCAACTTCTTGAAGTTTCTGAAAAAATTCACGCATCATATAAGAAACTCAAGAAAACACATGCAAGCTTAAAATTGAAATTTTTGGAGTTACAAAAAGAGCATGCAATTATGATTAAAGATCATTCTACAATTGATTCAAATTATATGGCTCTACTTGATAAATTTGATGAGTTAAACAAAAAATATTGTGAATTAATTAAAGAGCATGAGTCACTAAAAGTCACACACACCTCACTTGATTCTGATTTTAACAAGTTTAAAGAGATGGAGAAAAACTTGAGGATTGAGAATGAGGTCTTAAAAAGCACAAATTTGAAAATTCAAAATGAATTAGATGCATGTAAGAAAACTAGGATGACACCTACTTTTGATCAAAAGCTAAAACCTAGGAAGAGACATTATAACTCAAATCATTTAAGAAACCCTTTTCCTAAAGTTAGATGTTTTTCATGTGGCATGCTAGGACACATCTCATACACTTGCACTGTTCACTATAGTACACATTGGGTGTGGAGACCTAAGGTGTATGATTCACAGCATACCACACATGCATTGTATTCTACTCTTCATAAGAAGGAACCCAAACCTGCTTGGGTTCCTAAATCTAACATTTGATAATTGTGTAGGTGGGCTCTCACAAAAGACATCATGAGAGTATGAGGTATTTGGACAGCGGATGCTCTTGACATATGACTGGTGATGCCAATCAATTTGTTTCGTTGGAGTCTAGGACTGGAGGCAAGGTTACTCTTGGAGACAACACCACCAAGAAGGTGGTAGGCACATGTATAATTGGTAATTCCAAGAACCTTATGATTGAAAATGTTTTACTTGTAGATAGATTGAAGCACAACATGCTCAGCATCAGTCAACTCTATGACAAAGGCTTCATCGTGCAATTCTTTGCAAATTCATACATTATAAGTTTAAGTAACAACACTATTTTGCAGGGAAAGAAGATCAACAACGTCTACATGCTTGATTTAAATAACATTGAATGTGCTGCTTCATTTTGCTTAAAAATAGTGATTGATGATTCATGGTTGTGGCATCAGAGACTATGTCATGCAAGTATGAAAACCCTTAGGAAAGTGACCCAAAAAGACATGGTTAGAGGTGTTCCCAAACTCAAGTTTTCAAAAGACCACCTTTGTGATGCATGTCAACTAGGAAAGCAAGTCCACTCCACCTTTCACTCCATTAAGAAAATTAGCACCTCTAGACCTTTAGAAGTCCTTCACATGGATTTGTTTGGACCCATTAGCACTGCCAGCTTGGGAGGGAAAGTCTATGGATTTGTGATTGTTGATGACTACTCAAGGTTCACTTGGACTAGATTTCTTACACATAAAAATGAGTCTTTTGAGGAGTTTAAAACATTTCTACTTGGATTCAGAAAAAGCTAGGTTGTGAGATATTAACCATCCATAGTGATCATGTGGGAGAGTTTGAGAATGAAAGATTTAGAGATTTATATGAGGACAAGGGGATTAGCCACAATTTCTCAGCCCCTAGGACCCCTTAGCAGAACGGGGTAGCTGAAAGGAAGAACTGGACCTAGGTGGAAGCCGCTAGAGTCATGCTTGCTGAGTATTTACTTCCAAAATACTTTTGGGCTGAAGTGGTTAACACAGCGTGTTATGTATTGAATAGGGTGAATGTTAGAGCCAAATTATAAAAGACACCATGTGAGATCCTTAATGGTAGGACACCCAATCTTTCCCACCTTCATGTCTTTAGTTGTAAGGTTTTCATTCACAATAATGGAAAGTTTTACTTGGAAAAATTTGATCCTAAATCTGATGAAGGAGTGTTCTTAGGATTTTCTAGTGTTGAGAAGTATTTTAGGGTGTTTAACAAGAGAACTTTAATTGTGGAAGAGACTACCCATGTAGTATTTGTTGAGTCTGATCCTAAAAAGCAGGATGATGATGATATTGAAGAGATTACTAGTGGAGTAGAAAATTTGGAGAAGGAAGTAGGTCACCAAAACATAGAAGGAGTAGGAGATGTCACCCAAGGAGTAGAAAATTTAGATATGGAGAAAAGGGTTGGACCTTCTCAGACCTTACCTAGAGATTGAAGATACTCTACAAGTCACCCCAAGGATTTGATCCTAGGAGACGCTTCTAATGGAGTTAAGACAACACATAGACTTAGGAAGGAGGTGAACAACTCTTCCTTTATCTCAATGACTGAACCCACCAACATAAACCAAGCCCTTACTGATGAGTTTTGGATTTTAGCCATGTAGGAGGAGTTGAACCAATTTATTAGGAATGAAGTTTGGGAGCTTGTTGAAAGACCTAAGGGACAAAGTGTAGTTGGGACAAAGTGGATCTTTAAGAACAAGGTGAATGATTCAGGAGTGGTGGTTAGGAATAAAACAAGATTGGTGTCTAAGGGGTATAACCAAATAGAAGGGATAGATTTTGAGGAGACATTTGCCCCTGTAGCTAGATTGGAAGCCATTAGAGTGCTATTAGTTTTTGCTTGTTGTAAAGGATTTAAGCTTTATCAAATAGATGTCAAGAGTGCCTTTTTGAATGGGAAAATAAAAGAGGATGTGTTTGTAGAATAACCCCAAGATTTTGAGATTTCACAATTTCCAAATCATATTTTTAAATTAAAAAAGGATTTGTATGGTTTAAAGCATGCACCAAGAGCATGGTATGAAAGGCTTATCACATTTTTACTAAAAAGGGAGTTTGTTAAGGGGAGCGTAGACACTACCATTTTTCTTAGAAAAATTAGAGATGATTTGCTCATTATTCAGATTTATGTGGATGATATACTCTTTGGATCTCCTAATAAAAAACTTTGTAATGAGTTTTCTAAGATAATGAGTAGAGCGTTTGAGATGAGTATGATGGGAGAGTTGTCCTATTTTTTGGGGTTTAACATAAAACAATTGGATGATGGAACCTTTCTTAATCAAACAAAATATATAAAGGACATTTTAAAGAAATATGAGATGGATAAATCTAAGCCAATTAATACTCCCATGACTTCTAGTGTTCCATTGGATAAGGACCCAAGTGATAAGTATGTTGATCAGAAGAAGTACAGAGGCATGATTGGATTTTTACTCTACTTGATTGCGAGCCGACCCGACATAATGTTTAGTGTTTGCCTTTGTGCTAGATTTCATGCCGACCCTAAGGAATCCCACCTGACTGCTGTTAAGAGAATTTTTTGATATCTTTTGGGGACCCAAAACTTAGGGATTTGGCATCCTAGACACATCACTTTTTTTGAGATTATTGGATTTTCTGACTTTGATTTTGCAGGATGCAAGGTGGATAGAAAAAGTACTTCGGGAACTTGTCAATTCATAGGACAATCTTTGGTCTCATGGTCAAGTAGGAAGCAAAATTCTGTTGCACTTTCCACTGCTGAAGCTGAGTACATTGCTCTTGGAAGTTGTGTGGCCCAAGTCCTTTGGTTGAAATAACAGATATTGGATTTAGGATTATCTGTAGGCACCATTTCAATCTTTTGTGACAACACTAGTGCCATATGCATCTCTAAGAATCCAATCCAACATTCAAGGACTAAGCACATTGACATTAGGCATCACTTCATTAGAGTTCATGTGACTAAGAGAGATATTGAGTTACACCATGTGACAACTGAAAATCAACTGGCTGACATCTTTACTAAACCACTGGCCTTAGACACTTTCAGCTCTTTAAGGACTAGATTGGGTGTGATTGACATAACTGCATAAACTTGATATTCTATTTACTTTATTTGGTTTTTGTTCTTTTTCTTTTGATTGTTTTTTTCCTTTTTGCTCTTTGTTTTCTTTTCTTTTTTTGTTTGATTTGGCTTGCTTTCTTTTTTGTTGCTTTTATTAAATTTTTAGCTTTAAAAATCATCGCTGATATGATATCGTATGCCTTGTCCTTGCTTTTGAGAATTTGTAGTCAATATTTTACATCTCTTAATCTATTAGATGGTAAGAATATTTCGTTGATTGTGTCTCCTTCTCTAACCTATTTTAGTGGCAAAGTTTTCTTTTCTAATCAAAAATCTATTTTAAATTAAAGATTGTGTATGAAATTTAGATCCTTTCTAAACTCGCTTAAGCAAATCTATCTTGTATTTATAATGTTTAAACTTTTTGTCATATCAATATTCCTCATTGCTCTTATCATTGGTTAATTGATTCTATTTTATGGATAGTTCTTCTCTATGTTAGAGAGAGAGCCCATATTCTCTAATATCTAGAAGATATACTCATAACTAAGAATCCTTTTTAAGAGTTATAAAAGAGAATGAAGCTTGCAAAAATAAAAAAAATTGGTCAATGATGTCAACAAAAGATGCGCAATGACGCCAAATTGAAAAATTATATATAAAAAAGCAAAAGATGTGCACAAGCACCAATCAATTGACAAGAGGCATAAAATGAGCCCACTAAAAAGCAAGATCCTCTCTCTTTTTAAATCTTTTAAAAACTTAGAAGTTTTCATGTATCAAAGGCTTGATTTTGATTGTTTTGCGATTGTGACAAATTTACTTTGGTTCATTATTCTATAAGATATTTTTACTTAAACCAAGTGATGAATGGATTCTTTTTCCTCATATCCAATTGATTTTTTGAGTTAGGTCATTGATTTCAAAAGACGATTCTACCTTAAGAGAAAGTCCAAGCTAAGGATAATCATGATCGGATTCTACCGTTCTTTGGATTATTAATGTTGTTAACTCATTAACTCACAAATTTTTAAAATCAATCACATGGAATACTACATCATCTTCATGCCTTGGTAAATAAAAAATAAAAAAAAAGGGATGTCTTGTGGTTTGCTTTTGTTCTTGATTCCATCCTTTTTGAGATGTCAAAAGGGGGAGTAGTTTTAGGATGTTTTTTTGCACTTTCAATTCCATGTGTTACACTGCTATTTTTTAAATCTTTGTCATAGTGTTTTGCCATCATAAAAAAGGTGGAGATTTTTACAAATTCAGGTCTATGAACTATATTTTGATGATTGACAAACACTCTTACTTGTCTTGGACTATCTTTTACTACTGACTTTTCAGGAATCAAAGATCGGATGGAAAAATGGAGCCAGCTCAAGATGGGATAGATTAGGGTTGAGTCAGTCTGTAATTTTATTTTTTCCTTCTTGAGTATATTATAATCTTTGGTGTGACTGATGCAAAGTAACCCTACACACACACACACACTTGAGAGAATTAGAATTTCTATTTTTACTCAAATTGGTTAGGACGATATTTACATCGTCCTAGATGATCGGGCTTAAAACAGAAAATCTAATTCAAGGGTTTTTAATTAAGGTAGCCATCATTAGCAAATCGGCCTGGACGATAGGCTCAAAATAGAAAGAAATTACAGCCATATATAATTAAGGTATTATGTATTTTTGGTAATCGGCCAGGACGATCTTGGATCGGCTTTGACGATATTCATAATTATGCCTTAATTGATCAGACAATTAAGGCAGTAATTAAGTATGATTGATATGATCACATCATCCTGGACGATCGCAGGATCGGCCAGGACGATCTAGTAGAAAAACCTTAGTTACTCCTGGACGATCTGGATCGGACGGCTTGAATTCAGGGCGATGCTCTAGACGATTTTCCTCAGATTTGAACTGATCGGCCCGGACGATTGTGAGGTCGTCTGGGACGATCAAGCCAATTTTCAATCATCTAGTTTGCATTCAGGGCGATGCTCTGGCCGATCTTCTGAGATTTGTACTGATCGGCAAGGATGATGTCCATATCATTCTGAACGATATAGTCGACAACTTTCAATTAATGAGCTCCTTTGAAGATCTTCTATTTAAGAGCTCTTGTTCAATATTTTTGAACATCATTGGCTGTTGTCTTGACCTGAGAAAACCTAAAGGAGAGAGAGAGAGGGAGGGAGAGAGAGAGAGAGGATCTTGTGAGGGAGAGCTTGTGAGGGGATTCACAAGGGTTGCTCCAAGCATTGTTCCACTTCTTCTTCCCTAGAGTCTCTTGTCCTTGGAAGGGTTGGGAGAGGTAAGTTCCAGCAAACGATCAAGATTCTCTGCCTGCTTCAGGAAGAAGCAAAACGAGGAAGGTTCTTTGCCTTGTCAGGTGTGGCAAAAAGAGGTGTTTGTAAAGGCTTCTCCGCCTAGCTGTGGGGGCTAAAGGAGAGTCACGATTGTAGTGCAATACTCAGAGAGCGTCTCTGGGGAGTAGACGTAGGTCGAATTGACTGAACCACTATAAACCCTTGTGTTCTTATTTTTTACTGCTTCCGCATTTATTTTCTTTTGCACTTATTTTTGTGGTGATTTTTTTTGCATTCGTGCTTTGCTTAAAGAATTTTTTTAAATACCAATTCACCCCCTCTTGGTTAGCCTTGAGCCAGTTCTATAGGGCTTAACATCCCTAACGAACTTTCAGCCAGAGTTTTGCCTGACGTTCAAGTAACGCCGGAGTTATGCTCAACATTCAAGCAATGCCAGAATTCTTCTTGATGTTCAAGTGATACTGGAGTTTCACCCGAACTCCAAGTGACGTCAGAATTCCCCCCGACCTCCAAGTGACTCTAGAATTCCGCCTAACCTCCAAGTGACGCTGGATTTCTGTCCAATTTTTAAGTGACTCTAGACTTTTTCTAGAATACCATCCAATGCCGAAGTTGTCCCCGGCTGCCAACTAACATCAGACTTCTACCCGACATCAGAATTCCGCTCGTCGTCAAGTTTCTACTCGACGTCAGACTTCTGCCTATTATCAGACTTTCACCGGACATCTATCTAATATTAGATTTCTATTTGTTGATGGATTTCTACCTGACGCCATCCTTCCAACCTTCGTCTCAGACAATAGTCCTTCTGGCCTCCATCGCCCGTCGACAACTGTCCTTTTGACTTACGTCGCCCGTCGACTACAGTCCTTCTAGCCTTCGTCGCCCGCCGACAACGATCCTTCGGACTAACATCGCCCGTCAACTACAGTCCTTCCGCCTCCATCGCCAGCTGACAACGGTCCTTCCAACTTACGTCGTCCGCCGACTACAGTCCTTCGGACCTCTATTACTCACCGACTACGATCTTTCCGACTTACGTTGTCCACCGACTACAGTCTTTTAGACCAAACAAACACATCAATAATAATGCTATGTATTCTCACAATGTAATATACTTTATAAGATGTACATCAAGCTAAGGCCTTCCCCTGAGGAAGGACCTCATTTGTAATCAACTACAATACTAGTGGATTCTTTTAAACTGGGCTATGCCCCGTGGTTTTTCCCCCTTTTTAGGGGGTTTTCACGTAAAAATCTTGTTGTCTCTAGTGGATGACACACCCTCTCTCTTATCTGTTTGCGTGCCAGATTTTTGTACAACTCTAAGACGTTAAACTTTATATTTTTTTACCATCGCGAATACTCCAGGACGCAACAATCTTTATAGGTTAAGTTGGTATTAACTAAATCATGGGGATGATGACTTATTACACTAGGTACTTAGAGTCTTATTGCTTAAATATAAATAATAAATAATATATTAAGATAATTTAGTTAGACAAAAGTGAAGAAGTCAAGGAATCATCTAATTGTGTATCCTTAGGATAGTTTCTACAATATTAAGTATATAGGTTACTCTCAAGTCTCCTCTCTCCTCACCCCTTCAACGCCGCTCTGGCGATTTAGGGTTTCCTCCGTGAGATCGCGTTCTCTTTGCTTTCTCCCTCTTTTTCTCGCCATTTTTCGTTGATTTTGTTAGTGAATCGTAAGCGTTGGCTATTCCTGAGGGTTTGTGGCCCTTTTAGGCGTGGATCGCATGGCGGTCGCTCCTCTAGCTAATCCTTTGGGGAAACCTTCAGATCCGTTAATAGCAAAGAATAAAGGTTTTCTTAACCTTGATTCTGAAGGTTCCAAATCTCCTTCTACCTCTAGATCTTTTAAAGAAGTTTTAGAGGGGGTTTCTTCAGGTGATATTTTTCCTAATGTTCAGCAATATGTTTTTAATGGTTTTCCGGCTGTGCTTTTATTCGATGAAGAAGTTCTTAAACTGGCATCGCCTTTTCAATTTATGCTGGTGGGTAAGTTTGGTGTCCGGTGTCCTAATCTTGATGCTATTAGGAATTTTTTTTTCATCTCTTAAGCTAACTGGTTTTTATTCGGTGGGTCTTTTGGATACTAGACATGTGGCTATTCAATTATCAAATGATCTTGATTATAGTAGGGTTTTTGCTAGACGCTCATATTTCATTTATAACTGTCAAATGCGTATTTTAAAGTGGACTCCTTTCTTTGACATTAAGGAAGAATCTCCTATCGTGCCGGTTTGGATCTCTTTCCCAAATCTTCGATTGCATTTTTTTAACTCTAAGGTTTTGCATGCTTTGGGTTCCATTTTTGGGAGGCCTCTCCAAATGGATCAGGCGACTGCTGCTAGGACTCACCCTTTTATTGCAAGAGTTCTCGTGGAAGTGGACATTTCAAAAAAAACACCCTAAGGAAATTTGGGTCGGATCTAAGGCCTATGGTTATTTACAAAAAGCTGAATTTGAAAAAGTCCCAGAATTTTTTACTCATTGTAAAATTCATGGCCATGCTCAAGTTGACTGTTTTAAACTAAACCCGGAACTAAAGAAACCTGCTGTTCAGGCTAGTGGGAGGCTTGGATCTTCTGAGAATAAGCAAATTTATGTGCCGATCGTTCATAATAATGAAGGAAATGATGCTCATGTGGAACCGCCTCCTTCTAGCCAATTGGCATAGGTGGAAAATGTTAATGATAGTATGGAATTTGGGGAAGATATCGGTCATGTGGGAGAAGATGAACAGGACATGACTGTTGGTGTTTTAAACGTTAAGAATGATGTTATGTTAGATTCCAGCATTAATGTTAATAAAGCTGATCCTAAACTCTTTATTTTAGTTGATGATATGCTTAACGATATGCCTTCTATTTCTAATTCTGTGGCAATTGAGAATGCTTTACTTTCGAGACAGGATTTTGATCAATTGGAAATGAATGGTGCGGATATATCAAAAGAACCTTTTGAAGAAGAAGAATTTGTGCCTCCTTCTAATTTAAATGCTAAGTCTCCCACTAAGCAAGGTACGATTTCTTCTTCTATTAACAAATATACTACTGCTGGTAATATTATATCTGAGGAGGAGGGTTTTTTGAAAGTGGAAAGAAAAAAGGTAAGCAAAATAAATTTTTTTGTCCTGCTACCCCGAGAAATACTAGAGCTCAAAATTCTTTAAAAGATTGCAATGAATAAATCTCTTTTGTGGAATGTTAGAGGGATTGGTGGTAGAGATTCGAAACTTAGAGTTAAAAATCTTTGTAGGATTCACAATATTCAAGTGCTGGTTTTATTTGAACCTCTTATCTCTTTGGACAAAATAGTTGAAACTGCTAAATTTTTGGGTTTTGCTAAGCATTTTGGTAATTGTTCAAACAAAATCTGGATTATGTGGCACAATTCTATTTCTTTAAGTATTGTTGTTGATTTCCATCAAGTTGTTCACTGTCATGTTAATGTTTTTAATATGAACTGCTTTACGTCTTTTGTTTATGCTGCCTCTATTAACCGTGTTAATCTTTGGGAGCAACTTTTTAATTTCTCTAATAACATTAATGGGCCTTGGTGTGTGGGAGGGGATTTTAACATTATTTCTAATGCTAATGAGAGAAGGGGAGGTGGTCTCCCTAATGTTAGAGCTATGGAAGATTTTAATTCCATGATTAATGACTGTAATCTGAATGATATCAGTTTCTTTGGTAGTCCTTTCACCTGGAATAAGACTAATCTCTGGCAACGTTTGGATAGAATTTTGTTTAATAATGAATGGATTGCTAAATTTACTGCTACTAATGTGGAGCACTTGAGTAGAACTTTATCGGATCACTCTCCTATGCTTCTTAATATTAATGTGATTAATCAAACTGGTTCTTTTTCTTTTAAATTTCTTAATATGTGGTTATTGCATGAAAATTTTAAAGAGATGCTTGAGTCCAATTGGAATGCTCCTGTTTTTCCTGATAATACGATTACTGATATGCTGAGGCTTTGGGCTAAGCTGGCTAGATTGAAACAATGTCTCAGACATTGGAATAAAAATGTTTTCAAAAACATCTTTTCGAACATTCTTGAAGCTGAGAATAAAGTTGTGGATCTGGATGGTATTTATTCTGTCAACCCGAATGAAGAAAACCTGGTTAATCTTAATCATGCTAAAAATACTCTTTGCCAATTACAATTTCAAGAAGAGTCATTCTGGAAACAAAGTCTAATGCAAAATTTGTTATGGAGGGAGATAGAAATACCAAATTTTTTCATGCTATTGCTAATAAGAATAAAATTAATAGTAGAATTCATAAAATTGTGAACAATGATGGTATTTTACTTGAAACCGAGGAGGATATCTGTAAGTCGGGAGTGGATTTCTTTTTGAATATGTTTAATAACCCTGTTGTTATTGAGTATATTCATTATCCGTCGGTTATCCCTAAGCTGATTAATGATGCTGATAATGTTTTGCTTTGTCAAATTCCTGCTGAGAATGAAATTTTTGATGCTATCAAAGAGATGAATGGAGATGCTACGGCTGGTCCTGATGGTTTTTCGACCATGTTTTTTCAGAAATCTTGGGAGAGTATTAAGGGGGATGTTATTCAAGCTGTGCAAGATTTTTTTGGTGGCACTTCTTACCCTAAATTCTTTTCCTCTACTAATATTGTTCTTATTAAGAAGAAAGAAGGGGCTAAAACTTGGAATGATTTTAGACCTATTAGTATGTGTACTTTTTTTTTAATAAATTGAACTCTAAAATTATTGCTAATAGACTGTCTAAAGTGTTGCCTAGAATTATCTCTTTGAATCAAATCGGTTTTGTTAAAGGGAGAACTATTAGTGATAATGTTTTGCTTGCTCAAGAACTTACTCATGATTTAAATGCTAAGATTACTGGGGGCAATATTATGTTTAAGTTAGATATTACTAAAGCTTATGACAATTTGGATTGGACCTTCCTTTACAAGGTGTTGGCTTTATTTGGTTTTAACCAGGATTTCATTTTGTTGATTAAAAATAGTATTGAGAATTGTTTCTTCTCAGTTATTATAAATGGCAGAAAGCATGGTTTTTAAATCCTCTAAAGGTCTTCATCAAGGTGATACTATTTCTCCTGCTCTTTTTATTATTGCTATGGAATATTTATCTAGAGGATTAGAAGATCTTTATGCTAAGAATATTTCTTTGAAGTTTCGTACGATTAGTGGTTTTCCTATATCTCATTTAAGTTTTGCCGACAATTTCATTTTATTTTCTAACGGTTCTATTAAGAATGTTAAAATTTTAATGAAATTTCTTTCTAATTTTAATGGTTGTAGTGGCCTTACTTTTAGTAAAGATAAGAGTACTTTTATTGTTGGTAAATCGGTTAACCAGAGCAGAACTCAACCTATTCAAAGATCTTGTGGCTTTCAAGCTAAAAAGTTGTCGATGAGATATTTGGGTACGCCCATCTACAATGGTAAAAAAAAGAATTTCCTTTTTGAAGAAATTTTCACTATGATTCAAAAAAAAAAAAAAATGGTTAGTTGGTCGCCTAATTTTTTGTCTTTTGGTGGCCGTTTGATTCTTATTAAATCTGTGCTTAATTCTATCCCCATTTATCTTTTTAATACCTTAATGCCCTCCCCTTCTATTTGTGCTAGAATGGAAAGAATGTTTAACAAATTTTTTTGGGGTTCCAAATTGGGTGCTAATGCTATTCATTGGTCGGCGTGGCATGAAAATTGTGGGGTGTTTGATGAAGGGGGCCTCGGCTGTAAAACTTTGAATGATACGGCTACTGCTTTTTCCCACAAATTGTGGTTTTCTTTTCGATCCAATTCTAGTTTATGGGCTCATTATATGAATGTTAATTATTATAATAAGATGCATCCTACTTTTGTTTTTATAAAATACTGATTCTAGGACTTGGAAAAGGCTGTGTAGCATAAAAGGGGAAGCTGAAAACTTTATCCAGTGGGGCTTGGGTAAGGGCGACATTTATTTTTGGCAAGACAATTGGTTGGGTAATACTGTGATTGATGCCTACTTAAATACTCATACTTTGGAAACTGTTAAAGTGTCTTCTTTCTTTTTAAATAATGGGTGGAATATTGATAAGTTAAAAGAAATTTTACCTATATGTTTGGTGGATAGAATTTTCAAAATTCCTTTACAGCTGAAATGCAATGATCAAATTCTTTCGATTGTGTCCTCTAATGGTAAATTTAAACTTAAAAACCTGTGGGAGAATTTTCGTACTCCTTCTGTTAAATCTCCTATTTATGCTGCTATTTGGCATAGTTCTTTTCCTATCACTTATTCGACTTTTGTTTGGAGGTGTATTAAAGGTTTTCTCCCTGTTGACAATTTGATTCAAAGAAAAGGTATTACTTTAGCTTCTAAGTGTTTTTGCTGCTTTATGTGTGAAGATATTGACCACCTTTCATTAATGGTTTGATTGCTAATAAAGTTTGGAGTTATTTCAACAATATTACTGATAAGAATTTTATGACTATTAATACCTTGCATTTGATGTTGGAGAACTGGTTTCATTTTAGTAAAGGGCATATTTTTAATCTTTTACCCATTCTTATTCTCTGGTATATTTGGAGGGCTAGAAATGAGGCTAAACATGAAAATATGAAGATGGATGCTAATATTATCATTGATAATGTGAAAAGAAAGGTTTTGCAGCTCTTTAATTTCAAAATTTTATCTAGTAAAACTTTTTATAGATGTAAGCATTTGGCTGTGTTCTTTGGGATTACCTTGGATCAAGCCTCTATCAATATGCCTGATCTTTTGTGTACTGGATAAAACCCAAGCTTCCTTATTTGAAATTGAACACTGATGGATCCGTGGGTTT